>SJYT01040422.1:0-57069 GCA_006410635.1 Cephalophus harveyi
ACCATCTCATCCTCTGTCATCCCCTTCTCCTCCTGCCTTCAATCTTTCCCAGCATCAGGGTCTTTCCAAATGAGTCAGCGCTTCGCTGCAGGTGGCCGAAGTATTGGAATTTCAGCTTTAGCATCAGCCCTTCCAATGAATATTTAGGAATTATTTCCTTTAGGAAGGACTAGTTGGATCTCCTTGCAGTTTCAGGAACTCTCGACAATCTTCTCCAACACCACAGTTCAAAAGTATCAATTCTTCAGCGCTCAGCTTTCTTTATAGTCCAACTCTCACATCCATATACATGACTACTGGAAAACCATAGATCTGCCTGATTTTCTTAAGTGGTTGCATAATATTCAATTGAATGTGGTATACCCTAATTTATTAACTAGATCCCGATTGATGTATGCCTGAATTGTTTCCAATCTTTTGCTATTTAAACAACATTGCAGTGATTACCTAGTGTTTGCCATATGCTGTGGATGTATATATGCAGGATATTTGGTGAATAGATTTCCAGAACTAGAATTTTTGGATCAATTAATTTGTATTATTAATCAATATTATCAAATTGTCCTCCATAAAGGTTGAATCAAGTTTTACTCTCACAGGAAACATAACTATACTCCCACTAGACTCATTAGCACAATGGGCTATTAAACTTTTAAATCTCTACAGATCAGTTAAGGAAATAATAGTATAATAATTTGAAGTTCTCTTGTCAGGAGTGAGATTGTGCCTCCTTAGACATTTAAGAGTCATTTGTATATCCCTTTCTATGAACTCTTTATATCTTTTGCCCATTGTTTTCTAAACTTCACTTTCCTTTTCTATTGAATTGTAGGAGTCCATATAATAAGGAGGGTTTCTCTGGTGGCTCAGACCATAAAGAATCCACCTGCAATGCAGGAGACCTGGGTTCAATCCCTGGGTTGGGAAGATCCCCGGAGAAGGGCATGGCAACCCACTCCAGTATTCTTGCCTGAAAAATCCCCATGGACAGAGGAGCCTGACAGGCTACAGTCCATGAGGTCACAAAGAGTCAGACATAACTGAGTGACTAAGCACAGCAGCACATATATTAAGGAAGTTCTTTTTTTCAGTAAGTTGATCACAGATACTTTTACAATTTATCATTTGTCTTTTGCTTTTATTTTTTATAGAAGTTTTTTATTTTATGCGGTTGGATTTATCAATCTTTTATTTATGGATTCTAGACTCAATGTTCGGAGAAGGCAATGGCACCCCACTCCAGTACTCTTGCCTGGAAAATCCCATGGACGGAGGAGCCTGGTGGGCTGCAGTCCATGGGGTCGCTGAGTCAGACACGACTGAGCGACTTCACTTTGACTTTTCACTTTCATGCATTGGAGAAGGAAATGGCAACCCACTCCAGTGTTCTTGCCTGGAGAATCCCAGGGATGGCGGAGCCCAGTGGGCTGCCATCTGTGGGGTCGCACAGAGTCGGACACGACTGAAGCGACTTAGCAGCAGCAGCAGCAGCAGCAGACTCAATGTTAATTTTTTCTTTTAATTTTTACTTTATTTTATTTTACAATACCGTATTGGTTTTGCCATACATTGACATGAATCCACCATGGGTGTATACGAGCTCCCAATCCTGAATCCCCCTCCNTCTATCAGATCTAGTCCCTTAAATCTATTTCTCACTTCCACTGTATAATCATAAGGGATTTGATTTAGGTCATACTTAAATGATCTTGTGGTTTTCCCCACTTTCTTCACTTTAAGTTTGAATTTGGCAATAAGGAGTTCATGATCTGAGCCATTCAGCTCCCAGTCTTATTTTTGCTGACTGTATAGAGCTTCTCCATCTTGTCTATGGGACGGGGCGACTGTAATTTTATTTTTTATTTATTTTATTTATTTTTATTTTTTTTTTAATTTTTACTTTATTTTACTTTACAATACCGTATTGGTTTTGCCATACATTGACATGAATCCACCATGGGTGTATACGAGCTCCCAATCCTGAATCCCCCTCCCACATCCCACCCCATATCCTCTCTCTGGATCATCCCCGTGCACCAGCCCCAAGCATCCTGTATCCTGCATTGAACATAGGCTGGTGCTTCGTTCTTACATGATAGTATACATGTTTCAATGCCATTCTCCCAAATCATCCCACCCTCTCCCTCTCCCGCAAAGTCCAAAAGTCCATTCTATACATCTGTGTCTCTTTTGCTGTCTTGCATACAGGGTCATCATTGCCATCTTTCTAAATTCCATATATATGTGTCAGTATACTGTATTGGTGTTTTTCTTTCTGGCTTACTTCACTCTGTATAATAGGTTCCAGTTTCATCCATCTCATTAGAACTGATTCAAATGAATTCTTTTTAATGGCTGAGTAATACTCCATTGTGTATATGTACCACAGCTTTCTTATCCATTCATCTGCTGATGGACATCTAGGTTGTTTCCATGTCCTGGCTATTATAAACAGTGCTGCAATGAACATTGGGGTACATGTGTCTCTTTCAATTCTGGTTTCCTTGGTGTGTATGCCCAGCAGTGGGATTGCTGGGTCATAAGGCAGTTCTATTTGCAGTTTTTTAAGGAATCTCCACACTGTTCTCCATAGTGGCTGTACTAGTTTGCATTCCCACCAACAGTGTAAGAGGGTTCCCTTTTCTCCACACCCTCTCCAGCATTTATTGCTTGTAGACTTTTGGATCGCAGCCATTCTGACTGGTGTGAAATGGTACCTCATTGTGGTCTTGATTTGCATTTCTCTGATAATGAGTGATGTTGAGCATCTTTTCATGTGTTTGTTAGCCATCCGTATGTCTTCTTTGGAGAAATGTCTGTTTAGTTCTTTGGCCCATTTTTTGATTGGGTCGTTTATTTTTCTGGAATTGAGCTGCATGAGTTGCTTGTATATTTTTGAGATTAGTTGTTTGTCAGTTGCTTCATTTGCTATTGTTTTCTCCCATTCAGAAGGCTGTCTTTTTACCTTGCTTATAGTTTCCTTTGTTGTGCAGAAGCTTTTAATTTTAATTAGATCCCATTTGTTTATTTTTGCTTTTATTTCCAGTATTCTGGGAGGTGGATCATAGAGGATCCTGCTGTGATTTATGTCGGAAAGTGTTTTGCCTATGTTCTCCTCTAGGAGTTTTATAGTTTCTGGTCTTACGTTTAGATCTTTAATCCATTTTGAGTTTATTTTTGTGTGTGGTGTTAGAAAGTGATCTAGTTTCATTCTTCTACAAGTGGTTGACCAGTTTTCCCAGCACCACTTGTTAAAGAGATTGTCTTTACTCCATTGTATATTCTTGCCTCCTTTGTCGAAGATAAGGTGTCCATAGGTGTGTGGATTTATCTCTGGGCTTTCTATTTTGTTCCATTGATCTATATTTCTGTCTTTGTGCCAGTACCATACTGTCTTGATGACTGTGGCTTTGTAGTAGAGCCTGAAGTCAGGCAGGTTGATTCCTCCAGTTCCATTCTTCTTTCTCAAGATTGCTTTGGCTATTCGAGGTTTTTTGTATTTCCATACAAATCTTGAAATTATTTGTTCTAGTTCTGTGAAAAATACCGCTGGTAGCTTGATAGGGATTGCATTGAATCTGTAGATTGCTTTGGGTAGTATACTCATTTTCACTATATTGATTCTTCCGATCCATGAACACGGTATATTTCTCCATCTATTAGTGTCCTCTTTGATTTCTTTCATCAGTGTTTTATAGTTTTCCATATATAGGTCTTTAGTTTCTTTAGGTAGATATATTCCTAAGTATTTTATTCTTTTCGTTGCAATGGTGAATGGAATTGTTTCCTTAATTTCTTTTTCTACTTTCTCATTATTAGTGTATAGGAATGCAAGGGATTTCTGTGTGTTGATTTTATATCCTGCAACTTTACTATATTCATTGATTAGCTCTAGTAATTTTCTGGTGGAGTCTTTAGGATTTTCTATGTAGAGGATCATGTCATCTGCAAACAGTGAGAGTTTTACTTCTTCTTTTCCAATTTGGATTCCTTTTATTTATATGGTGGATAGGGAAAGCTTTTAAGCAAAGACTCAAAGGAGGTAAAGAAACAGGACAAAGAACTATCAGATTAAGAATATTTCAGGAAAGAGTCAAGTCAGGGAAAGCGTACCTAGAAGCAAGTGTGGCTGGAGCATGAAAAAAACAGGATTGATATACCAAGAGATGCATGTAAGGGATGGTGAGGAATCTATTAGGGCTTGGGGGTCAGAGTAAGGAAGTCGGCTTTACTCTGAGTAGGACACAAAGCTACTGGAAGTTTCTAAGCAGCATCACTCACTGTTACATGGAGAAGAGACTGTGAAAACATAGGATGGAAGCTGGGAAGAGTTAGAACCATCACAGTAAATCCAGGTGAGAGCTGACAGTAATGGGACCCCCCAGTAGGTAGGTAGAAGTAACAGAATTCCAGCTATATTCAGAATTTGAGATATGACCAGGCATGCCCTAACCTCTTAGCCTTTCTGGACAACTGAACTACAAGGACCAAGTTCTTTCAATCCAGGGAGGCACCAAAGGACCCCAGCACCAACACAACGCAGCACAGTGGTGTCCTGTGGAATTTTCTGATACTGGGGAAACTCTGCACTCTCCAGAGTGGTGGCCGTCGGGCCACTCGTGGCTACTGAGCCTTTGAGACGTGGCCAGTGTGACCAGATTTTTAATTTTATTTAACTTAAACAAATTTACATCTTACAAAGCCGTATTGGACAGCGTAGCTCTAGAGAACCCGTCTGATAAACGGCCTCCTGGCAGCTCTTGCCTCTCCATGGGATTCACCAAGGAGACAACCGCCTGCCCTTTTATTCTCTGCTCTCACATCTCAGCTCCCCCTGACGTGAGTCAGCGTGCCTTTGAGAAATGGCTGCGATGTGAATAAAGTCCCTATTTTATCTCTGAAATGGCCCATTAATAAATAACAAAGTGTTTATGCATATGCAAAACACACAATTAGTCAGTTTCACAACGTCTCCGTGATGGGAACATTAAAAAACGTGTCCTAGAGTGAAGGGTGGGGGGATCCAAATAAATTTAGTTTCTCTTTAAGCCTTACCAGCAATGAATACTGAATCATTTACTTCTGAGAATTGTAACACAAAAGCGAGTCATTTATTGGCTCCTCTGAGCATGAGCAGCACACTCTAACTTAATTCATAGATGTGGAAAGCCATTATAAGAAGTAAATGAGTTACCAATGAGAGCGATGGCAGATGGCAGCTGTTTTTGCACGACTTCATGGACCCTGAATTACTCTAATCATCATTTTATTTAAGCCCAGAAGCCCGTAAGAAATAAGTTACTGACTCCACTGAAATATGTCTCCCTTAAACATACAAACTAGAACTTGAAATAGGGTACATTATTCAAGCAATTTCTTACAGCGACAGGCGCCAGCTCACAGGCCAGAGGCAGCCATGAAATTCTGCAGTACTTCCTGGGATCTGGGAAGGTCCCCTTAGGAAGATATTTGAAAAAGAGTCCACTTCAGCAAATAAGACACTGTCTGGCCTTGCAGAGTGATTGCCTATTCTAGAATCCTTGTGAGCATATCTGCTGCTCTCCCTCAGCCAGAAAATGACAGTGTTGATCAGAAATCTGGGCATTATGGTTTTATTTTTTCCCCAGCTTTATTGAAATATAATTGATATATAACATCATATGTTTCATGTATACAAAGTATTGGTTTGATACCTTAATAAATTGCAAAATGATTACCACCATAGCATTAGCTAACACGTCCATCACATCACCTAATCACCATTTTCCTTTTCATGATGAGAACATTTAAGGTTGACTCTCTTAGCAACCTTCAAGTATATAATACAATATTATTAGCTATAATCACCCTGCTGTGCATTAGTAAAGTCGCTCAGTCGTGTCCGACTCTTTGCGACCCCATGGACTGTAGCCTACCAGGCTCCTCCCTCCATGGAATTCTCCAGGCAAGAGTACTGGAGTGGGTTGCCATTTCCTTCTCCAGGGAATCTTCCCAACCCAGGGATCGAACCCGGGTCTTCTGCATTCCAGGCAGAGGCTTTAACCTCTGAGCCACCAGGGAAGCCGGTTTCCCAAACTTGTCCATCTTTTAACTGGAACTCTATCTCCATTTCTGCTGCCTCCCAGCCCTGGCAACCACACTCTACTCTGTTCAGCCTTGTTGCTGTCCTGTGCTTAGTCGCTCAGCCATGTCTGACTCTTTGCAACCCCATGGACTGTAGCCCACCAGGCTCCTCTCTCCATGAGATCCTCCAGGCAAGAACACTGGAGTGGGTTGCCCTGCCCTCCTCCAGGGGATCTTCCCAACCCAGGGATTGAACCCAGGTCTCCCGCATTGCAGGTGAATTCTTTACTATGTGAACCATCAGAGACACCCTTCTCTCTGAGTTTGGCTTTGTTAGATTCCAATAAATAAGTGAGACTGGGCAGGATTCATCCTTCTCTGTCTGCCGTACCTCACTTAGTGTAATTCTGGGCATTTCACTCTGCTCCCTTCCCAATCCCAATCCATTTATTCCACTGGACTAAAAGGGTTCTCATAACCAGCCCCCTTACCCCTTGCTCTAGTCCACTCTACACACAGCGGTGTGAAAACTTCCTGTGTTACAAAGGGCCTTGTAGACCCTCAACAGTAGTCATGGAGTGAAGGAATGAGCTCTAAGAGGTAGGCAGGGTTGAATGATGTCAGTGTTGATTTTGACTCTTGGCTTGATTTTGACTCCGAGAGTCCTGGGAAGCATGTAGGAGAGTGTCTTCACCTGACGTGTATTGTCAAGGTCCTCCAGTTTGGGACCACCAGGAGCACACCCATGGGTCAGCAAGTAGGGTAAACTGCCTCCTTACAGTGAGGGTGAACACGCACGGTGGGGAGCTCTGGGGGCATCTCAGTTAAAGGTCGTTGGGACTTGCGGTAGATGCAATGTTCTAGAGAACATTCAAGGAAGTGGAGTTTGCTCTGGGTTTGATATTGTCAGGAAGTGGGGAGGATTCTGTAGCTGGGTTTCTTCACAAGTCTTACTCTGAAGATGAGAAGGACAAAGTGAAGCTGAAACTGATAAAGAAGTGTCAGTAACTCCCATGAGCCAGGTTGGGAGGCTCATTGGGCACTTTTGTGGTTTAGAAATTCTTTATGTTGATGTCTCTGTTAAGACATGATTACAGAGATTACAGAGTGGCCTTGTTTTTGTCTTCATCTATGAGGGTCATGGGCTTCCCTGTAACTCAGCTGGTAAAGAATCCACCTGCAATGCAGGAGACCTGGGTTCTATCCCTGGGTTGGGAAGTTCCCCTGGAGGAAGGCATGGCAACCCACTCCAGTATTCTTGCCTGGAAAATCCCCATGGACAGAGGAGCCTGGTGGGCTACAGTCCATGGGGTCACAAAGAGTCGGACACGACTGAACAACCAAGCACAGCTCAGCATGAAGGTCACAGGGTGGCCTGGCCTGATACTGGGGCTCTAGGACAACTGTCGAGCAGAAGACACGTGGTCCGGCGGTGAGGGCCAGGCCAGCTCTCTTCTGCCAAGGGCTGCTTCTCTTCGTGGTGTTACTAGCACACAGAGCAGAAGCCAGGGTGTCCAGTTTGAAGGTGAGTCTAAGTGAGAGATGGTGATAGCTTGCATTTGAACGATGGTCATGAGCTGATGAGACATGACTGATTTCAGAATGCACATGGGGTCACGGCCCTCACTCAAACCATACTGAGCTCACCAGCTCCTCAGAGGAACACCGACCCCTGGTGCCTCCAGGCCCTTCCTTAAACACTCTTTCCCAGCCCCCTTCTCCACCTCCACTTCTGCAATGCAAGCCCTACTTGCTGACATATTCCTGTTTACCCTGCTCTAATATTACTTCCACCCAGATCTTCCCCAGTGATTTCATCTCAAGTCCAGTTAGCTGGCCTTCCTCTATGCTTCCATGCTGTCTCATTATATTATTATCTTTTACTTATCTGTATCCCCTACTAGACTATAAACTGTGTCCAAGAAGGAGTGATGTCTCGTTCACATGGCTCAATGCTTTACTGAAATTTGTAGGCTCTCTCTAAACTGGTTTCCAGCAAGTCATTATCCAACCCCTGACATTTAAGTCATAATGCCATTCCAAACCGAAGCTCTCTTTTCTTTGGCACATACTTACCAAATAAAATTATATTCCTGGCACCATGTGTATATTCAAATTTCCTGCAATTCATCTATAACCCCTGAAGTAGCGGAAGCTACTATGGGGTGCCATGATTAAGAGGCAGTAAGTGTCTCAGTTGTGAATGTTTTCAATCTAATTTGTTAGTAGAGCAGAGAGATATTTACAAGCTGTCTACCCTTTATGATTTTAGAGGTCGAAAATTGAGTTTTGGTACTTTGACATTTATCCATTCAACAACCGATTTTTCAAGAGCCAGGTGTTCTTCTAGAAGTTGGAGCTACAGCAATGAAAATATAGAGAAAAATCTGTGAGCCAGTGGGGTTCCATTATAATGGACAGGAAAGACTCTTTTAAAAATAGAGAAATAAAATATAGAGAATGTTAAAAGTGATGGTAGCAGTGAGGGATATAAGCGGGAAATATGGGAGTCAGGACCTTAAATAGTGCCTTCAGGAAAGGTTTCACTGAGGAAGTAGTTTGGAGGAGGCCAGAAGGAAGTGAAGGTGCCAAGCTCCACAGACATCTGGGGAAGGCAAAGGGCATAGCCAGTGCTAATGCCTTGGGGCCAGAGAGATGGATAGGAGGGACTTGCCTGATGGTCCAGTGGCTAAGACTCGGGGCTCCCAATGCAGAGGGCCCAGCTTCGATCCCTGACCAGAGAACTAGATCCTGCTTGCTGCAAGTGAAAGTTCACATGCTGTAACTAAAAAAGCTCACATACTGCAACTAAAGACCCTGCACAGTCAAATAAATATTTTTTTTTAATAAAAATAATGGATGGGAAAGGCCCAAGGAAGATTTAAATAACCCAACTGCATACAATTCAGATATTGGTCTTGAAAGGACAAGAAAAATAGGAAATAAAATATATGGCCGTTATTGATGACGTTCCCTTAAGAGAAAATGGGACAAAAATTCCAAGCTGTAAATAAAATGAAGGTGACTCAATAGGAGACTAAAACCAGACTTCAGAACTTTAAACAATGTTCGGAGGCTACCTAGCAGCTGAAATAAAAGGAAACTTGCTGTCTCTTTTTGTAAATAGAATCGAATCTGAAATACTTTAGGAGACTTTGTCAGGAAAAAAAATTGGAATAGGAAATGGCAAATTTAGAATATCTCTGACATGTGGCTTAACATTTTCAAAGAACCTCGGAAAATAAAGCAGCTAGAAAAGAAACTTCTGGCTGTCCCAGTGAAATAACTCATCCCTGAAATAAAAGCAAAAGATTCTCTATCCCCTGAGGACCAAGAGCCTATGAGAAAAGACACCTGTGGGTGATGTAGGAAGAAGAGTCATTGGAGAAACTAACATCACAAATTGGTTACAAAACAAACAGTTGGCCAAAATCTGTTCAGTGGTGCTGCAAGCCAAGAGAATGATTAGATTTTATCTCTTCCTGATCTTATTCTAAACTCCCAAGGTGAATGGCTTATAAATATGTGTGGACAGCAATTCAGCTTTCTTATTGATGAGGCTGCCATGCTAACTACAGTATCATAGAGCATTCGACCCCTCAGAAGACCATAACCAGTGAGAAGCCCTGACAGTCAAGTCCTTTCCCACGTCCCTACCTGTAACTGTTACATTGGACCAGGAGCAAGAAAACATTCCTTTCTTCTCTGTGACGTAACTCCTGCAAATTTAATAGGTGGGGAACGAGTTTACAACTAAAATGCATTGCAGAAAGATTATTTGGGCAAGTCCCAGAAATTATAGTTACATGCCTATTAAAACACCTATATTGGACTTCCCCAGAGAAGGCAATGGCACCCCACTCCAGTACTCTCGCCTGGAAAATCCCATGGACAGAAGAACCCGGTCGGCTGCAGCCCATGGGGTCTCTAAGAGTCGGACAGGACTGAGCGACTTCACTTTCACTTTTCACTTTCATGCATTGGAGAAGGAAATGGCAACCCACTCCAGTATTCTTGCTTGGAGAATCCCAGGGACGGGGGAGCCTGGTGGGCTGCCGTCTATGGGGTCGCACAGAGTCGGACACGACTGAAGCGACTTAGCAGCAGCAGCAGCATTGGAGTTCCCTGGTGGTACAGTGGAGAAGAATCTGCCTGCCAATGCAGGGGACACAGGTTCAATCCCTGGTCCGGGAAGATACCACATGCCGCAGAGCAACTAAGCCCGTGCTCCACAACTACTGAGCCCGTGTGCTGGGTGCCTAGAGCCGGTGCTCCGCAACAAGAGAAGCCGCTGCTGTGAGAAGCCTGTGTCCCCCAGCTAGAGAGAGCCCATGTGCAGCAACAAAGGCCCAGAGCAATCAAAAATAAATAAAAACACTTATACTGTGATTATTCAAGAAACAGCTGAATGGTCTCGGAATCTCTAAAGGCCAAAGACTCTACGAACACAAACAAATTAACTGGAGCAGAATCATAAGAGTTCAGATGGATTCTTCTACACCTTTACCTTGACCTCCTCAATACGCTAAAATCAAATGCAAAGAAGCCTTTAGGTCAGTTACAACTAGATTAGTAGAAAGAGGATTAAGTCTCCTTTGTTCTAGTTCTGCACTACCTGTTTCATCTGTTTAAAAGCCTCAGTGTGCAGAATATAGATCTGTCTAAGGTCTATAGGAGAAGGCAATGGCACCCCACTCCAGTACTCTTGCCTGGGAAATCCCATGGACAGAGGAGACTCGTAGGCTACAGTCCGTGGGGTCGCTAAGAGTCGGACACGACTGAGCGACTTCCCTTTCACTTTTCACTTTCATGCATTGGAGAAGGAAATGGCAGCCCACTCCAGTGTTCTTGCCTGGAGAATCCCAGGGACGGCGGAGTCTGGTGGGCTGCCATCTATGGGGTCGCACAGAGTCGGACACGACTGAAGCGACTTAGCAGCAGCAGCAGTAGGCAGTTAAAGCATGTTTGCTTCCCTAAATTTGTGAGTCTGTTTCTGTTTTGTAAAGAAGCTTATTTGTATCATTTGTTTTTCTGGTTGCCAGGAGGGAAGGGGAGGCAGACAGATAGGGAGTTCGGGATGGACATGTAAGCAATGTATGCACTGCTATATTTAAAATGGATAACCAGCAGGGACCTACTGTCTAGCACAGGGAACTCTGCTCAGTGTTATGTGGCAGCCGGGATGGGAGGGGAGTTTATGTATACATGGCTGAGTGGCTCTGCTGTGCACCTGAAACTATCACAACATTAATTGGCTATTCTCCAATACAAAATATAAAAGGATGATGCATACATACAACAGAGTCTCCAATAGCTTTACACTTTGGGATGCAGAACTGTATTTACCGAAGTAGAAAAATGTCCATGTCAAATGTCAGTGAACAAGGCAGATTGCAAAACAGCATGTAGAGAACACTATCGTGAAGGTTAAATTATGACTGTGTATATGTTTATATTTGTATGGACATATTCAAAAATATCCATCAGAATGTTGAACAAATTACTAGTACAATTATCACCAGATGGCAGAATTTCGGGTGATTTTGACATTCGTATTAGACTTTTCCGTATTTTTCTGATAATTTTTTCAATATGTATATTTTGGCAAAACAAAAAAAAAAGCTCGCTTCCCAGCTGTGCCTAACTCAAATACTGCCCACTCTCTTTCGTCCCACTTTAAGCCAAATTCTGTTCTTTATTGGATTTCTACTCACCTTTCTTTACTCTCCCAGTTGACGATAATCAAGATTAATGCAACATAAGAAGTGGTTACGTTCCAGGCAATGTATTTGCTTTCACCTCAGAAAATCAACATTCCTCCTGGATAATACGCCTGAGGGTTTCTCAGAAGCTGCATCCTACTTTTCTCAAGACTTAGAAGATGTTAAGGATATCGTGTTTCCTTGTGAATCCATTCAGATTCAATATGTAGACGACTACTTCTTGTGTTCTATTAATCTTGAAAATTCTAAAACTGACTCTGTGCATCCACTCACAGAGTTAGCTGAAACAGGAAACCAGTCTGCAAGGGAGAAGCTCCAACTCTGAAAAACAAATATTCATTGTCTAGACCATGACCTATTGGCTGTAGGAAAAGCATCAGTTCAGAGGCGATTATACATTATCCAGAATTACCCAACACCAAACACTGAAAGACAAAAGATTTCCGGTATTCACTGGATACTGCAGAGAATGTGCATAAAATTTTTTCTGTAGTATCAAGGCTCTATATTATTTGACAGAGTCAAACATCTCAGAATCCTAAATGGAACAACTACAACCAAAAAAAAAAAAAGGTCCTCAGTGATCTCACATGTCTAACTCTGTGAGTGGATTAACAACCACCTAAGCCAGATCTCCCAAATTATTATAATGCTGACTTTTTGTTTGTTCTTGAAAGATTAGACCATGGGGACTTCACTGGTGACCCAGAGGTTAAGATTCCGCACTTTCAACGCAAGGGGCGCAGGTTCAGTCCCTGGCCTGAAACTCAGATCCCACACATTGCACCACATGGCCAAATAAATAAATAAAATTTAAAAAAAAAAAGAAAGGTTAAGCTGTGCTCTAGCAGTATTAACTCAAAAACATCCCACACATCAAACCCCACTGCTTATTGTAGCCTGTTCCTTCATCTAGTAGCGAAAGATAATCCCCCTTGCCTCAGAGCAGTTTTACCCTCAGCTAAATTAAACAAGGAAATTCCCTGGAGGCTCAGATGGTGAAGAGTCTGCCTGCAATACAGGAGACCCAAGTTCGATCCCTGGGTCAGGAAGATCCCCTGGAGAAGGAAATGGCAATCCACTCCAGTATTCTTGCCTGGAGAATCCCATGGACAGAGGAGCCTGGGGGGATACAGTTCATGGAGTGGCAAGAGTTGGATTCAACCGAGCGACTTCACTTTCTTTCTTTCTTTTAAATTAAACAAAACACTTCAGATCTTGTACTGGGATCACCTTTAAACTTGATGGCACCTTATGTTTAATAATCTCCATGGCTAATTCAAAATGCCAATATTCTTCCAGTAAATAATAAAATAGTGCTGCTTTCTCCCTTCTCTTATAACCATACTGACACTCTTGATCCAGCAACTTTCTTACCCTTACCCCATGAAAGAGAATGTTATCATTACATTTCTGTTGTTCAAGAATTGTCCATGCCCAGAACACCCATACCCAATCCTGACTTAATATTTTTTTGTTTGTCTTATCTTAAAATCTAAAAGCTGTTCAGCCGTGTATAGAGCAGCATTATTCGCACTAGACAAAATGTGTAAGGTACCCAAGTGTCCTATCAGTCCATGAGTGGATAAACAAAGTATGGTATATATATTGATAAGGACTATTCTGAGCTTCCCAAGTGGCAGTAGTGGTGCTCCTGCCAATGCAGGAGACATAAGAGACGTGGGTTCAATCCCTGGGCCAGGAAGATCCCCTGGAGAAGGCAATGGCAACCCCCTCTAATATTCTTGCCTGGGAAATCCCATAGACAGAGGAGCCTGGTGGGCCACAGTCCATGGGATCACAAAAAGAGTTGGACAGGACTTAGGACTTAGCAACTAAACAACAGCAACAAATGACTATTATTCAACCTCAAAAAGGAAGGAAATTCTGAATGCTTTGATATGAATGAAACTTGAAGATATGCTAAGTGAAATAAGCCAGTCACAAAAGGACAAGTACTGTATGATTCCACTTCTGTGAGTTTCCAAGAGTAGCCACATTCAAAAGCAGGAAGTAGAATGGTGGTTTCCAGGAGCTGAAGGAAGGGAGAGAGGAAAGTTGTTTAATGGGCATCAAGTTTCTGTTTTTGCAAATTGAAAAGTTTGGAGATGGATGGTGGTGATGGCTGCATGACGTGAATGCACTTAATGGTTAAAATGGTGTATAAAAATGTACTTTAAAATGGTATATTTTGTGCTTTGTGTTTTTTACCACAACAAAGAAAATGAAAAGGGACAGTACCAGGCTGAATTATACAAGAGCTATCACAAATTTTCTTGAAAAAAAAAATCCAATCCCTTACTAAATGCTAAGTCAAGGTAGGTTGGAGAAGGCAATGGCACCCCACTCCAGTACTCTTGCCTGGAAAATCCCATGGACGGAGGAGCCTGGTGGGCTGCAGTCCATGGGGTCGCGAAGAGTTGGACACGACTGAGCGACTTCACTTTCACTTTCATTTTCATACATGGGAGAAGGAAATGGCAGCCCACTCTAGTGTTCTTGCTTGGAGAATCCCAGGGACGGGGGAGCCTGGTGGGCTGCCGTCTATGGGGTCGCACAGAGTCGGACACGACTAAAGTGACTTAGCAGTAGCAGCAGTAGCAGGGTAGGTGGTCAAACATACAGCTATTTCAAGGGCATAACTAAATTCACTTTTATTGCTTAAACTAAAAAGGGAAATATATCCAATGATAACTGACATGTTTTTGGAGTAGCTGATGATTCTGAACTAATACGGGAGCAAAGATATATCTTAACCTCCTCAAGTACCCCTGTAAAAACAATAGACAACAAATACGTAAATTACTTGATGTCTTAATGCCACCCAAGGGGACTGTCCTTAAAATATAAGTGAGATACTACAGAAGTTAGAATAAATGCTTTAAAGGTCATCATGTTAAACAAGCTGCTCTGGTAATCATTCTTATGCAAGAATCACTCACAGGAAAAAAAAATACATGGAGAAGTTCAGGAATCTCACAACAGATGCACAAAATTTAGCTACCAACTCTGAACATAAACACGGTGGATAATCAGATAGTAAGATCTACAGGATAAAATCTGATGAAGCCAGGAGAGCAGGGTGGAAACACTTGATAATCTAAATGTGTAGTTGCTAAAAAGTACCGTGAAACAGCTCATCACAGTATGAACAAAGGGATCTCAACATTAAGCAGCCACTGGTAGATGAGGCTTTCCAGAATATTACAAGACATGCAACTCATTCTTCACCTGTAATCAACATAATTGGGGGAAAACTGTGAAGGTAGCATATGGACTGGCTCCTCTATCCATGGGATTCTCCAGGCAAGAATACTGGAGGGGTTTACCATTTCCTCCTCCAGGAGATCTTCCCGACCCAGGGTTCAAACCCACATCTCTTGTGTCTCCCGCATTGGCAGGCAGATTTTTTCCCACTGTGCCACCTGGGAGCCCCTTCTACATGTTACGTATGTGTAATAAGAATAGTATGTTTCTTTTGTGAGTGGGCTGAAGCATTTCTCTAATACAAGCCCAGCATTCACTGTAACCTAAATACTGTTACTTTTGTGGAACCTACATGGGACCTTCCAATACATCCACCCAGAGACAGAGAATACATTTTACTCAGGATGCTATTTGTAAATTATGCAGAGCTTTGTTCTTTCCTTGAAAGTTCTGTTGTCCTTACCACTTTCAATCCTCTGTCAAAGTAGAAAGGACAAATGAGACTAACCCTGGAACCAGCGAGCCACTTTTAGGTGTCGTGTCCTGACTTCTGTTTTTCAGGAACTGTAGTATCAGACAAAATAGACTTTATGACCAAGAGAATAAGTAGGGAGAGTGTCAGTACATAACGATGGAAGTGTCACTTCACCAAGAAAATCTAGTCATTCTAAATGTGTTAACATCTAATGAAAGTGCCTGACAAGATACGAAGCAAAACTTAACAGAACTTCACAAAGAGATGGAAAAATCCACCAGCATTGCACCATGTATTCCTTAATAACTGATTGATCAGAAACAAAATCAGCAAACTTAGAAGATCCCAAAACACAAAGAATGAGCTTCACCTTATAGACAGACACAGATAATAATGAGAGTACACACACTTATCAGGGGCACAGGAATATTTACACAAATAAATCACGTGCCAGGCCATAAAGAAGCCTCAGTGAAATTCAGAAAACAGTTTCTCAGACCACATTCTCGGGAAATAGGAAAACTATGTTAGAGGATCACAACGCAAATATCATTAAAAGCTCTATTTGAATAATTGTGAAAACACTGTCACTGAAATCATGAATTAAAGGATAAATCATACTGGAAGTTCTAAAATACTAAGGGTGAGTAATAATGAATACTACGCATCAAAATTTATGAGCTTCAACAAAAGTAGTGGTTCATTGGAAATTTATTTCATTGATTAATAGCAGATCATCATATTTATTTCATTGATTCCAAAGAAATACATTTAAAGAATAAAATGGAGTATATGAATATAGTTAGAAGCTGGTTCTTAGAAAAATAAATAACAAAATAGACAATGCTCTGAAAAGGCTAATCAAGAAAAAGAGATGATTCCGGTAAATAATTTTAAAAGAAACACTAGAGATAAAACAGAATTTTAGAATAGAACAGAATCTGTCTCTTATACACATCTAGATGTGTATAAGAGACAGCCACTCCAGTATTCTTGCTTGGAGAATCCCATGGACAGAGGAATTTGGTGGGCTATAGTTCATAGGGTCACAAACAGTCCTACATGACTGAAGCGACTTAGCATGCACCCACATTAGCTTTTTTTTTTTTTTTTTTTTATCTTCCCAAAATATAACAAATCTACATGCTTTTCCAAATAAACTTTCAAGAACCAAGTCATCCTAATCTTACTAACTCTCCCCAGGAATAAAAAGGAGGAAATATCCCCCTATATTATTCTAAAAGTTAACCAATATCCTAATATCAGAAACCAAAAGCATAGAAAGAAAGAAAAATGTTGATGTTTGGCAGAAAGCAACACATACTGTAAAGAATTCATCCTTCAATTAAAAATAAAATTTTAAAAAAGAAGCAAAAATTATGAACTCATTTCATTCATGAATATCAAAAAAAATGAAGTCACATATGATAATATTTAAATAAGGTAGTGCACCATGACCAATTTGGGCTTATTCTAGTGCTCAATAGCTTACAATGATAAGCATTCATTATTGTTTATGGGTCTATAGTTAGCTAGGCAGTGATGCTGATCTGGGCCAGCCATAGCTGACCTCAGGCAGAGTCACCCGTGTGTTTTCTATCAACTGGGATGTTTGTTGGATGTCAGCCAATCCAGGATATCCTCACTCACGTATCTGTGATTGGCTGGCTGGCTTCTGGGGTGATAGGATAACTGGACCACACGTCTTTCATCACACAGATGTCTAGCCCCCATCACAGATGTCTAGCCCAGTGTGAATAAGTCACAGGATAGGAGCAAGGTTCCAAGAGAGGAAGTAGGAGTGGAAGCTGCAAGGCCTCCAGAGGCTTGGAACTGGCATGCAGTCGTTTCCACTGCTTCTATTGATAAAAGCGAGCCACAACACCTGCCCAGATTCAAGGATGGGAGAATGAACTCCACCTGTTTATGGGAGGAACTGTATCGTAATACTGCACAGAATATGGTTGTGTGGAGAAGTGTAAAATTATGGCCATCTCTGCAATCTACCCTACTAGGTATAAAAATAGAGTTTCACATCAGAAAATACTTGTAATTCACCACCTTGAGAGAAAAACTGATCATTTCAGTAGATGCAGAAAAAAGCATTTGATACATTGCAATGTGATTACATGGAAAAAAGTCATTTGTAAATTAGTCATAAAGAGGAACCTGGAGAAGGAAGTGACAACCACTCCAGTATTCTTGCCTGGAAAATTCCACAGACAGAGGAGCCTGGTGGGCTCCAATCCATGGGGTTGCAAAGGATCAGATGTGGCAGTGACTGAGCGCAATAAAGAGGAACTTTTACTACAGAAATTTACATCATCTTAAGAGAATAAATCTTAGAAGCATTCCCTTTAAAATAAACAGGACCCATGTACCCACCATTACTATTTCTACTGAATACTTTGTTAGATATCATAGTGCAATGAGGCAAGAAAATAAACAGAAGCATAAATTAGAAAGAAGAAAATAAAGCTGAAACTGTTTGCATCTGCTATGGCCATTTTCATAGACAACAAATAGAACTTACAGATAAATTATTAGAAATAAAAAGGTGCTTTGGGCAAGA
Source organism: Cephalophus harveyi (assembly GCA_006410635.1). NCBI lineage: Eukaryota > Metazoa > Chordata > Mammalia > Artiodactyla > Bovidae > Cephalophus > Cephalophus harveyi. The sequence continues at coordinate 18,041 of SJYT01040422.1, forward strand.
ATATTGGCTATGATATTAATGTTTAAAAGTTCATTTCATTCTACATATCAGTAACAAATAATTAGAGAACATTTTTTTTTAACAAAAAGGCCACATTTATAGGAGCATCAGGGAAGACTGGATATCCATTAAATCTAAACAGAAGACATCAATAACTCCATGGGGAACATTAAGCAAATTTATTAAGAGACTTTTAAAGGACCTGAATTAACAGAGAAACATATTTTGTTCATAGCTAGTAAGACTTAATATTGTAAAGGTATCCGTGCTCCCTAAATTGACTTATAGATTCATTTCAATTCTAACCAAAATGCCAATATATTTTTTTTTCTTGAGAATAAACATTTTATTGATCATTCACTTCTGAAGGACAAATGGAGGAAAAAATTGCAAAAGCATTTCTGTAGAAAAGCAAGGAAGAGGAATTATTTTAAAGTTATGGTAATAACTATGATATAGAACAGGCTTCCTGGGTGGCTCAGCGGTAAAAAATATGCCTGCCAATGCAGGAGACAAAGGTTCAATCCTTGGGTCAGGAAGATACACTGAAGAAGGAAATAGAAACCTACTCCAGTATTCTTGTCTGGGAAATCCCATAGACAGAGGATCCTAGCGAGCTACTCTCCGTGGGGTCGCAAAAGAGTCAGAGATGATTCAGCGACTAAACAGCAGCAACATGCTATAGAACAGGCGGAAGAATAGATAAAAATTACTAGCAGACTAAACAGAACATAAAATCTGGCCATTCTTTGTGCATGTATAATTCTTCTCACATTTAGACAATCCTTAAAGGTTATACTCCGTTTATAATTACTATTCACTATATTTCCTGTATTGTACAGTAAATACATCCTTGGAGCCTGTTTCACACCCAATAGTTTGTACCTCTCATCCCTCCATCCCTGTATTGCTCCTCCCCACCCCCACTGGCACCCACTAGTTTGTTCCTTTTTTTTCTGGAATTCTGCTTTTTTGTTATATTCACTAGTTTTTTTTGCCATTTTTTAGATTCCACATGTGATAGCATACAGTATTTGTCTTTCTCTGTCTTACTTATTTCACTTAGCACAACGTCCTCCAAGTCAACTATGCTGCTACATATGCAAAGTTTCATTCTTTTTTCACAGCTGAGTATTCCATTATGCGTATGTACATATATATAGATGTATGTATACACACACCACATCTTTATCCAGCCATCTGTCGATGAACACTTGAATTGCTTCCGTATCTTGGCGATTGTAAATAGTGCTACAATAAACATTAGGGTGTGTATATATTTTTCAATTAACGTTTTGAAGGTTTTATATATATTTATATACACCCCAGAACGGAATTGCTGGATCATATGGTAGTTCTGGGATTCCCTGGTGGTTCAGACGGTAAAGAATCTGCCTGCAATGCAGGAGACCTGGATTGGGTCCCTGGGTCAAGAAGATCTCCTGGAGAAAGGAACGGCTACCCACTCCAATACTCCTCCTTGGAGAATTCCATGGATAGAAAGAACCTGGCGGGCTAAAGTCCATGGGGTCACAGAGAGTTGGAAAGTAACTCTTTTAGTGTGAACAGCTAACAATTCTCACTCTCCATGGTAGATCTACTTTTGTTTTTTGGAGAAACCTCCATGCTGTTTTCTGCAGTGGCCGCACCAACTCACATTCCTACCAACAGTATCTGCGGGTTCCCTTTTCTCCTCACCCTGGTCAGCATTTGTTATTTGTTGTCTTTTGGATGACAACCATTCTGACAGGTGTGAGGTGATATCCCATGGTTAAGACTTCATGCTTCTGTTGCGGGGACGTGGGTTCAACCCCTGGTTGGGAAACTAAGATCCCACACGCACATGTGCCTAACAGTGCGACCAAAAATTTTCTTTAAAAATTTAAAACACTTGCCCTGTAAGTCCCAACAGTTAGTTGCCATAGTTTAATCCTAGTCTTCCACCCAAAACGGACTGGTGCGCGTCCTTGTAATGGTGCACAGATCTAGGGGAGCCCTCTGGGCTTCTTGTCGGGCTGCCCAGCTCAGCCGCCTGCCTCCCTCTGTGACCTGGAAAGCAGACATTACTGGGCTCATACTATCAGAGACCCGAAGTTTCCTTTCTAGCTGCAAATCACAATGCTCTGGCTTCTCCACGTCCTCTTTCTTGAGTTCTCTGCTAGAAATAAAAATGATGACAGCCACAAGGTTGTCTTAATACCAAGCATCATAGACTCTGAGGGATTTTTTCTCAAATTCTTCAGATTTGTTTGTGGACTTCACCCATTGTTCCCTTGTCCCAAGAAGTCCTTCAACTGTGTCCCACGGCCCTGTCCTGATGAGGCACCACGGTCTCTCAGGGAACAACTTGCAGACTGGCCCCTGACACAGTCTGGTATCAGAGACTTGATGTTTTACCATGGGGCAATTTTTAATAAGCAGTAAGATTTCCCAACAAGGACGTTCAATTGCTTTCTCCTGTCATGTGGAGGTCAAGTGACAGAATTCTAGACTTGATTCTGTCCCTCTTTAGTTAACTAGTTACGTGAGTATCTTTCTGCAGGTCATCTCTTTCTCCACGGCTCTTCCTTTGCTAATAAAAAAAAATTTTTTTAATAGTCATGCCAAACTGCCTCCTCCCTCCCAGAAGTGTTGCCTGGATTAAATATAATGAACGTTAAGGTGCTTTGCAAACTGCAAATCTAAGGTGCTATTCCCTTGGTGAAAGTAAAGATAGGTTGTGCATCTTCCCTGCAGGAGTATAAAGGTTTGGAGTTTTCATTGAAGGCAAATTCACAATATGTATGGGACCCCCTTTTGTTTGCTTGCATTGTTTTGTGTAGGCCTTTGTGTAAATTAGACTTCCCTGGTGGCTCAGATGGTAAAAGCATCTGCTTACAGTGCGGAAGACCTGAGTTCGATCCCTGGGTTGGGAAGATCCACGGGAGAAGGAAATGGCAACCCACTCTAGTATTCTTGCCTGGAAAATCCCATGGACAGAGGAGCCTGGCAGGCTACAGTCCACGGGGTCGCAGAGTCAGACACGACTAAGCGACTTCACTTCACTTCAAACTTTGTGTAAATTATCTCATTTTGTCTTCATTGTAAGCCTGCGGGGCCGCTAGTACTAAGACCTACTTAGCAGATAAGGAAACTAAGATTCAAAAAGATGAAGCAGTTCCCCCAGAATCACACAACTGACATCACTTCTTCCCCGTGAGGCCCTCAGGAGGCAGGCTCCTTCCAGGGTACGACATTGCCTTCCGAGGGTGGCCCTTGTCCTCGGCACCCAGGATGGTTGGCAGAATTATATCCAAGGCAGGAGAAAGAGAAGAAGCAAAAAAGAGAGGAGAAGACCCAAGAAAAGCTCACAGGAGATGTCACGGGACATGTTGCCACCCTCTCTCAGCCAGGATATAGTCTCGTGATAGCCAGTCAGGTTGTTGGCAAGATGCTGACAGAGCACTTGACCTGAAGCCGCAGGGGCAACTGAGGAGAGTCTCGCAAAGGGCTCATGTTCCAAGGGCAGGTGTATTTAAGAGAAGCAAACTTGGGATGGTGTCACACATCAGGGTTAGTAATAGTGGGGACCACTGTAACTGCAGGCCTGAGGGCCTTGGGAGGGATGGTTATGGGAAGCCAGAGAGAGCTGGAGTTGTAACTGAAGGAGAGGGATATTCCTACTGAGCTTTGGTAGAAGAAAGCCATCTTCAGTACTTCCCTGGTGGTCCAGGGGTTGAGAACCCACCTTCCAATGCATGGGCCGTGGGTTCAATCCCTAGCCAGGGAGCTAGGATCTCACATGCCAGAGGCAACAAAGCCCTGGTGCCACAACCAGAGAATCCATGCACCACAAGGAAAGATGCCACTGGATGCAACCAAGATTCTGCTTGCTGCAACTGAGATCTGATGTAGCCAGATAAACAAATAAATTTAAAAATACATTTTTTATGTAGCCAAATAAACAAATATAAATAAATACACATTTTTAAAAAAGAGAGAGAGGTCATATTTTAGAGATACTGTAGAATTAAAATCAAGAGATCTGATGATGTCATCAAAAATGGAAAAGTAAGAGACTTCAGAAAACAATTATAAAGCTGGCAAAAACTTATCAGGATTGACTTTTACAGAACTCTGAATGTGAACAAAAGTTTACAGCCCCCAGGGGAACATTAAAAAAGGAATATGTGGGCCTTCCACAGTGGCAGCCTTTGAAGAACAGCAGCCGTGGCTCTGAGCCACCCCATGGCCATGGGCCTCAGCAAGAGCCCCAAGGTGACCAAGAATGTGAGCAAGCTGAGGCACAATGGCCGTCACATACCAAACATACCACGTTTGTGCAGAACATGATCTGGGAGGTGCGCATCTTATGAGCAGCACGTCATGGAGCTGCTCAAGGTCTCCAAGGACAAGCAGGCCCTCAAGTTCATCAAGAAAAGGGTTGGGGGGAGAAGGAGGTGGACATGCAGTACATCTCTCTCCATGGATACATGAGGAATATACCTTCAGACACACAAGCGCACGCAGAACACCAGCTGAGCGTGGACAGGAGGACCTGACCAGTGGAAAAGAGCATATAGAACCATTCAAAACTTAGTAGGATGAAGGAATTAGGGAGAAAAACAGGAGTGTTAGTAGGACTGGACCTGCCCTCGACAGGTGGGGGAACGGAAGCAGGGGTCTGATCCCCACATTGGTGCCACTGTCTGAGTCAGAGGAGAAACATTTAAGGCTGAGAGTGAAACAGCTGATCTGTGGCAGCCTACATGGAATGAGAATCAGACAGTCCTTGCTGCAGCCATACATACCCTGAACAGGAACGCTGGTCCCCTGGAAGGTGCAGCGGCTCAGAGCTGGAGTTTAGGGACTGTGGAGCAATCCCAGGGTGAGGGCTGCTGCTGACTGCACAGAGACAGATCTAGGGGATCTGAGGGAGATCGTGGTGGGAAATGCCTGTGGAGGAAAGCCAGGCAGCCATGGAAGCAAGGTGATACTGCTGAGTCACACGTGGAGGGGGAGCCATCACCAAGCCTCTCTCTCCCCACCCACCAGCATTGGCAGCTGAACAGTAGAGAGGCTGGCCCATCAAACGCCTGACACACTGAACTATAGAGTAGGACCCCAGCCAGGGTGCTCCTTTCAGTGACTGATGCGACAATCTACAGAGTAGGACCCTAGGCAAGGGAGCCCTCTAAGTGCCTGAAAAGGCTGAGCTACGGAGAAAGACTGGCCAAAGAGGCCTTCTGATCGCCAGCTACAAGAAGCTCAGAAAAAGACTGTGATAGAAACATAACTCCTGCAGCCGAGGCAGTCCATGTCCCTGCACCCTTGGCACTGCCAGGGTCCCCACAAGCCAAGCAGCTGCATCACCTCCACATTCAACTCTCACTGGGGCAGAGCTGCCACAAGCAGAAAAAGTCTTGTGTCTATGCGTGCAGGGTTGCTTCGGTAGTGTCTGACTCTTTGCAACCCTGTAGACTATGGCCTGCCAGGCTTCTCTATCAGAGAGGGGGTTCTCCAGGCAAGAATACTGGAGGGTATTGGCCACTACTGGTTGCCATACCCTTCTGTTGCTGCTGCTGCTGCTAAGTCGCTTCAGTCATGTCTGACTTTGTGCAATCCCATAGACAGCAGCCCACCAGGTTCCCCCATCCCTGGGATTCTCCAGGCAAGAACACTGGAGTGGGTTGCCATTTCCTTCTCCAATGCATGAAAAGGAAAAGTGAAAATGAAGTCACTCAGTCATGTCCGACTCTTACAACCCCATGGATTGCAGCCCACCAGGCTCCTCCGTCCATGGGATTTTCCAGGCAAGCGTACTGGAGTGGGGTGCCTTTGCCTTCTCCAGCCATTCCCTTCTAGAGCACATATTTCCTGCTGCCCTAGCCACCAACCCCCCTGAGTACCTGGTGCTGCCAGAACCCCTGCGACCCAAGCAGCTGCACCACCTTCACACCTGGCCCTCCCAGGGGCAAGCCCAAGCCCTCCAGGACAGCCTCAGGAGCAAACCCCAGTGGGCGACCCATGTGTAGAGGTGGAAATAAAATCACAGTTGAAACCAGGGGCAGTGTGGCTAAGGAAGAAGACTCAAACCCTTCCCACCAGCTGTACAAGATGCAGATTAAATCCACACGACCAACTAACCAGACTTTGTGTCTATGGAATATATAAAAGGCCATTGAGAGCTCCCACAAAAGTAAATGTACTAGTTCTGATAGCTGTGGACATTGGAGGCAAGAACAAACAGGAGTAGGACCAAATTAGAATCTGAGCTGCCCCCATAGCAGGTCCAGAGATCAACACAGTGCTGGAGGGCATCCTAGGGAGGTGAGGTGGACTGTGACTCCCAGCGAGGGAAAGGACTCTGACAGCAGAGACTCAAGAAAAATATTATTTTTTTATTTGCTCTGCAGATTCTTTTGTATTATTTTTTTTATTTCCCTTTCAACCCCTCTCCCCCATTGTAGTTGTTGATTTTATTGGCACTAAGAAATCCAATTAAGCTATTGAGCTTTTTTTTTTCCTCAGTCACATTTTTTATTGTTGTCTTAAACCTCTGCCTCTACATTGGGCTTTTGCAGTTCCATGGAGTCTTCCTCTTTTTTTCTCTCTTTAATTTTAATTTTTAACTTTTTAAACCTATTATTTTTTCTACATTTATTCCTTTGTTTGCTTTTCCTACTGTTCTTTCCACCTTGCAGTTAATTTTTTAATGTATATAAATCTTCTTTATCTACCTCTATTTAACTTTGCATATTTATTATTTCTTTTCTTTCTTTCCTTTCTCTCAACATATTTGTTAAGTGTTGCTTTCATTGCTTTATTCCCCACTTGGCACCTTTAGTTTTGTTTTCCAGTTTGTGCTTGTTAGTTTTGTTCTTAATTGGTAAATATTTTTTCTTTCCTTTGTTAGCCAGGTCAATCTACTGTACTTTATTTTTGTTGGACTGTTTTGACTTTGCTCATGGGTGTATATGTACATGTGTATATTCCATTATTTTAATTATTATTTGCCTGATTTTGTAACTACCATTTGTCTCAGATTCATCTTTGGTTTCTTGTTTTTGGATATTTGTTTTAGTCTCATTTAATGCCATATGAAACCACTTGTACAATCTTTGTTCCTGGCCAGAGATCAAGCCCTGAGCCTTTAGAGTGGGGACACTGACTCCAAGACCCTAGATTACCAGAGAACCAACCCTAAGGAGTATCAAACAGTGAGAACTCACACAAAGGAACCCACTTGAATACAAGACCCAGCATCACCCAACCACCAGTAGCACCCTGTACAGGACGTCTCACCTAAACAACAAGCAAAACAAAAATACAAACCCAATCGTTAGCAGACAGGATTACCACCTCACTCAGCCTTGTACTGAGTAAGGAAAAACAAAGAAACAAACAAAAACTCAGCACAAATCTCACCCTATACAAAGCTCGCACAAACCACTGGACCAACCTTAGGAGGGGTGAAACAAAAGGGAAGAAAGAATTCAACCTTCTTCAAGGAAAAAATTCAACTCTCCTTGAAGCCTGGGAATAGGAGGCTTCAAACACAATAACTTTTTTAAAAAAATAATGAAAAGGCAGAGAAATACAGCACAAATGAAGCACACTAGAAACACAGAGGTACAAATAAATGAAGAGGAAACAGGCAAACTACCTGAAAAAGAATTCAGAACAATGATAGTAAAGATGATCGAAAACCTTCAAAACAAAATGGAGAAAATGCAAGAATCAATTAACAAAGACCTAGAAGAATTAAAGAATAAACATACAGAGACAAACAACACAGCTACTGAAATTAAAAATACTCTAAGAGGAATCAATGACAGAATATCTGAAGCAGAAGATCGAATCAGTGAGATGGAAGATAAAATCATGGAAATAACTTCTGAAGAGCAGGATAAAAGGAATGAAAAGAGCTAAGGAGAATCTCAGAGACCTCTGGGACCATATCAAATGCAAACATTCAAATTATAGGGGTCCCAGAAGAAGAAGAGAAAAAGAAAGGGTATGAGAAAACTTTTGAAGATATTATAGTTGAAAATTTCCCCAACATGGAAAAGGAAATAGTCACTCAAGTCCAAGGAGCGTGAAGAGTCCCATACAGGATAAATCCAAGGAGAAACATGCCAAGACACATACTAATCAAACTAACAAAGACTAAACACAAAGAAAAAATACTGAAAGCAGCGAGGGAGGAGCAACCAGTAACACACAAGGGAAGCCAAATGCACTTGCCAACTGATCTTTCAGCAGAAACTCTGCAGGCAAGAGGGAATGGGAGGGTATATTTAAAGTGCTGAAAGGGAAAAGTCTACAACCAAGATTACCATACCCAGCAAGTAACTCATTCAAAATTGATGGAGAAATAAAAAGTTTTCAGACAAGCAAAAGTAAAGAGAATTCGGTACCACCAAACCAGCTTTACAACAAATGTTAAAAGGACTTATATAGTCAAGAAATACAACAGAAAAAAAAAAAAAAAGATCTACAAAATCAACCCCAAACAATTAATAAAATGGCAATAGGAACATATATATCAATAATTACCTTAAATGTAAATGGATCAAAGGCTCCAACCAAAAGACACAGACTAGCTGAATGGATAGAAAAAAAAGACCCATATACATGCTATCTACAAGAAACCCACTTCAGACCCAAAGACACATATAGACTGAAAGTGAGAAGATGGAAAAATATATTCCATGCAAATGGGAAGCAAAAGAAAGCTGAAGTAGCAATTCTCATATCAGACAAGATACACCTTAAAATAAAGAAGATTACAAGATATAAGGAAGGACACTACATAACGACCAAGGGATCAATCCAAAAGGATTGTAACAATTGCAAATATCTATGCACCCAACATAGGAGCACCTCAATACATAAAACAAACACTGCTGCTGCTGCTAAGTCACTTCAGTCGTGTCCAACTCTGTATGACCCCATAGATGGCAGCCCACCAGGCTCCCCCATCCCTGGGATTCTCCAGGCAAGAGTATTGGAGAACACTAACATACATAAAAGGAGAAATTGACAGTAACACAACCCACTCACACTAACAGACAGATCATCAAAACAGAAAATCAATACAGAAACACAAACCTTAAATAATACTTTAGATGAGATGGATCTCATTGATATCTTCAGGACATTCCATCCAAATGCAGAATACACCTTCTTCTCAAGTGCACATGGAACATTCTCCAGGATAGACCACATCTTGGGTTACAAATCAAACCTCCGTAAATTTTTAAAAATTGAAATTGTATAAAGCACCTTCTCCAACCACAATGCTGAGGCTAAATATCAATTACAAGGGAAAAAAGTGTAAGAAACACAAACACATGGAGATTAAACAATGCATTTCTAAATAACCAACAGATTACTGAAGAAATCAAAAGGAAAATAAAAAAAATTCTAGAAACAAATGACAATGAAATCACAACAACTCAAAATCTAAGGGACGCAGCAAAAGCAATTCTAAGAGGAAAGTTTATAGTGATACAATCCTACCTCCAAAAAACAAGAAAAACATCTAATAGACAACCTAATTTTACACCTAAAACAACTGGAAAAAGAAGAACAAAAAAAAAATTAGTAGAAGGAAAAAACTCGTAAAGATCTGAGCAGAAATACATGAAAAAGAAATGAAAGAAACAATAGTAAAGATTAATAAGATTAAAAGCTGGTTCTTTGAGAAAATAAACAAAACTGACACACTTTTAGCCAGACTCATCAAGGAAAAAGAGAATAATCAATCAACAAAATTAGAAATGAAAAAGGAGAGGTTACAACAGACAATGCAGAAATACAAAGGACTATAAGAGACTATTATGAACAACATATCACAAACTGGAATCAAGATTGCCAAGAGAAATATCAATAACCTCAGATATGCAGATGACACCACCCTTATGGCAGAAAGTGAAGAGGAACTAAAAAGCCTCTTGATGAAAGTGAAAGTGGAGAGTGAAAAAGTTGGCTTAAAGCTCAACATTCAGAAAACGAAGATCATGGCATCTTAATGGTCACATCACTTCATGGGAAATAGATGGGGAAACAGTGAAAACAGTGTCAGACTTTATTTTGGGGGGGTCCAAAATCACTGCAGATGGTGACTGCAGCCATGAAATTAGAAGACGCTTACTCCTTGGAAGGAAAGCTATGACCAACCTAGATGGCATATTCAAAAGCAGAGACATTACTTTGCCAACAAAGGTCCATCTAGTCAAGGCTATGGTTTTTCCAGTGGTCGTGTATGGATGTGAGAGTTGGATTGTGAAGAAAGCTGAGCACCAAAGAATTGATGCTTTTGAACTGTGGTGTTGGAGAAGACTCTTGAGAGTCCCTTGGACTGCAAGGAGATCCAACCAGTCCATTCCAAAGGAAATCAGTCCTGGTGTTCATTGGAAGGACTGATGCTAAAGCTGAAACTCCAATACTTTGGCCACCTCATGCGAAGAGTTGACTCATTGGAAAAGCCTCTGATGCTGGGAGGGGTTGGGGGCAGGAGGAGAAGGGGACGACAGAGGATGAGATGGCTGGATGGCATCACTGACTCGATGGACATGTGTTTGAGTGAACTCCGGGAGTTGGTGATGGACAGGGAGGCCTGGCATGCTGCAATTCATGGGGTCAAAAAGAGTCGGACCCGACTGAGTGACTGAGTTGATTACAAACAACTATATGACAATAAAATAGATAACTGGGAAGAAATGGACAGATTCTTAGGAAAGTTCAATCTTCCAATGCTGAACCAGGAAGAACTAGAAATTATGAACAACCCAATTATAAGCACTGAAATTGAAGATATGATCAAAAATCTCCCAAAAAACAAAAAGCCCAGGACCAGGTGGCTTCACAGGAGAATTCTATCAAACATTTAGAGAAGAGCTAATGCCTATCCTTCTAAAACTCTTCCAAAAAATTGCAGAGGAAGGGACACTTCCAAATTCATTCTACAGGGCCACCATCACCCTGATACCAAAACCAAAGACAACACACAAAAAGGAAACTATAGTCCAATTTCACTGATGAATGTAGATGCAAAAATCCTCAACAAAATTTTAGCAAACAGAATTCAGCAACACATCAAAAACTCATACACCGTAATCAAGTTGGGTTTATTCCAGGAATGCAAGGATTCTTCAATATATGCAAATCAATCTGTGTGATATACCATATTAACAAATTGAAAGATAAAAGCCATATGATAATCTCAATAGATGCAGAAAAAGCCTTTGACAAAATTCAACACCCATTTATGGTTAAAACTCTTCAAAACATGGGCATAGAAAGAATCTACATCAACATAGTAAAAGCCATATATGATAAGCCTACAGCAAACATTATTCTCAATGGTGAAAAACTGAAAGCATTCCCCCTCAGATCAGGAACAAAACAAGGGTGCCCACTTTCACCACTATTATTCAACATAGTTCTGGAAGTCCTAGCTACAGCAATCAGAGAAGAAAAAAAAAAAAATAAAAGGAATCCATATCAAAAAAGAAGAAGTAAAGCTCTCACTGTTTGCAGATGACATGATACTATACATAGAGAACCCTAATTAGTGAATTTAGCAAAATTGCAGGATACAGAATCAATACACAGAAATCACTTGCATTTCTATATACTAACAATGCAAATTCAGAAAGAAAAATTAAGGAATCAATCCTGTTCACCATTGCAACAAAAAGAATTAAATATCTAGGAATAAACTTACCTAAGGAGACAAAAGATCTGTACACAGAAAATTATAAGACACTAATGAAAGAAATCAAAGATGACATAAACAGAGGGAGAGATATTTCATGTTCCTGGGTAGGAAGAATCAATATTGTGAAAATGACTATACTACCAAATGCAATCTTAATGTGATCTTTATCAAATTACGATGGCATTTTTTCACAGAACTAGAACAAAAAATTTCACATTTCATATGGAAACACAAAAGACCATGATTAGCCAAAGCAGTCTTGAGAAAGAAGAATGGAGCTGGAGGAATCAACCTTCCTGTCTTCAGATTATACTACAAAGCTACAGTCATCAAGACAGTATGGCACTGGCACAAAAACAGATATATAGACCAATGGAACAAGATAGAAAGTCCAGAAACCTATGGATACCTTATTTTTGACAAAGAAGGAAGAATATACAATGGGACAAAGACAGCCTCTTCAACAAATGGTGCTGGGAAAACTGGACAGCTCCATGTAAAAGAATGAAATTAGAACACTTCATAACACCATACACAAAGATAAACTCAAAATGGATTAAAGACCTAAATGTAAGACCAGAAGCTATAAAACTCTTAGAGGAAAACATAGGCAAAACACTCAATTACATAAATCAAAGCAAGATCCTCTATGACCCACCTCCTAGAGTAATGGAAATAAAAACATAAGCAAACAAGTGGGACCTGATTAAACTTAAAAGCTTTTGCACAGCAAAGGAAACTATAAGCAAGGTGAAAAGATAACCCTCAGAATGGGAGAAAATAATAGCAAATGAAACTGACAAGGATTAATTTCCAAAATAAACAAGCAGCTCATACAACTCAATATCAGAAAAACAAACAACCCAATCAGTAAGTGGGAAAACAACCTAAACAGACACATCTCCAAAGAAAACATACCAGTGACTAACAAACACATGAAAAGATGCTCAACATTGCTCATTATTAGAGAAATGCAGATCAAAACTACAATGAGATATCACCTCACACCAGTCAGAATGGCCATCATCAAAAAGTCTACAAACAATAAATGCTGGAGAGGGTGTGGAGAAAAAGGAACACTCTTGCATTGTTGGTGGGAATGTAAATTGATACAGCCATCATGGAAGATGGTATGGAGATTCCTTATAGGACGAGGAATAAAACCACCATATGACACAGCAATCCCACTCCTAGGCATATACCCTGATGAACCCAAACTTGAAAATTGTTCATTGCAGCACTGTTTACAATAGCTAGAACATGGAAGCAACCTAGATGCCCAATGACAGATGATTGGATAGAGAAGTTGTGGTACGTATACACAATGGAATATTACTTAGCCATAAAAAGGAATGCATTTGAGTCAGTTTTAATGAGGTGGATAAACCTAGAATCTATTTTACACAGAGTGAACTGAGTCAGAAAGAAAAGGATAAATACTGTATTCTAACCCATATATACGGAATCTAGAAAAATGGTATTGAAGTATTTACGGGGCAGCAATGGAGAAACAGACATAGAGAACAGACTTACGGACATGGGGAGAGCGGAGGAGGGGGTGAGATGTATGGAAAGAGTAACATGGAAACTTACATTACTATATGTAAAATAGATAGCCAACAGGAATGTGCTGTATGGCTCAGGAAACTCAAACAGGGGCTCTGTATCAACCTAGAGGGCTGGGATGGGGAGGGAGATGGGAGGTTCAAAAGGGAGGGGCTATATCTATACCTATGGCTGATTCATGCTGAGGTTTGACAGAAAACAGCAAAATTCTGTAAAGCAATTATCCTTCAATAAAAAATAAATTAAAAAAGAATGTAATTAGCCTCCAATTAAAACAAATAATTTTTTAAAAAATAAAGAAATAAAAGGGTGAGGACACACAAAAGTGCCAAGAGGAAGAGAGAGGAGCTGAGCAACGCCATGGCCTCCATGAGGAAAGCGGCAGCCAAGGAGGACTGAGCCCTTCCCCTCTGTGCACAATAAGCCTTTTCAGATTAAAAAAAAAGGAAAGAAGCAACACAATTTTCATTCTAAAAAAACCACAGTTCAGTTCAATTGCTCAATCATGTCCGACTCTTTGCAACCCCATGGACTGCAGCACACCAGGCTTCCCTGTCCTTCACCAACTCCTGAATCTTGCTCAAACTTAAGTCCACTGAGTCAGTGATGCCATCCAACCATCTCATCCTCTGTCATCCCTGTCTCCTCCCACCTTCAATCTTTCCCAACTTCAGAGTCTTTTCCAATGAGTTAGCTCTTCGCATCAGGTGGCCAAAGTTTTTGAGCTTCAGCTTCAGCATCAGTCCTTCCAATGAACGTTCAGGACTGATTTCCTTCCTGATTGACTGGTTTGATCTCCTTGCAGTCCAAAAAACCCACTGTGACATTTTAATTTACCTACTTATTATCTCCCAACCCCCACCTCATTAGCAGGCATGAGGATGGTGGTCCGGATTCTTGGTGTGGGCTTGCTGGTGTCAAACGGGGCAACACTAACCCTGGTCTCTAGGAACTGTCATTGTGTGATTTGACCCGTCTGATGGATCCTTGAGAGATGAGTCTTGGAAGTTTCTCAGGGCTAGGGTAGCTTCCCAGGTGGTGTTTGTCAGAAGCATTTAAAGGTGAATGTTCTATTTGCAGCTCCGTAGAGCAGGGGATGGGCCTTCCCTGGTGGCTAAGCAGTAAAGAATCTGCCTGTAATGCAGGAGACCCAGGTTTCATCCCTTCAGGCAATCCCCTGGAGGAGGGCATGGCAACCTGCCCCAGTACTCTTGCCTAGAGAATCTCATAGACAGAGGAGCCTGGAGGGATGCAGTCCACAGGGTCGCAAAGAGTCGCACATGATTAAGCAACTAACATATACACACACACACAAAGCAGGGGATAGCAGAGAGGGCCTGCAATGGATGGACTGAGTAGCCTGGATAGGGGAAGTTCAGGGGGGAGGCACATGGGGGCATAAAGACTTTGGGTGCCATCTGCATATTCTAGGGAATCAGGAGAGACGTGTGTCCCACGCCTGCAAAATATCTAAGACCCTAAGTTTTCACCTCTGACTGACCTTTAAGGTGAAGTTGCTCAGTCATGTCCGACTCTTTGCTAACCCATGGGCTGTAGCTTACCAGACTCCTCCATCCATGGAATTTTCCAGGCACGAGTACTGGAGTGGGTTGCCGTTTCCTTCTCCAGGGGATCTTCCCAATCCAGGGATCAAACCCGGGTCTCCCGCATTCCAGGTTACCATCTGAGCCACGAGGGAAGCCTGACTGGCCTTTAAGCTCCACACAGAGCATGATAGCTAAGCCGTAGTTGCAAAAGACCTGGCTTAGCATTGAAGAAGTGGCCCAATCAGTGACAGAACAAATCAGGAAAGACCAGGAGAGTTTTCTTTTCTTTTCCTTTTTGACTCTTTTCCTTTAAGGAAATCTCTGTCAAATGATTAGTTTCTTGATTAACAAACGAGAAGAGACTTCAACGGTCAAACATGACAAAGACCATGGTCTTTTAAAAAGTAGTTCAGAAGAATCACTAAACAAACAACATCCCATACTAAGCAGTAACAAGAAATCACAGAGGTAAAAAACCTGATTTCCAGTACCATATTATGATATGCAGTGTCCATTTTTTGGGAAAAAAAAAATAAGCGACATATAAAGAAACGAGCATATGGCTCAATTGCAAAAAAAGAAAGAAAAGAATTAGAAATCATTCCTGAGCAAGGTCAAACATTGGATTTACTAGACAAAGACTTTAGATCAAATAAACTGTCTTAAATATGTTCAAAGAACTAAAGGAAAGCATGCACAAGGAAATAAAAGAAAGCAGGAGAACAATATCTAAACAAATAAGAGATAATAGATAGAAATTACAAAAGGGAAACAAACAGAAAGTCTGATGTTGAAAATTACAATGATTTAGATGAAAAAATTACTTGATGGGCTCAATGATAGATTTGAGCAGAGGAAATAATCAGCAAACTAGAAGGTAAATCAATAGAGAAGGAAACCTAGAAAATTCACAAAAATTCAGAAATTTAAGAACATACTCTTAAACAATCGATGAGTCAAAGAAAAAATCACAGAGATTTTAACAAATTTTTTGAGATAAATATGAAAACATAAAATCTACAGAATGCAGTGAAAGTAGCTTTCAAAGGGAAATTTATAACTTTAAATGTCTTTGTTAAAAAATAAGATCTCAATACTCTGATTTCTCTTCAGATTGCATAAATCATTTAACCTTTAAAAAAATAAGATCTCCAGAAATCTCTGGCTGAGCAGTGGTTATGATTCTACACTTTCACAGCTGAGGGCCTGGGTTCTATCCCTGGTTGGGGAACTAAGATCCCACAAGCCACACAGCATGGCCCAAAAGAAAAAAAATTTTTTTAAATAAGATCTCAAATCAATAACCTAACCTTACATCTTTAGGAAATCAAAAAAAAAAAAAAGGAAGGGCAGCTAAATCCAAAACTTCAAAAAGAGGAAATAAAAATTAAAGTGTCAATAAATGAAATAGAGACTAGAAAAACGATAAGGAAAATCAACAAAACCAGAAGCTGATTCTTTTAAAAGATCAGCAACACTGACAAGCCTATAGCTAGACCAGTGGTGGAAGGTGGTGGGGTGGTGCAGAGACTAAAATTACTAGAATCTGAAATGAAAGTGGGGACATACCACAAACTTCACAAGAAGAATTATAAGAGATTAAGAAAAATAATTTGCCAATAAATCAAATAACTTAGATAAAATGGACAAGTTCTCAGAAACACACAAAGTACCAAAACTGACTCAAGAAGAAACAGAATCATAAGATAAACTTATAACCAGCACAGAGATTGAATCAATAATAAAAACTCCACAATAACAACAAAAACCCAGGACCAAATGGCTTCACTGGTGAATTCAACCAATCATGTAAAGAAGAATCGCCACCAATCTTTCTCAAAATCTTCTCAAAACTTTAAGAGAAAAGAATGGTTCCTAACTTTTTCTATGAAGCATTACCTGAATACTAAAGCCAGACAAAGACATCAAAGCCATCCAAAAAAACCCTACAGCCCTTACGCATACAAATGCAAAATCCCCAACAAATCATTATCAGAACAAATGCAGCAGCATACTGAAATGGTTATCCTCTGTGACCAGGTGGGATTTATCTCAGGAATGCAAGTGTAGTCAGCATATAAAAATCAACCAGTATAACAAAGCACATTAACATTAAGGAGGAAAACACTACATGATCACCTCAATTGATATGGAAAGAAAACTGACAAAATTCAACATCCTTTTATGATTTAAAAAAAAAAAATCAACTAGGAATAAAGGAAACTGCTTCAACAAGGCAAAAAGTATTTATTTAAAAAAAAAATACACAAGTAATAAACTCAATGGTGAAAGACTGACGGTTTTCCTGGAACAAGATAAGAATGCCAACTTCTGCCATTTCTGTTTAACATTGTCCATAAGTTCTAGGCAGGCCAATAAAGAAAGAAAAAAGAAATAAAGGACACCCAACTTGGAAAGAAAGAAATAAAATTATCTCTATTTCCAGAAGACATGATCTTATATAGAGAAAATCTTGCAGAATCCACACACCAAAAAAAAAAAAAAACCATTGGAGCCAATAAATGAATTCAACAAAGTTATGGGATAAGATCAACATAATTCTGTTATATTTTTCAACACTAGCAATGAACAATCTGAAAAGGAAATTAAACAATTTCAGTTATAACACTATCTAAAAGGACTGAACACTTACAAGTAAATTAAACCAGGGAGGCACAGTAATGAGTCCTACAAAACATTACTCAAAGAAATTAAAGACCTGTGTTCATGGGTTGAAAGACTTAGTAATATTATTAACGGGAGCACTCCCTGAGTCAATCTACAGACTTAGTGCAATCTCTACCAAACTCTCAGGAGCCTTTTTTTCAGAAATGGAAAAGCTGATCCCAAATCCATCTGAAATTTCAAGGGACTCCAGATAGCCAAAGTAATCTTGAAAAAAGAAGAACAAAATTGGAGAACATATATTCCCCAATTTTAAAACTTAGTACAAATTCTGAGAGTAATCAAAGGTTTGTGGTGCCGGCATAAGGATAGGCGTACAGATCAATGAAATAGAACAAAGAGCTCAGAAATAAGCTCATACATCTTTGGGCAATGGATTTTTGGTAAATGGGCAAAACCAATTAATGAGGAATTAATCTTCTTTTTGACAAATGGTGTGGCGACAACTGATATCCACATACAATGGGCCCACATGAATGAATCTCGACACTTACGTCATATACATAATTAAGTTAAAAAATCATCAAAACTTAAACATAAGAGGTAAAACTATAAAACTCTTAGAAGAAGATAGTGGTAAATCTTCATAACCTGAAATTCAACAATGGATTCTTAGATGTGACACCAAAAATAACAAAAGAAAAAAGCAATTAAAATTCATCAAAATGTAAAACTTCTATGCACCAAAGAACACTGTAAAGAGAGTAAAATGACAACCCAGAGACTTGGAGGAAAATATTTTTAATCATATATCTAGGAACTGTTTACTGTCCAGAATATACCAAAAACTCTTACAGGTCAACAACAAAAGGATAACCAAATTTTAAAAATGACCAAATGGCTTGAATAGATATTTCTTCAAAGAAGATAAATTACCAACAGACACTTGAAAATATGCTCACTATAATTAATCACTGCTGCTAAGTCGCTTCAGTCGTGTCCGACTCTGTGCAACCCCAGAGATGGCAGCCCACCAGGCTCCCCTGTCCCTGGGATTCTCCAGGCAAGAACACTGGAGTGGCTTGCCATTTCCTTCTCCACTGCGTGAAAGTGAAAAGTGAAAGTGAAGTTGCTCAGTCGTGTCTGACTCCTAGCGACCCCATGGACTGCAGCCCACCAGGCTCCTCCGTCCATGGGATTTTCCAGGCAAGAGCACTGGAGTGGGGTGCCATTGCCTTCTCCAATTAATCACTGCTGCTAAGTCGCTTCAGTCGTGTCCGACTCTGTGCGACCCCATAGACAGGAGCCCAACAGGCTCCCCTGTCCCTGGGATTCTCCAGGCAAGAACACTGGAGTGGGATGCCATTTCCTTCTCCATTGTGTGAAAGCGAAAAGTGAAAGTGAAGTCGCTCAGTCGCATCCGACTTCTAGCGACCCCATGGACTGCAGCCTACCAGGCTCCTCCATCCACGGGATTTTCTAGGCAAGAGTACTGGAGTGGCTTAATGCAAATCAAAATCGCAAGTTACCACTTTACACTCACTGTAGAAAATATTAGGGCTTCCGGTGGGTCAGAGGTAAAGAATCCTCCTGTAATGCAAGAGATGCATTTGGTCTCTTCAGCTGGACATGACTAAAGTGACTGGGCGCACAGGCAGGCACGCAGAAAATAACAAGCATTAGTGAAGCTATGGAGAAACTGGAACCATCATACATTGTCAGTGGCAATTCAAATGGTGCCCCCAATATGGAAAATGGCTTAAGGGTTCCTCTTTAAGGTAAACACTGAATTACCATATGGGCCAGCAATTCCACTCCTAGATATGTATCCAAAGGAACTGAAATCAGATGTCCAAACACTTGTATACATGTATTCATAGCAGCACTACTCACAACAGCCAAAAGGTGAAGATAACGTTCTGTATATTTTACCACAATTAAAAAAACAAAAAAAAAGCCAACTGGTCCAGTGTGTGTGTGTGCGTGCACGCATGCTCAGTCATGCCCGACTCTTTATAATCCCATGGACTGTAGCCTGCCAGGTTTCTCTGTCCATGGGGTTTCCCAAGCAAGAACACTGGAGTGGGTTGCCAGTTCCTTCTCAAGGGGATCTTTCTGATGCAGGGACTGAACCCACATCTCCTGCATTGGCAGGTAGATTCTCTACCACTGAGACACCTGGGAAACCCTCAACAAGTCTTAGTTGTACATTAAATATAAGAAAAAGGAAAATGGAAGGTGTGAAGAGGTCTCTCAGATTTCCAGTTGTCTCAACTTGGTGGAAGACGTCTGTGGCATGTTAAAACCACGACTGCAAAATTTGTTCTCTCTCCTTGTCATTGATAGGTGGGGCCTTTGACCCCTTCATTTGAATCTGGGCTCTGTGATTGTTCGAGAAAATACAGAAGTGAAGCTGTGGATGCCGTGCCAGTTTCCAGGAGCAGATATTAAGAAGCAGTCAGTTTCCACTTCCTGCCCCTTGGGTCACTTGGTCTTGGAACGTGGACTCTACGCTATGAGGAAGTAAAATTTGCTTCCTGAAGAAATTCACGGACAAGAACTGAAAGCCAACCGCAACTTGCCAGCCAGGGAAAGAGCCGTCTTGAAAGTGAGTCTTCCAGCCCCAGCAGAGCCATCTGAGCTGGGATCACATGGAAGAGAGACAAGATGTCCCCATGGAACCTGGCCCAGACTACAGAGCTATAAGCAAGCAAACAAACAAAATTGCTGTTATTCTGAGCCACTAAGTTCTGTTACAAAGCAAATCAGGGAGTGATTTGGAGACAGAACAGCTACCACGCCTTCCCCAAGGAGGCATCTCAATTTAGTACTTCACTGTTAGTTTCTCTTGGGCCTACCTGATGGCTCAGATGGTAAAGAATCCACCTGCAAGGCCAGAGACCTGGGTTCAATTGCTGGGTTGGGAAGATCCCGGGAGGAGGGCATGGCAATCCGCTTCGGCATTCTCGTCTGGAGGATCCCATGAACAGAGGAGGCTGGCGGGATACAGTCCATGGCGTTGCAGAGCCAGACATGACTGAGACTAAGCACGACATGTTAGTTTCTCCTCCTCTCTTCGCTTCTTTTGTCCTCTTTTACCCTAGTACTTAGTCCTTTGATAGCACTTTATTATTTACAAATTTCATTCTCATTGCTTGCCACCTTGTTCCTTTGCCTATGATGGCAGTCATTCCATGGCCAGAAGCAGCATTCATTCAAGGCTCCTATAGAGACCCTCTTTTATCCTAGGTCCTGGTCACCCAATACGGCACCCATGAAGCAAACCCCTGATGCCTCTGGGCGGAAGAAACTTTTTTTCAAAAGATTGTTCCAATCAAAGAACTCTTCTACATGACAGGCAGGATCTAATCACTGGCATTTCCTCCACTGTAGCTCAGAGTCAAGAAGAATGAATGGCTAAGGATGGGTTCCCCAGAAGCAGACTGTGACATAAAGATTGGTGTGCAGACACATTTTAAAGAACTCCCAGGAGAAAACCACACGGGACGGGACAAGCAGGGAAGACGCCGGGCAGGGGTGCAGTCTCAGGCTAAACCCACAGAAGATGCCCCCCAGCCTGCTCTTGCAGGGCAGTTCTAGAGAGTAAAGGCCACCTCAGGGTCATCCCGAAGGTAGCAAAGAAACTGAGCTCTCACCACTGAGTGAGGCCCTCCCAGCCCAGGGTCTGCCCTGACCCAGGGTGTTCCTCGGCTGCTCCCTCTCAAATCTCCTCCTATGGCTGCACGTGAATCCTTGTTTTCTTGATTCACCATCTGTGTTGCTTTTTAGTTGGGGGCTGGCTGAGTGGAAGGGTCAAAATTCTGCTCTTTCCCTAAAACTCTTGGCATTTTGGTTTGGGTTTCTGTAGAGTTTTCCTATGCCGGTTGTACTAATATTTCTATGAAACCTCTGGTTGGTGTTTTTAAAAAAGAATAAAAGGGAAGGGGAGGTGGGTGGAAGGTTAAATAAACCCCAGGCTGGGATCAAGTACACTCAGTGCCCCTGGAATTTTGGAGAAGTCTGTGAAATGCCACCCTAGCCTGAATTATCCAGGTATAGGGCCAAGCCCTGGTGCCGCGTCAGTGGAGTACCAGTCTTTCCCTGTAACCCCATTCTCCTTTCCCAGTCTTGGAGGAAAATGCAAATCATCTTTTTGGGTTGTGCCACTTCCACCAAACCCTTCTTACCATCCCAGACCCCTCAACTATCAGCCATAAATCCCTCAAGAGATCTTAGGAATTCTGAGTCCTGAAGCTTGACCTGTCCGCTGGCTGCAAGTGGATCAACTCTGTTACCAAGCGGCCCAGATTTATTTGGTCCCTTTTGTCTTCTTGTAATATATATGCAAATAATCTAATAAAGAGGAAATCTTGGAAAAGAAAAACACTGGGCTCCAAAATCATTGCAGATGGTGACTGCAGCCATGAAATTAAAAGACACTTGCTCCTTGGAAAGAAAGCTCTGACAAACCTAGACAGCATATTAAAAGCAGAGACATTTCTTTACCAACAAATGTCCATATAGTCAAAGCTATGGTTTTTCCAGTAGTCATGTGTGGATGTGAGAGCTGGACCATAGAGAAGGCTGAGCACCAAAAAACTGGTGCTTTTGAACTGTGGTGTTGAAGAAGACTCTTGAGAGTCCCTTCCACTGCAAGATCAAACCACTCCATCCTAAAGGAAATCAGTCCTGAATATTCATTGGAAAGACTGATGCTGAAGCTGAAACTGCAATACTTTGGGCTGCCTGATGTGAAGAGCTGACTCACTAGAAAAGACCCTGATGCTGGGAAAGATTGAGGGCAGGAGGAGAAGGGGACGACAGAGGATGAGATGGTTGGATGGCATCACTGACTCACGGACATGAGTTTGAGCAAGCTCTGAGAGATAGTGAAGGAGAGGGAAGCCTGGTGCGCTGCAGTCCATGGGATTGCAAAGAGTTGGAAACAATTGAGCAACGGAATAACAACAACAAAAATACAATGCCACTGATTTCTCTTTCCTGGGATGAAGATAGGAAAAGATGTCCATTTATCTTACTGTGTTTTTCTTAAGAACCCGGCTGCCAATGCAGGCAGAGACATGGATTCGATCCCTGGGTCAGGAAGATCCCCTGGAAGAGGGCATCGCAACCCACTCCAGTATTCTTGCCTGGAGAACCCCACGGACAGAGGAGCCTGGCAGACTGTAGTCCATGGGGTCACAAAGACTTGGACATGGCAGAAGCAACTTAGCACGCATGCGTGTTTTTCTTAATAATCCATCCTGTTATATAAATTTCATGCCTGCATTTTTCAGTAGTACACACTATTGCAGGAGCTAAACTCTAAGGTGAAAATAAAATTATTTTTTAAGAAAGCTGTGGTACATATACACAATGGAGTATTACTCAGCCATCAAAAAGAATTCATTTGAATCAGTTCTAATGAGATGGATGAAACTGGAACCTATTATACAGAGTGAAGTAAGCCAGAAAGAAAAACACCAATACAGTATACTGACACATATATATGGAATTTAAAAAGATGGCAATGATGACCCTGTATGCGAGACAGCAAAAGAGACACAGATATATAGAACGGACTTTTGGACTCTGTGGGAGAGGGAGAGGGCGGGATGATTTGGGAGAATGGCATTGAAACATGTATACTATCATGTAAGAATGAAGCACCAGCCTATGTTTGATATAGGATACAGGATGCTCGGGGCTGGTACACGGGGATGATCCAGAGAGAGGAAATGGGGTGGGATGTGGGAGAGGGATTCAGGATTGGGATCTCATATACACCCATGGTGGATTCATGTCAATGTATGGCAAAACCAATACGGTATTGTAAAGGAAAATAAAGTAAAAATTAAAAAAAATTAAAAATTAAAAAAAAAATAAAAATAAAAAAAAATAAAAAAAAAATAAAAAAACACCTTTTTCTCAAATTATGTGCCAGAGAGAGAATTTTCAGAAATGTAATACTGGAACATAACTTTCCCACCAAAACCCAGAATGAGTTCTCAAAAGATGTCTAGACATTGGATGAGGAACTCAAAAGGCACTTTCCTAAAGAAACAATGCCCGTATAACACAGGGGGATTCTGCTCAATATTCTGTAATAACCTCAGTGGGAAAAGAATTTGAAAGAGAGTAGATACATATATAACTGAATCACTTTGCTTGTTGTTCACCTGAAACCAACACACCATTGTTAGCCAACTGTTTGTTATTGTTAAGTTAATAAGTTTTATATCCCATTCTTTTGTAACCCCATGGACTGTAGCCTGCCAGGCTTCTCTGTCCATAACATTTTCCAAGCAAGAATAATTGAATGGGTTGGCATTTCCTTCTTCATAACCAGCTAAACCCCAACATAAGGTAAAAATGTTTTACATGGAAATAACGCAATTGACTATGGTAAATTTTCAAGTTCAGCCCACAGAAATTAAATATATATTAATATATTACAATATATTAAACATTAAATTTAAATTTAAAATATTAAAATAAATTTAAAATATTAAAATAAAATTATATAGTGTAAGTTAAACTAACAACCCAGATAATCATGATGATGTGATCACTAATCTAGAGCCAGACATCCTGGAATGTGAAGTCAAGTGGGCCTTAGAAAGCATCACTACGAACAAAGCTAGTGGAGGTGATGGAATTCCAGTGGAGCTGTTTCAAATCCTGAAAGATGATGCTGTGAAAGTGCTGCACTCAATATGCCAGCAAATTTGGAAAACTCAGCAGTGGCCACAGGACTGGAAAAGGTCAGTTTTCATTCCAATTCCAAAGAAAGGTAATGCAAAAGAATGCTCAAACTACTGCACAATTGCACTCATCTCACATGCTAGTAAAGTAATGCTCAAAATCCTCCAAGCCAGGCTTCAGCAATACGTGAACCGTGAACTCCCTGATGTTCAAGCTGGCTTTAGAAAAGGCAGAGGAACCAGAGATCAAATTGCCAACATCCGCTGGATCATGGAAAAAGCAAGAGAGTTCCAGAAAAACATCTACTTCTGCTTTATCGACTATGCCAAAGCCTTTGACTGTGTGGATCACAATAAACTGTGGAAAATTCTGAAAGAGATGGGAATACCAGACCACCTAACCTGCCTCTTGAGAAATCTGTATGCAGGTCAGGAAGCAACAGTTAGAACTGGACATGGAACAACAGACTGGTTCCAAATAGGAAAAGGAGTACGTCAAAGCTGTGTATTTTCACCCTGCTTTTTTAACTTATATGCAGAGGACATCATGAGAAATGCTGGACTGGAAGAAGCACAAGCTGGAATCAAGATTGCTGGGAGAAATATCAATTAAAACTGTATAGTTTCTCTTAAAATACTCAGTGAACCTTCTGTCTTTTGAAATATTTGGACATAATATGGATAGTAATGGAAACTTCTGACTGAAGCATTATAGTTTGGCCTGAGTGAATTTCTGAAATTTTTATATTGCTTTGTTGCTGATTATTTTTGGCTTATTGGTTAGAGAAAGGGAATGATTGTACAGATATGCTTTCTTCTACTGCATTTTGTATTGATCTCCTTTTTACTTAAAATGACAAAACTAAAAGAGGCATTGTTCTATCTTTTAATAAAAGTATTGATCTTTTATTTGTATAAAAACAGCATGGTTGTTAAATTGCTTTATTACTTTTATGTCTCAGAAGTATGCTTTTATTTCTTTCGTTTATATTGGAAATCTTAACTGTTTGGTAGGAGTTACTTCAATTGCTTCTTGTTTTAGTGTTGGCTTTTCTTTTAATTGAGAAACATGAATGAGTCCTTTTCCCTCTCTAATTTCTTCCTGTTGCATGAAAGATATGTTTTTGTAATTGTTTTATTTTTCTAAGCTATACCAATAATGTTACATAGGCCTTCTTGGGATAGCCTGGTCCTTAGTCACTGGTGAAAGTTCTGTTGGTCTTATCCACTTTTAGAAATTATTTCACAGTAACTGTATTCTTTATTGCTACTTTCCAGTACATATGGAATGCAGGTGGCTTGGTTTGAATCCTGTCTCTTTCTGTCAGTTACTAGCTGGGGTGTGACTTCTGGGAAACTCTTTTCTGCTCCTGGGAGTAGTATATATTTAGATAGGAGAAATTACATAGATGGACAATATATTTTGCAGAAGTTCAATGCATTTATATGGTGTTTCCATCTGTTCATTTTTCATTTTTGTCACCTGGATTTTCCCATGTTAAATCCCTAAGGCAGTCAGACTCCGTCCCTGGCATAGCAGATCTAGGTCCATCCAGTCCACAAAACTCCTTCCAAGTATATAAGGAATACATCAGTCATTTGGGATTACAGCTCTTGCAGCGTTTCCTCCAAATTGTGGTTTAACTCAGATCTGGCACCAAAGTAGTGTTTTTTTTTTTTTTTTTTTTAAATGAGATTGGTATCAGGCAAGAGAATGAGGGTATTTCTGTAGTCTCATATCACAGAGAAATCAGTTTCTCTCATGAACAAATGCAGAGAATCAGGTACGTGGTTTTCAGTACTTGAAGCATAATCACTAGTATAATATCCTGACTTTACCAGGAAGTATTTGCTTTTTAACCTATCAGCTCTATTTTAACCATATGTCATTTGAATATTACAAAATGTGAAATAATTTATATAAATAAAGTCACATTAACATTGTTAAACCTTTGTCCCCCATATAGCCCTTGAAATCTTTAGTAATCTTTTCAGTGTGCATCCTAATCCTGACTGTTTCTGGAAGTCTCACCAGACTGTTTCCCAGCTGCCCTGTGGCATTGGCCATAGTCTTTCTCTCCCACTCGAGCTTTACTGGTTCGCAGGAGCGTCACCTTCACTAGTGCTGCAGGATTTATGCTGAGAATGTGAGGAGGAGGACTGTGACCCCAGGTCCATGCTGCACCCAGTTACCTAGCCTTCCGGGAAACCTTTCAGTTCTGCATAGTAGTAGTGGTTCCTAGAGAAGAAAATATCAAGTTCTGCCTCTCCAGACATAAAGCTGCTTTTAAAAATCCTTCTGAAATAGTGAGGGTTTAAAATCTGCAGGTAGGGGTAATTTATCATCCTTGTTCAAGAATGGTAACGTTTCTGGCCTCTGAGTACATTGTGGAGACTGATGGATGTCAGTGAGTGTTTCTGGCAGGCTTACGGCTTAGGCAAGACAGGGAAGGGAGGGATCAGGGTCGAACAGGAAATGGTGAACTGTGAACAGGACTTTGTAGTCATTCAGTCTCTAAGTCATGTCCGACTCTTTGCTACCCCTTGGACTGCAGCACGCCAGGTTTCCCTGCCCCTCACCATCTCCTGGAGTTTGCCCAAGTTCATGTCTATTGAATCAGTGATGCCATCCAACTGTCTCATCCTCTGTCTCCCTCTTCCCCTTCTGCCTTCAATCTTTGCCAGCATCAAGGTCTTTTCCAATGAGTCGGCTCTTCGCATCAAGTGGCCAGAGTATTGGAGCTTCAGCTTCAGCGTCAGTCCTTCCAGTGAGAATTCTCCTAGAGGAACTGTGTCCAAGATAGAACATTTAATCAAAAGTTTCTTGGAATTTGTATAGAGTTTTTTTTTCTTTTCTTTCTCCCTCTTCCTCTCTTCTTGCCTCCCTCCTTCCCTCCATCCCTCTCCTCCTTTCTCCCTCCTTTCCTTTCTTTCTTGGTTGAATTACCGTGAGAAGGAATATATCATGTGAGCTACTTCATCCATTATTTATCAAGTAAGAACAGAAATCCACAGACTTAATGGGTTAGTATGCTATCCCCCTTTCACCTACTCCATCCTGGACTTCAGCATTAGCTAAATTGACTGATTATATTAATCCCAATCTTATCCTTGTTCCTAATGGACGTGTTCTTATATTTTAAAATTTCTTCATATAACTTGGTATAATTGTTAGGAATTTGTTGAGTGATTACTAGGACTGAAATGTCAGATGTGAGTTTATATTGGAAATCTTAACTGTTTGGTAGGAGTTACTTCAATTGCTTCTTGTTTTAGTGTTGGCTTTTCTTTTAATTGAGAAACATGAATGAGTCCTTTTCCCTCTCTAATTTCTTCCTGTTGCATGAAAGATATGTTTTTGTAATTGTTTTATTTTTCTAAGCTATACCAATAATGTTACATAGGCCTTCTTGGGATAGCCTGGTCCTTAGTCACTGGTGAAAGTTCTGTTGGTCTTATCCACTTTTAGAAATTATTTCACAGTAACTGTATTCTTTATTGCTACTTTCCAGTACATATGGAATGCAGGTGGCTTGGTTTGAATCCTGTCTCTTTCTGTCAGTTACTAGCTGGGGTGTGACTTCTGGGAAACTCTTTTCTGCTCCTGGGAGTAGTATATATTTAGATAGGAGAAATTACATAGATGGACAATATATTTTGCAGAAGTTCAATGCATTTATATGGTGTTTCCATCTGTTCATTTTTCATTTTTGTCACCTGGATTTTCCCATGTTAAATCCCTAAGGCAGTCAGACTCCGTCCCTGGCATAGCAGATCTAGGTCCATCCAGTCCACAAAACTCCTTCCAAGTATATAAGGAATACATCAGTCATTTGGGATTACAGCTCTTGCAGCGTTTCCTCCAAATTGTGGTTTAACTCAGATCTGGCACCAAAGTAGTGTTTTTTTGTTTTTTTTTTTTAAATGAGATTGGTATCAGGCAAGAGAATGAGGGTATTTCTGTAGTCTCATATCACAGAGAAATCAGTTTCTCTCATGAACAAATGCAGAGAATCAGGTACGTGGTTTTCAGTACTTGAAGCATAATCACTAGTATAATATCCTGACTTTACCAGGAAGTATTTGCTTTTTAACCTATCAGCTCTATTTTAACCATATGTCATTTGAATATTACAAAATGTGAAATAATTTATATAAATAAAGTCACATTAACATTGTTAAACCTTTGTCCCCCATATAGCCCTTGAAATCTTTAGTAATCTTTTCAGTGTGCATCCTAATCCTGACTGTTTCTGGAAGTCTCACCAGACTGTTTCCCAGCTGCCCTGTGGCATTGGCCATAGTCTTTCTCTCCCACTCAAGCTTTACTGGTTCGCAGGAGCGTCACCTTCACTAGTGCTGCAGGATTTATGCTGAGAATGTGAGGAGGAGGACTGTGACCCCAGGTCCATGCTGCACCCAGTTACCTAGCCTTCCGGGAAACCTTTCAGTTCTGCATAGTAGTAGTGGTTCCTAGAGAAGAAAATATCAAGTTCTGCCTCTCCAGACATAAAGCTGCTTTTAAAAATCCTTCTGAAATAGTGAGGGTTTAAAATCTGCAGGTAGGGGTAATTAATCATCCTTGTTCAAGAATGGTAACGTTTCTGGCCTCTGAGTACATTGTGGAGACTGATGGATGTCAGTGAGTGTTTCTGGCAGGCTTACGGCTTAGGCAAGACAGGGAAGGGAGGGATCAGGGTCGAACAGGAAATGGTGAACCGTGAACAGGACTTTGTAGTCATTCAGTCTCTAAGTCATGTCCGACTCTTTGCTACCCCTTGGACTGCAGCACGCCAGGTTTCCCTGCCCCTCACCATCTCCTGGAGTTTGCCCAAGTTCATGTCTATTGAATCAGTGATGCCATCCAACTGTCTCATCCTCTGTCTCCCTCTTCCCCTTCTGCCTTCAATCTTTGCCAGCATCAAGGTCTTTTCCAATGAGTCGGCTCTTCGCATCAAGTGGCCAGAGTATTGGAGCTTCAGCTTCAGCGTCAGTCCTTCCAGTGAGAATTCTCCTAGAGGAACTGTGTCCAAGATAGAACATTTAATCAAAAGTTTCTTGGAATTTGTATAGAGTTTTTTTTTCTTTTCTTTCTCCCTCTTCCTCTCTTCTTGCCTCCCTCCTTCCCTCCATCCCTCTCCTCCTTTCTCCCTCCTTTCCTTTCTTTCTTGGTTGAATTACCGTGAGAAGGAATATATCATGTGAGCTACTTCATCCATTATTTATCAAGTAAGAACAGAAATCCACAGACTTAATGGGTTAGTATGCTATCCCCCTTTCACCTACTCCATCCTGGACTTCAGCATTAGCTAAATTGACTGATTATATTAATCCCAATCTTATCCTTGTTCCTAATGGACGTGTTCTTATATTTTAAAATTTCTTCATATAACTTGGTATAATTGTTAGGAATTTGTTGAGTGATTACTAGGACTGAAATGTCAGATGTGTGTAGATTGGATTATAACATAATGAACTACAATTAAAAACTACTTTACACTGACAAGGATGGCTTTAATTAAAAAAAAAAGGAGAGAGAAATAATGAGTGTTGAGAGGATGTGGAGAAATTGAATCCTCATTTATTATGGTGGGAATGTAAAATAGTGAAGCCACTGTGAAAAACATTTTGGTAGTTGCTCAGGGAATTAAACATAGAATTATCATATACTCAGCAGTTCACTTCTAAATATAGTACAAAAGTTTGCATGTGAATGCTTATAGCTACTTTATTTGTTATAGCTAAAAGATGACAAGAATAACTGATGAATAAAGAAAATATGGTTTACCCCTATGATGGAATATTATTTAGCCATATAAAGGAATGGAATATTGAGACATTTAGACATGCTACAGTGTGGATAGACTTCAAGAATATTATTCTGAGTTAAAGAAATCAGAAAAAGATGGTATATTGTCTGAATCTATTAATATTTACATGAAATATCCAGAATAGGTAATAGAGACAGAGAGCAGAGTACTGGTAAATAGGGGAGGAGGAGCTAGGGAATGACTGCTCAGTGAGTACTGGATGTTTTTAAGGTCATTACATGTTTTTAAAGTAGAGATGGTAGTTGCACAGCATTGTAATATGCTAAATGCCACTGAATTGTATACTTTAAAAAGATTAATTTTGTGTTATGTGAATTTTACCTCAGTGAAACGATAATTGAACCCACGAATTGAGTGTAAAATTTTTAAGTATTGATAGCTATTTACTCCTGTTAGTCTTTGGAGTACATGTTTCAGAGCTTCCCAGGTGGCACTAGTGGTGAAGGAGCCACCTGCCAATGCAGGAGATATAATGAGCCACAGGTTTGATCCCTGGGTCGGGGAGTTTCCCTGGAGGAGGGCAGGACAACCACTCCAGTATTCTTGCCTGGAGAATCCCATGGACAGAGGAGTCTGGCAGGCTACAGTCCATAGGGTTGCAAAGAGTTGGACATGACTGAAGCGACTCAGCACATACAGGCAGTCTTTCATGAGGTAGTATTTCTTTTAAAAATGTTTAGTCATTTTCCAATACAAAAATAATACATGTCACCAAAGATTAGCAAAAATGAAATTTTAAATTACCTTAATTGTACCATTTGAAACACAGCTATCAACATTTTGTATATGACTTTCCTGTGGTTTTCCCAGTGTGTATATCATGTGCACATACTCTACATATGCACGTGCATATTTATGAAACAGGTGTTTATACCATACTTTTATTACTTGATGCATTAGATAATAATTTGGTCTCTTTTTTTTTTATTATTTTAAGAGCATATTACATAGCTTTCCTTTTTTAATGTGTCTGTTTCTTAACTAGCAGCAAAGTAGCACAAAGATTATGTTTCATTTGTCTAGACTCTGAAGCAGTTGGATGGAAAAGGCCATTTGAGCTGGGTTGGCCTGGATTGAATTGGATTGGATTGAATTAACACAAACCAAATAGAACTTCTGAAATGTTGAGCATCGTGCTTTATTGTTATAAATTCTCTTAGCTACATTTTGGTGACTTGATGTATCTTTTTCTTCTCTTAGGATATCAGAATTGTATAAGCCTGAAATAAATGTACTAACATAGTCTATATTAGTTTGCTAGGGTTGTAAAGGTTCTGGGAACAATTATAATGTGTGCTGGGGGTGGGAGTTTCCTTCTTACCACTGAGCAATTCTCTGACACCAGCTGTGTGTCCTACAATTCAACTCAATCCTGACACTATATACCTAGAGACAGTATTGTATTCCACAGGCTTAGAACTCAGTCCCACAAAACCTCCCTTCCGTCAACACACACACACACATACACCCACTTCAGACATCAGTTGCAAGTCCGAAGTTGTCATTGTCATCTGTGCTTCTGACCAACTGGCTATAGATTAGAGGTTCCACTGACCTCCCCTTTCCCTAACTTGGATTCAGTTAATTTTATAAATTCAGTTAATTTTCTAAATTTCTAATATTCTGAAGAAGCTCAGAGAAGTCAGGAAAAACATTTTATTTATGAGATCACTAGTTTATTATAAAAGTATGTAGCTCAGGTGGAAGAGATGCATTTGGGTGGGGTACAAGGAGAGAGTACAGAGCTTCCCTGTGCTCTTGACGGGTACCACTCTCCTCAAGTCTCTGTGTGTTCACCAACCTGGAAGCTCTCTGAATCTCCTCCTTCTGCCTTTATGGAGTCTTCAGAATACAGTCATGACTGATGAAATCATTAGCCATTGGTGATTGATTCAACTTTGATCTTTTCTCTTTTCCCAGGAAATCAAGGGGTGAGAGTGAAAGTTCTAACACACTATTCACAGCTAGTTCCCCTGGCAACCAGCCCCCATCATTAGGTGCTTTCCAAAAGTTGCCTCATTAACATAAACCCCATTGTGGTCAAAAGTAACTTATTATAAGTAACAGGACACCCATATGACCTCTGTGGTTCTGAAGTGACATCAGGAACTGAGAACAGGAGAGGAAATATGACAGGAGAGGTTCCTATTGCCCTTATAACTCAGGAAATTCCAAGAGCTGGGAACTGTGAGATAATATAGACATAGACCAACTATGTAAGAAATATATTTTGATCTTTTAAACCAAATATATATTTCTTATGAATCACAATATTGCCTGCCACCATAACAAAATACTGAAGATTGGGTGCCTTAACAAAAAATTGCTTTTCCACAGTTCTGAAGGCTGAAAGTCCAAGATCAACATGTTGTCAGGTTTGGTTCTTCCTGAGGCCCCGTGTGGAGCTGCTCACTGTGTCCTCACATGGCCTTTTCTCTGTGCGTGTACATCCCTGTGTCTCTGCCTTCTGATCTCCTCTTTTTATAGAGACACCAGTCAGATGAGATTAGGGCTCACCCTGATGGTCTCTTTCTAACTTAATTACTTCTCTAAAGATTCTGTCTTCAAACAGAGCCATATTCTAAAGCACTGGCTTTGGGGAGACACAATTCAAATTCAGTACCTAATATATTCCAAATAGAGAAAGATGATTTTGCTGTATCTCTAACAATCTTTTTGTGTGGACTCAATTAAACTGGGTCATCCAAGTCTATCAAGAGATACATTTTCGAAAGTGAAAGTTGTGCAGTTGTGTCCAAGTCTTTGTGACCCCATGGACTAAACAGTCCATGGAATGCTCCAGGCCAAAATACTGGAGTGGGTAGCCTTTTCCTCCTCTAGGGGATCTTTCCAACCCAGGGATCAAATCAGGGTCTCCTGCATTGCAGGCAGATTCTTAACCAACTGAACTATCAGGGAATCCCTATGTTTTTAGGGATAGCTCTAATTTGGACAGGAGAGAATTGACCAAATATATATATATATATGAGTCAAGAACAAGAGGAAAAATATTTGATTGTTGCCCCTTACACCAGGAAACTATCTACATTAAGCATTGGAAAATTCATTAAAGCAATGTGTTCTACTGTTTTGATGGCCTGAAGTGAAACAGCACTGTTTTAACAGTATAGAAATAACCCATAAACAAGTGTCATCAACCAGTATCTTTTGGGGATCAGAAAGCTTCAGGTTCTAAACAGAGACATTTCTTTCAAATAAGAACAAACTGGGAAAAAGTTGTGATTTTTTTGAGATAAAGAATGAGAAAGACTGGAGATCTCTTCAAGAAAATTAAGAGATACCAAGGGAACATTTCATGCAAAGATGGGCTTGATAAAGGACAGAAATGGTATGGACCTAACAGAAGCAGAAGATATTAAGAAGAGGTGGCAAGAATACACAGAACTGTACAAAAAATATCTTCATGTCCAAGATAATCACGATGATATGATCACTCACCTAGAGCCAGACATCCTGGAATGTGAAGTCAAGTGGGCCTTAGATAGCATCACTACTAACAAAGCTAGTGGAGGTGATGGAATTCCAGTTGAGCTCTTCCAAATCCTGAAAGATGATGCTGTGAAAGTGCTGCACCCAATATGCCAGCAAATTTGGAAAACTCAGCAGTGGCCACAGGACTGGAAAAGGTCAGTTTTCATTCCAATCCCAAAGAAAGGCAATGCCAAAGAATGCTCAAACTACCGCACAATTGTGCTCATCTCACATGCTAGTAAAGTAATGCTCAGAATTCTCCAAGCCAGGCTTTAGCAATACGTGAACCATGAACTTCCAGATGTTCAAGCTGGTTTTAGAAAAGGCAGAGGAACCAGAAATCAAATTGCCAACATCTGCTGGATCATGGAAAAAGCAAGAGAGTTCCAGAAAAACATCTATTTCTGCTTTATTGGCTATGCGAGTGTGCCAAAGCCTTTGACTGTGTGGATCACAATAACCTGTGGAAAATTCTTCAAGAGATGGGAATACCAGACCACCTGACCTGCCTCTTGAGAAACCTATATGCAGGTCAGGAAGCAACAGTTAGAACTGGACATGGAACAACAGACTGGTTCCAAATAGGAAAAGGAGTACGTCAAGGCTGAATATTGTCACCCTGCTTATTTAACTTACGTTCTCGGACTCAGCCATAAAAAGAATGAAATAATGCCATTTGCAGCAACATGGATGGAGTTAGAGATTATGTTACTAATGAAGTAAGTCAGAAGGAGAAAGACAAATACCCTGTGATATCTCTTAAAAGTATAATCTAAAATGTGATACAAATGAATTTATCTTTGAAACAAACACAGACATAAACAACAGACTTGTAGTTGAAAAGGGGGAGGAGAGACAGAAGAGGGAAGGAATGAGAGTTTAAGATTAGCAGATATAGCCTAGTATATAAAGAACAGATAAACAACAAGGCCCTGCTGTACATATAGCACAGGGGTCTATACTCAACATCCTGTGATAAACCGCAATTGAGGAATTTCCCTGGGAATCCAGTGGTTGAGACTTCGCCTTCCAACACACCGATTGGGTTCCAGTTGAACCCAATGTGTGGTTTCAATCTCTGGTTTAGGGAGCTAAGATTTCACATGCTTTGCAGCCAAAAAATTTAAAAATCCCCACAAAATAGAAGCCATGTTGTGACAAATTCAAATAAAGACTTTAAAAATGGCCCATATCAAAAGCAATCTTTTAAGAAAAACCATAATGGAAAAGAATATGGAGAAGAATGTGTGCGTGTGTGTGTGTGTGTATAACTCAAATCACTTCTGTGTATACTGAAATTAATACAACATAAAAAATTGCCTATATTTTAATAAAATAAATTTTAAAAATTAGAAGCATAGAAATGAGAGAACTCTATTTTCCTGTCAGAGGCACATAGTCATTATGTATCAGGAGGTTAGAGAGTGATACAGCCATATAGTGTCATGTAATTTCCAAACTCGAAAGAAACTGAAAAATTATCCAGGCCAGATGCTTCATGTTACAGATGGGGAAATGGAGGCCTAAGGAGCAGAAATAACCCATTCCAGGACACGCAGGCTGTGTGTGTCAGGACATGAGTAGGGCTTAGGTTTCCTGATACTCAGTACTGTTCTTTCGCTCAAATCAGTTACATGTTCTGCTGCTCACACCTAATAATTCAGTGGGAACTTGATGTATATTTGGTGATACTAAGTTTACATAGTTAATAGACTGGACTCTGGAGAGTTTTTAGGACTCATTGTTCTTGTCTTTAGTATTAAAACTGTATCAGTTCAGTTGAGTTCAGCTGCTCAGTTGTGTCCAACTCTTTGTGACCCCATGAATCGCAGCACCCCAGCCTGCCTGTCCATCACCATCTCCCAGAGTTCACTCAAACTCAACATCCATTGAATCAGTGATGCCATCCAGCCATCTCATCCTCTGTCATCCCCTTTTCCTCCTGCCCCCAATCCCTCCAACATCAAGTCTTTTCCAATGAGTCAACTCTTTGCATGAGGTGGCCAAAGTACTGGAGTTTCAGCTTTAGCATAATGAGTTTGAATGAACTCTGGGAGATGGTGATGTACAGGGAGGCCTGGCGTGCTGCGATTCATGGGGTCACAAAGAGTCAGACAGGGTAGTTTTAAAATGTTTCCATGTTGGATACTATTTATGACTTACTTAAAATGTATACTGTTCATTTGAGCACTGAATGAGGAATTGTTTTTTCTGAGGTGTAATGACTTTTATAATCTAATTAGAAATACATTAAAAGTGAAATATTATTTCTTTTCTCTTGTTCAAAATAAGCACTTTATAGCATTCATACATTAGCAGTCAAATAGTAAAACCAAATCAATTCATCCTGAGCAAGCTAGGTTAATTTGTGCTTTTCATGTAGATTAGGTTGGCATTTGCTTATGAGGAGTCCCATAAAGGTAGCTTTGCAAGAAACATTTGTCTCTCAGAATGATGTGGATGAAATAACATAAGATGATCTCAATTTAAATGTTCCACTTGAAATCCAGTTAGTTTTTGATTATTCACACTAATTGAAAGAGAGCCTAAACATGTAGACTCCCAAGAGGTCTTTAATCCAAAAATTACTTCTTGTTAACAAATGGGATCTAATTAAAATTAAAAGCTTCTGCACAACAAAGGAAACTATAAGCAAAGTAAAAAGACAGCCTTCTGAATGGGAGAAAACAATAGCAAATGAAGCAACTGACAAACAACTAATCTCAAAAATATACAAGCAACTTATGCAGCTCAACTCCAGAAAAATAAATGACCCAATCAAAAAATGGGCCAAAGAACTAAACAGACATTTCTCCAAAGAAGACATACGGATGGCTAACAAACACATGAAAAGATGCTCAACATCACTCATTATCAGGGAAATGCAAATCAAGACCACAATGAGGTACCATTTCACACCAGTCAGAATGGCTGCGATCCAAAAGTCTACAAGCAATAAATGCTGGAGAGGGTGTGGAGAAAAGGGAACCCTCTTACACTGCTGGTGGGAATGCAAACTAGTACAGCCACTATGGAGAACTGTGTGGAGATTCCTTAAAAAACTGCAAATAGATCTGCCTTATGACCCAGCAATCCCACTGCTGGGCATACACACCGAGGAAACCAGAATTGAAAGAGACACATGTACCCCAATGTTCATTGCAGCACTGTTTATAATAGCCAGAACATGGAAACAACCTAGATGTCCATCAGCCGATGAATGGATAAGAAAGCTGTGGTACATATACACAATGGAGTATTACTCAGCCATTAAAAAGAATTCATTTGAATCAGTTCTAATGAGATGGATGAAATTGGAACCTATTATACAGAGTGAAGTAAGCCAGAAAGAAAAACACCAATATAGTATACTGACACATATATATGGAATATAGAAAGATGGCAGTGATGACCCTGTATGTGAGACAGCAAAAGAGACACAAATGTATAGAAAGGACTTTTGGACTCTATGGGAGAGGAAGAGGGTAGGATGATTTGGGAGAATGGCATTGAAACATGTAAACTAACATGTAAGAACGAAGCACAAGCCTATGTTCGGTACAGGATACAGGATGCTTGGAGCTGGTGCACAGGGATGAGTCAGAGAGATGATGTGGGGTGGGAGGTGGGAGGGGGATTCGGGATTGGGAGCTAATATACACCCATGGTGGATTCATGTCAATGTATGGCAAAACCAATACGGTATTGTAAAGTAAAATAAAGTAAAATAAAATTAAAAAAAAAAAAAAAAAAACATCTGAAGGCATTTTGGTACTGCATTTGGATAAGGGTGTGCCTCATATCCTGTGACTTTATTGCCAGCCTTTGATTTTAGGTAGATATTGAAGTGTATTTAGTCCAGTGGAATATATTCAAGATTTTATACTTCTTTAGATCTTTGGATTTCCTTCTCTTAAGGGTTAGATCCCTTTATAAGACCCTCTGTTTCTCAGACATACACATAACAGGCAACACATTTAACAGGTAAATTCCAAATGATGGCTAATGTCCTTTGTAGAGAATAACAAAGTACACATTAACTACTTATGATTAGATTTATAATTTGCTCTCATAGTCAGAAATTTCTTTATTTTAAGCTGTTCTGCAGAGAAACAGACTGAGTATATTGGGCTTAATATATATATATAGCTGTGATCTGAATGTTTGTAAACCCCCAAAACTCACATGTTGAAATCCTGTAACCCCCAAAGATGATGGTATTAGGTGAGCTGTTAGGAGGGGGTTAGGACAAGAGGGTGGAGCCCTCATTAATGGGATTAACTCTTATAAAAGAGGCCTCAGAGAGTTCACTTTTCCCAGTCCTGTGGCCACTGCTGAGTTTTCCAAAGTTCCTGGTATATTGAGTGCAGCATTTTCACAGCATCATCTTTTAGGATTTGAAATATCTCAACTGGAATTCCATCACCTCTGCCAGCTTTGTTCATAGTAATGCTTCCTAAGGCCCACTTGACTTCACATTCCAGGATTCCTGGCTCTAGGTGAGTGACCATGCCACTGTGGTTACCTGGATCATGAAGATCTTTTTTGTATAGTTCTTCTGGCCACAGGACTGGAAAAAATCAGTTTTCATTCCAGTCCCAAAGAAAGGCAATGCCAAAGCATGTTCAAACTACTGCACAATTGCACTCATCTCATATGCTAGCAAAGTAATGCTCAAAATTCTCTGAGCCAGGCTTCAACATTACGTGACCATGAAGTTCCAGATGTTCAAGCTAGACTTAGAAAAGGAAGAGGAACCAGAGATCAAATTGCCAACATCGGGTGGATCATTGAAAAAGCAAGAGAATTCCAGTAAAACATCTACTTCTGTTTTATTGACTATGCCAAAGCCTTTGACTGTGTGGATCACAATAAACTGTGCAAGATTCTTTAAGAGATGGGCATACCAGACCACCTGACCTGCCTCTTGAGAAACCTGTATGCAGGTCAGGAAGCAATAGTTAGAACTGGACATGGAACAACAGACTGGTTCCAAATAGGAGAAGGAGTACGTCAAGGGTGTAGATTGTCACCCTGCTTATTTAACATATGCAGAATACATCATGAGAAATGCTGGACTGGATGAAGCACAAGCTGGAATCAAGATTGCCAGGAGAAGTATCAGTAACCTCAGATATGCAGATGACACCACCCTTATGGCAGAGATTGAAGAACTAAAGAGCGTCTCGATGAAAGTTAAAGAGGAGAGTGAAAAAGTTGGCTTAAAACTCAACATTCCAAAAATGAAGATCATGACATCCAGTCCCATCACTTCCTGGCAAATAGATGGGGAAACATTGGAAACAGTGATAGACTTTATTTTTCTGGACCTCAAAATCACCGCAGATGGTGACTGCAGCCATGAAATTAAAAGACGCTTACTCCTTGGAAGAAAAGTTATGACCAATCTAGATAGTATATTCAAAAGCAGAGACATTACTTTGCCGACTAAGGTCCGTCTAGTCAAGGCTATGGTTTTTCCTGTGGTCATGTATGTATGTGAGAGTTGGAGTGTGAAGAAGGCTGAATGCCGAAGAATTGATGCTTTTGAACTGTG
>SJYT01040422.1:60704-78946 GCA_006410635.1 Cephalophus harveyi
ATCTCCTTGCAGTCCAAGGGACTCTCAAGAGTCTTCTCCAACACCACAGTTCAAAAGCATCAATTCTTCGGCACTCAGCTTTCTTCACAGTCCAGTAGTCACATCCGTACATGACCACTGGAAAAACCATAGCCTCGACTAAGGTCCGTCTAGCCAAGGCTATGGTTTTCCCTGTGGTCATGTATGGATGTGAGAGTTGGACTGTGAAGAAGGCTGAGTGCTGAAGAATTGATGCTTTTGAACTGTGGTGTTGGAGAAGACTCTTGAGAGTCCCTTGGACTGCAAGGAGATGCAACCAGTCCATTCTCAAGGAGATCAGCCCTGGGATTTCTTTGGAAGGAATGATGCTAAAGCGGAAACTCCAGTCCTTTGGCCACCTCATGCGAAGAGCTGACTCATTGGAAAAGACTCTGATGCTTGGAGGGATTGGGGGCAGGAGGAGAAGGGGATGACAGAGGATGAGATGGCTGGATGGCATCACTGACTCGATGGACGCGAGTCTGAGTGAACTCCAGGAGTTGGTGATGGACAGGGAGGGCTGGCGTGCTGCAATTCATGGGTTCACAAAGAGTCAAACATGACTGAGCGACTGAACTGAACTGACTAGATAGACTTTTGTTGGCAAAGTAATATCTCTGCTTTTTAATATGCTATCTAGGTTGGTCATAACTTTCCTTCCAAGGAGTAGGTGTCTTTTAATTTCATGGCTGCAATCACCTTCTGCAGCTATTTTCTCTAGCCTTTATCAAGTGTAGTAGAAAAGCTTTTGTATACACACACACACAAACACATATATATACATAGTGTATATAATATATATTTTAGAAAATCTATGAGTTTTTGCTTAGCTAAGAAATTTATGGCATTTTGGTTCCACTTGTTTGACTAAGTATGAATAGAATGCCTATATGTTTTTGTATGCAGCTCTAAGACTAACTAGTAAGATAAGACTAATTAGTCTTACCTTAAGTAAGACTAACTAGTATGATATTTATAAATAATGACTATTAGTTTTTAAGTCTTTTTTGTCCATTAGATTGTTAGGCCCCTATAGAGAAAGACCTGGTTCTGTTTTTTCATATCCACAAAACCAAGCAGGACATTGTATAAAACACACTCAATAAACTTTCATTTGATGAATGAAAAAAAGGAAGAGGTGATGTGTTGGACTTCTCTGATGGTCCGGTGGTTTAAACTGTGCTTCTAATGCAGGGGTCAAGGGTTTGATCCCTGGTCTGGGAACTAAGATCTCACATGCCATGGTGTGTGGCCATTTTTTTTTTTTTTAATAAAGAAATGACTTGTCAACTTGATTTGAAGAAGAAAAATATTCTCCATTGCTTAAATGTCTACAAATATCATGATGGGGTTGCCTTCACGAGGGATGTGTTAAGAAGGGCCCCATCCTTGGTTTATTGCTTTGCTGTTGCCATCTTGAAATTCTTAAGAATTTATTTAAAGAAGCTACTTACTTTGTGCTGAGTCCCACAAATTATGGTGCCAGTCCTGTGTTCAAATTACTTAACATGAACCTTCAGTATTAATCCAGATGGAGATATGGCTGTTTCCATTCCTCCACAGAATCTCAGAGTCTAAACTCAACACTTATTTACTTCAGAGTAGTTTATATGAATAAATATTTAACTTCCAAAATAACTAACAGCTAGTGCTTTCCAATTTATATAATTTTTCAAACAGTGAAAAAGATTCTTATAAGGCAACTCTGGAACTGTTCTTGTCTATGTCTCCTATCATCTTCCTGTTCATCCTTTTCTGAATAAAATGATTTCATGGTTACACTATATCTAGAATAATAATAATATTCCATTTTATCGAGCATTTATTATGAACATGTCATGGTCATCTTACATATATTATTTCATTTAACCCTTACAGCAAATCTGTAAAGATAGTACTGTTATTACTGCTGTATTATAGTTGAATAAAAAACTAAGCACTAGTGCAGCCAGGATTTGAACTCGAGTGATCTTATTCTAGATGAGTTCTTAACTAATATACAATCCTGAAGTGCAACCAAGTAGTGAAAAATTAAAAAACCTAAGTAGTTTGTCTTTGACAAATGAATGGTCTAACTTAGGACCAGTATTGTTCATTAGAAATATAACGAGAGTCATGTATATAAGTTAAAATTTTCTAGTTGCTACATTAAAAGGTAAAAACAGGTAAATTAATTTTAATAATGTATTTTATTAACTCAGAACAGTCAACATATTCTCATTTCAACATGTGATCAACACAAAATTAAGATATTACTATTAGTTTTTTACACCAAGACTTTGAAATCCAGTGTTTATGTCACAGTACATCTCAATTCAGACTAGCTGTATTTTAAGTGCTCAATAGCTCTATGTGGCTCTTGGCTACAGTATGGGGGAGAACAGGTCTAAATAATAAAAGCTAGAGGTAGGGAGTGGAGAAATATTATGATCAGGAAAGAATTTCACAGGCAGATGGGATTTGAGTTGGATTCTTAAAGAATGTGAAGGTTTAGAAAAATGGGGAGAGCATTTCTGGAGGGAACAGTGTAAAGGGAGAAGGTGGGAGGTATGTTGGTGCAGACATTTGTTTTTGAAATTAATTAGGTCCTTAGTACATAGCACGCACGGTGACACTCAGCATGTAATAACACACATAATCCATAACGCAGTGGTTTTATACCTGAGCATCAGAATCACCTGGAAGGCCAAACATAATTTGCTGGGCCCCAGCCTCTGAGTTTCAGAATCAGTTGGTCTGTATTTGCATTTCTAAAAAATTTCCAGGTGAAGCTAGTGCTGCGGGTCCAGGGACCATAGTTGGTGAAGCACTGCCTTCAATGAACACATGTGGTAGATACTATCTCCATTTTATAGGGAAGGAAAATGAGGCTCAGAAAAGCTAAGTGACTTGCTAGGGGTTGCATAGGTAGTATATGGCAAGACTATGATTCAAGAACAAGTTTAGAATTTAAATCTAGTTCTGTTTGTCTTTTAGGTAGACAAACTCTGAGCACAACCTTTGATTTAGTTTGATTTATACAACTTAGAGGTTGATCAGTTTTCACATAGGGGTGAGGGCACTGAGCTAATTGTTACACATTTTGCAGATGCACCTGTTATTTTCATTATACATACCCACATCTTCTTCCCCTTAATGTTAAAATATCAACTTTTTCATGGCAGAGTGGTAGGATATAGCTTGTATGTACCTCAGCCTCAGCTGCTGCTGGGTAACTCCCAGCCAGCACCCGTGGATGGTAATCTGCCTGGTTTTTCTTTTGGTGTCAAGCCGGGGCTTACTCAGGGAGAATGCACCTGCTGCAGATGTCTTTGTTTTTGAACTGGTCATCAGTGATGTTGGCCAAGAGTGCCAGCTGGTGGGCTTGTGTACCTACCCAGACCTCCTTATGGATCTTCCCTTCTATGCTGGGGAAACAAAGTTGAAATTTACCACTTGCTTTGGCATTAGACTTGGTATTTATTGTGATGAATCAGTTGATCATAGTATAGACTCATCCAGGATACCCTTCCTTCCTGCCTTCTGCCACCCAAGGAAAAAAATTTCTTCTAGTTCCTAATTTGCTGTAGCACACTGCTGCTGCTGCTGCTGCTGCTGCTAAGTCGCTTCAGTCGTGTCTGACTCTTTGCGACCCCTTACATGGGAGGAGCCCACCAGGCCCCTCCGTCCCTGGGAGTCTCCAGGCAAGAGCACTGGAGTGGATCGCCATTTCTGTCTCCAATGAATGAAAGTGAAAAGTGAAAGTGAAGTCGGTCAGTCCAGTTGGACTCTTCGTGACCCCATGGACTATAGCCTACCAGGCTCCCCTGTCCATGGGATTTTCCAGGCAAGAGTACTGGAGTGGGGTGTCATTGCCTTCTCCAGCTGTAGCATATACCTGGATGTATTGCCAGGATAGATAGATAGCTTTAGATGAACTGTAATCCTGGGTGATTCATGAAACCATTCCCTGCAGCAATAGAATTGTATACTATTTAGTAATTTAGAAAAGAGGTGTTTGCTTGTAGTAGCTAAG
Organism: Cephalophus harveyi; assembly: GCA_006410635.1. Taxonomy (NCBI): domain Eukaryota; kingdom Metazoa; phylum Chordata; class Mammalia; order Artiodactyla; family Bovidae; genus Cephalophus; species Cephalophus harveyi. Next base: position 64,738 of record SJYT01040422.1, read on the forward strand.
ATACCGTTAATTCCTCATTTCCCTACCAGTCAGCTGTGGGGCTTTAGCTAAGAGGCTTCAGTTTCCTCATCCATAAAACAGGAAGAGTTAGTTTTGGATACAGTTACTTTTCTCTGTGGGAGTGCTGAAGAGCATAGGTTTTGAGTCAGAAACACCTAAGTTTGAATCCTGGCTCTGCCATCTACAAAATACTTGTGTTTTGGGCTCCACATTTGCCTTCCCTCATGTAAATATGAGAGTTTTGTTATAAACATTAAAGGGGAGAAAGCATGTGAAAAGCACAGTGGAGGCCATAGCAAGCAGTCAGTATGTTGTAGCTCTTAAAATAATAGTTCCTTTTCAGCTTAAATCCTATCTCTGTGTTAATTGTATTAATTCACATAAATAAAGTAGTAAATAAATGAATTACATACAGTACTTTCTTTGTGCCAGGTCCTGTTTGAAGCATATTACAAATACTTTATTTGGTTTGATTCTTATGGCTACTTTACAAGGTGAACATTTAAAAAACTCTCTAATGTGAAATTAAGGCACAAACAATCCAAAAACTTGCCTAAGTTTACACTGCTGGGAAGTGAGTAAACCAGATGCTTTGAAAATAACATTAGCACTTGATTTGTGTAAACTCTCTTGGTTTTCCTTTATTTTCTTTCTTTTTTTTTTTTTTACTTTATTTTACTTTACAATACTGTATTGGTTTTGCCATACATTGACATGATTCTGCCACAGGTGTATACGAGCTCCCTTTATTTTCTTAGAAGTGCAACTGTGCATGTGCTTGCTGTGCTAAGTCGCTTCAGTCGTGTCCGACTCTTAGCGACCCTATGGACTGAGCCCTCCAGACTCCTCTGTCCATGGCTCCTCCTCTCCAGGCCAGAATACTGTGTGATTTTGGTTTTTCTCAGGAAGATACAAACAAGTTTAGTTAGCTGATTCTACTCCCTGTTTTGGTGGTGCTCCAGTGACTTTAATCAGGGCAGCCGGAAGTAGCCCATTCTTGTCACCAGGGTGTGCTGTGATTCCATGAATCTGAGCTTACGCTGCGGCGAAGCTGGAGGGCATCTCTCTTCTGCCTTCGCTGCTGCTTAGTGACCACAGGTTTTTCATTTTGGCTCTTTACCATCACCTGGGTAACTGCCTGAGGCCCCAAGTTATTTTCTCTTTGTGTTCTGCCATCCTTCCCTGCTCACTGGTGTCCCCTCGTAAACGAGGGAGCCAGAGCCGCTGGCTTGTTAGCAGAGTGCCTGAATGCCCCAGAAGAGCTCTGTGTGGGGAAGCATTAGGATTCTGCCATCCCTCTCATTATTTTGCTAAATAAGAAATCAGTATGAGGCCGCCAAATTGATGGCTTTTTAAAATTTGATATCAGCAGTATTTTGTTAAACTAGCTTTTAGGATTTGCATTTTAGTGTCTTTTGTGCTGTCTGCTAAGTGCCCATAGGTTTGATTAGGAAAACCCCTATAGAATATTAGTATTTTCTGTAACCAAAATAGTGTGCAATTATGAATAAGTATTACTTGGAACTCTGATTACAAAGGATCACTCTATATTTATTTGTGAATTAAAAGAGGTATTTGGAATGTCTATGTAGTATGGATTGTGAAAAATATAGGTTGATTTAAAGTCTTAGGGTGGGAATCTACACACACACACACACACATAAACACGTTAAGGAGGTATAATATGGCAGTTTCTCTGCAGACTAATCTTGCATTGTGTAGTAAATTAGGAAAACTTTCATATCTTTCATTCTTCTTTTTTTTTTTTAAATTCATCTCTTGTTGGTAATTACTTTAGAAAATTTGATTAGTGGGAAGCTTAAACAACTAACTCGCCAAAAGGAAGTTATTAGCATGGCAATGTGATCCTGTTTTTAGAAGGTGGTTATATGCATAGTTTTCAGTATATTAATCAATCTGTAGTTTCCCTTCAAAGGATACTTGTTTCTACATTCTCATCGGGGGTTTGCCAGAAGTCTAGGCTGCTTTGTGAGATATCTTGGGAAATGATTTACATTATTTTGGCTAAAGAGACTTCTTTTTCCAGATAATACTACTTTTAAGCAAACAATATTTGTGTAACCACCTTGCATAGCAACATTCAGCTTGAAGATAACAGCCTTCACATGCTTGGTGAAATGATGAAATCACTGACCAGCCAGATTCTTAAGTGGGCTCAGCATTTTATAGCAGTGTGATAATACTGTTTAATGAATGGTTAAGGCATCTAGTATGTGTGGAATTCCTACTTGGTGACCACTTACTTGAAGGAAAAAAGGAATATAAGAAGTTCTAGTCTGTTTTTTTCATTGTGACTACATTTCTGAGTATATTTTATTTAATTGAATCCCCTGTTCTTATAAATACTTTGAAATGTAAAGTCTCTCTTCAGGAGACTATGGATTGACTATCCTTCATTAACCTTGCTTCACACTAAAATGAGTAAGAGATACATGCTTTTTGAACTGCATGTGTAAATTACAACTTTGCTGGCAAAGTCAGCAAATGAAACATATCCTTGAAGAAAGTAAAATAATTAGATGAAATTATTTTACGAACAACATAGAGTGTCATAATTTGCTAAAAGAATAGATTTTAAATGTTCTCATCACAAGAAAGAAATGGTAAATATATGACATGATGGACATGGTAGCTAATCCTACTGTGATAAACATTTTGCAATATATAAATATATCAAATCAATAAATGTACATAATTTATATGTCATTTATGTCTCATTAAAGCTGGGAAAAAATGCTTGGGTGAAAGATGTGGTCAAGTTCAGATATCACACTGGGCAAAGGTTTTCTCCCCTCTTTTGATCTCAATGACATTTTTTTCTGCCTCTGTTTTTTACAAACTCATTTTTTGAGGAGATTTTCAGGATAAAAATCTGATGCCTGGATAGATGTGAATGCACATATACCTAGGAAGGCATTAGTCAGTTTTTTCATGTTCTTTATCTTATCTCTTGGAAATGTATGAGTGTCTGATATGTGAAATGCATGTAGATTAAAGACAGACTTTTTTTTTTTAATCTTGAAAAAGGAAAAATTTTAAAGCTGTTGGTGAGTGAAAGTATAAAGAATATATTATATACTTATTTATGAAGAATCAATCCATTTCCTTATTCTAAACATGGATTTGTCAATCATTGCTTTCATAGACTATATTTTGGAGAAAGTGCATGATAGCCTTTAAGCTTTTAATCTGGGTATTTTTAGGAACTGTCTGACCTTCCAGGATTCCTTCTCCCCTTAGTCTGACCTTCTGCTTAATCTGTTTTTGTTCATTTATTTATCTTCTACCTCTTAAAATGGGCTGATTCACTTTTTTCATTTATTATTTTTTTTATTGGAGTAAATTGCTTTATAGTATTGAGTTAGTTTCTGCTGTCCAAGAAGTGAATGCATATATACATGTATCCCCTCCCTCTTGAACATCTCTGCCCTTCACCACCACCACTGCCCCAATCCTACCCCTTTAGGGCATCACAGAGCTCCTAGCTGAGCTCCCTCTGCTTGGTTCCCACTGGCTGTCTGCTTTTACTCATGGTAGTGTATTTATGTCAATCCAATCTCCCAGTTCATCCCACCCTCCCCTCTCCCTCCTGCATCCTCATGTAAACTTCCCTTCTTTACACAATGAAAAAAATAAAATCTTACAGTCACATTGGTGAGAAGTTTAACACATGGCTCTTACTATGCTAAAAGGATTGATTCTCTCTTCATTCATTTAGGTAATATTCATAATCTGCCTGCATTTCCATGGTCCAGATCTGGGGTAAGATCTTGAACACAGAGAGACATGGTCTTAGTATCTAGTCTCAGAGTGCCTATAGTATATCCAGGCAAAGAAGAAAACAGGTAATTGAATTATAATTACAACTTTAAGTTTTATAACATTCTTCAGTTTAGTTCAGTCACTCAGTCATGTCCAACTCTTTGCAACCCCATGGAGTGCGGCATGCTAGGCCTCTCTGTCCATCACCAACTCCTGGAGCCTCAAACTCATGTCCATTGAGCTGGTGATGCCATCCAACCATCTCATCCTCTGTCATCCCCTTCTCCTCCTGCCTTCAATCTTTCCCAGCATCAGGGTCTTTTAAACCATCATATTTTCACATCTTCACATTAGAGCATATTGTGTGTTTGTTCTGTGACCTACATGTTCAGCAGCCTACATGTTTATATGGGTGGATGGGGGTAGGAAGAGACAACGTTGATATGTTATCTGTGTAAGCACATCTTTAGTGTCCCATAATTGTATGTGTGTCGGAGGGTAGGATTGCTCACTGTACTGTTGATGGTTTTCCAGATCCAGAATATTCTCTCAGGGCTTATCAGGTTCAGCCACTCTATACCAAAATAATTAACGTTTTTGTCCCAGGGTCTTTGTTTCATCCTCTGGTTGAGAAGATATCCTCTGGGTCATCCATTTTCCTTGCAACCACGCCTCCCCTTTTATTCATATATTAATTGATTAACTTAACAAATATAATTTCAGAATTAAGCATAATATATGTATATTATAGCTCTATGTGTTGGGCTCAGAGAGAGTTTAGAATAAAGATGAAGAAGTTTACTTCCCTCTTTTACTCAAAGAATTTAAAATCTAGTCTAGTGTCTGTAGTACTTACACGTAAATACTAGTTAATATCATAGTTATTCTTTGCATATGCCTCAGCTTAGGTTTGGAGTTCAAAAAATATTGGTTCAATTAATTTGTGTTAATTTTCATAGTTTTCTAAAGAGAGAAACATCTCTTAGGAAAGATTGACTACTATGTATTCATTATGGTTGAAATCATTAAGCCTCTTTTATTACGGATAGTGGCAACTAGTTTGAAGATATATATTGAGGAATATAAAAAATACCAACTTTTAGTGTTTTCTTGTTGGTAAAGTCCTAGATAATAGAGCTTTGATTGCATGACTCTCCAGAAATCTAAGTTAACTTTAATTCTTTTTACTTTCTTAAAATTATTTTCTCAAATAGTTGAATAGTATTTACAAATTAATTAATTTGAAAGGTACACACTATAGCCATTTCAGTTCTTTCTGTTAAATTCTCTTGGAGTTGTTCTGGGGAGTTTGGCCTTCTTGAAGATTATAAATGTTCAAAATTTTCGGAAATAAAGCAATTAACTCTTCAGAAATTTGAACAGGGAATTAAAATCAATATTAGCATAATTTTTAACATAATTGTTTTCTGCCTATTAGTTTATTGGAATCCTGTTTAATCACTGCCTAGGAGACTATTGTTTTCTATAAACCAATATTCTACTGAATGGTTTCTTCTTTGTAAGACTAATTATAGTTTTATTCCCTTTGAAGATATTTGTCAGTTTTGAGTTACTCTGCAGTTTAGTTGTTGGAATCAATAAGCTGAATAAAAGCTATACCTCTGTCTTCTAGGCCTGCCACTTTCCCACTTGCTGCTTAGGCTGGCACGGTTTCTTGCTGCTCTAATTGACTGAAGGAGTGGGTAGAATATAACAATTGAGGGGAGAGGGACAAGAAGAAAAGGACGGTCTAGTTGCTGACATGTGCTGCTGATTGATGTTTTACTTTTGTAAATTATTAATAATACCTACCCTTCTCTTGGCTGGTGGAGAAATCAAAGAAATATCTGAGAAGCCTTCTAGATGAATTCTGATAGATGGAAAGCAAGTGCCCCAGGTTTCCCAGGTGATTCTAATAACCAGAGTTTGAGAACTGCTGGGGGTCTTCCAGGTATTGTCACACTGAATCTTCACAGTAGCACAGTGAGGTAAACATGACCTCTGTTTTACATAGGAGCAAACTGTGGTTTAGAACAAGTAAGTGAATTTCCCAAGGGGGCACAGTGTGTAAAAACCAGAATTTGAACTATGTCAATTCTCTTTGTATCCAAAATTATGTTCTGCCCATGCCATTCACTTTTTCAGCAACAGATGTTGATTCTCTGAGCCTCATATTTCTCATGTGTAAAATTAGATTAATAAATAGTACCTTAAGCTGTGAAAATTGAACAGTACATAAAATAGTACACTTAAATCAGTGCCAGATACTTCTGTAGTAAGCTTTCAGTGTTAACTCTCATCCTTATTATTGCTGTAGTTCTGACTGTGGGACATGCATGATGTTAGAGGCTACTGATATAAAGATAATAAGACATTACTTGTCATCAAACAGTTTAAAAATAGTGGAAAACCAAGCCTTACCTTCTGAAATGCTTTCAAAAAATTGCAGAAGAAGGAACACATTCAAACTCGTTCTATGAGGCCACCGTTACCCTGATGCCAAAATAAGACAAAGATAGCACAAAAAATGGAAATTACAGGCCAATATCACCAATGCAGCAGCAGCATCACTGATGAACATAGATGTGAAAATGCTCAACAAAATGCTAGCAAACAGAATCCAACAGTGTGTTAAAAGGATCAGTGGGGTTTATCCCAGGGATGCAAAGAATTTTTTAGTATATGCAGGTTATCAGTGTGATACCTCCAGGCTGTGGACCAGTACTTCCTGTCAGATCTGCAGCAGCATTAGATTAGAAATAAAGTGCACAATAACTGTAATGCTCTTGCATCACCCAAAACTTATAGTCCATGGAAAAATTGTTTTGTTGTTTTGTTTAGTCGCTAGGTCATGTTTGACTCTTTGCAACCCTGTGGACTGTAGCATACCAGGCTCTTCTGTCCATAGCATTCTCTCAGCAAGAATATTGGAGTGGGTTGCCATTTCCTTCTCCACCATGGAAAAATTATTTTCCACAAAATCGCTTCCTGGTGCCAAAAAGGTTGGGGACTGCTATGATGTACCACATTAACAAATTAAAGAATAAAAACCATATGATCATCTCAGTAGATGCACAAAACACTTTTGACAAAATTAAACACCTATTTATGATTAAAAACTCTCCAGAAATTGGGCACAGAGGGAGTCTACCTCAAGATAATAAAGGCCATATATGACATCCTACAGCTCACGTCATACACAGTGGTGAAGAGCTGAAAGCATTTCCTCTAAGATCAGGAACAAGACAAGGATATTCACTCTCACCACTTTTACTCAATGTAGTTTTGGAATTCCTAGCCACAGCAATCAGAGAAATAAAAGGAATCCAAACTGGAAAAGAGGAAGTAAAACTGTAATAGTTTTCAGATGACATGATATTATACTCTTGTGTAATATCCTAAAAATGCTACCAAATAACTACTAGAGCTCATCAATGAATTTGGTGGAGTTACGGGATACAAAATTAACATACAGAAATCTCTTGCATTTATATACGCTAACAATGATGGCTGGATGGCATCACCGACTCGATGGACATGAGTTTGAGTGAACTCCGGGAGTTCGTGATGGATGGGAGGCCTGGCGTGTTGCAATTCATGGGATCGCAAAGAGTTGGACATGACTGAGCAACTGAACTGAACTGAACTGAACAATGAAACATTAGAAAGAGAAATTAAGGAAAGAATCCAATTTATCATTGCATCACACAGAATAAAATGCCTAGGAATAAATCTACTCAGGGAGTTAAAAGATCTATACTCTGAAAACAATAGACATTGATGAAAGAGATTGAAGATAACACAAAAAAATGGAAAGATATACTATATTATTGGATTGGAAAAATCAGTGTTGTCAAAATGACTACACTCCCCAAGGCAGTCCATAGATTCGGTGCAATTCCTGTCAAATCACCAATGACATTTTTCACAATACTACAGCAAAAAAAGTTTTTTAATTTGCATGGAAACACAAGAGACCCTGAATACCCAAAGAAATATTGAGAAAGACAATTAGAACTGAAGAAGTTAGAGTCCCTGACTTCAGATTATACTACAAAGCTGCAGTGATTAATATACTATGGTACTGACATAAAAAAGAGACACAGAGATCAATGGAATGGGATAGAAAGCCCGTGCTCTTAGAGTCAATTAATCTACAATGGAGGAGGCAAGACTATACCGTGGAGAAAAGACAGTCTCATCAGTAAATGGTGCTGGGAAAACTGGACAGCTACCTGTGAAACAATGAAATTAGAACATCCTTCATACCATACACAAAAATAAACTCAAAATTGATTAAAGACATAAATGTAAGAATAGGTACTATAAAACTCCTAGAGGAAAACATAGAATAGTCTTTGACATCACAGCGGTATCTTTTTGGATCCATCTCTTAAGAATAATAGAAATAAAAACAAGTAAACAAGTGGGACCTATTTAAACTTAAAAGCTTTTTCTCAGCAGAGCAAATCATAAACAGAACAAAAAGACAACCTACAGAATGGGAGAAATATTTGCAAGTGATGTGACTGACAAGGGATTGATCTCCAAAATATGCCAACAGCTCATATGGCTCAATAGAAAAAAAAAAAAAAAAAAAAAAAAATAACCAGAAGATCTAAGGAAACATTTCTCCAGAGAAGACATACAAATGACCAAAAGGCACATGAAAAGATGGTCAACATTGCTAATTATTAGAGAAATGCAAATCAAAACTGCAGTGAGACATCACCTCATACCAGTGATGACCATCATTGAAAAATCTGCAAATAAAGGCTGGAGAGGATGTGGAGGAAGGGGAACCCTCCTACATTGTTGGTAGAAATGTCACTTGACACAGCCACTGGAGAAGAATATGACGGTTCCTTAAAAAGCTAAAAATAAAGATGTATCTACCCCAGTGTTCATTGCAGCACCATTTACAACAGTTAAGACATGGAAACAACTTAAATGTCTTATCAACAGGTGAATGGATAAAGAAGATATATATAGTGGAATTTAAGAAGGAACCAGCAACCCACTCCAGTACTCTTGCCTGGAGAATTCCATGGACAGAGGAGCCTGGGAAGCTACAGTCCATGGGGTTGCAAAGAGTTGGACATGACTCAGTGATTAACACACTTATACAGTGGAATGTTACTCTGCCATAAAAAAGGAATGAAATAATGCCATTTGCAGCAACATGGATAGACCTTGAGATTATCATGCTAAGTGATATAAGCCAGACAGAGAAAGACAAATATCTTATGATATTGCTTATTGTGAAATCTTAAAAAAAGATACAAATGAATTTATTTATAAAACAAAACCTAATTCACAGACATAGAAAACAAACTTATGGTTACCCAAAGAAGGGAAAGGAAAGTTAAATTAGGAATTTGGGATTAAAATATACACAAAATTACATATAAATTTTATAGTCAACAGGACCTATTATATAGCCCAGGGGACTATACCGAATATCTTGTAATAATCTATAATGGAAGAGATTGTAAAAAAGAATATGAATCAGTTAGTCACTCAGTTCAGTCGCTCAGTCGTGTCCATCTCTTTGCAACCCCATGAATTGCAGTATGCCAGGCCTTCCTGTCTATCACCAACTCCTGGAGTTCACTCAGACTCAATGTCCATTGAGTCGGTGATGCCATCCAGCCATCTCATCCTCTGTCGTCCCCTTCTCTTCCTGCCCCCAATCCCTCCCCGCGTCAGGGTCTTTTCCAATGAGTCAGCTCTTCGCATGAGGTGGCCAAAGTACTGGAGTTTCAGCTTTAGCATCATTCCTTCCGAGAACACCCAGGACTGATCTCCTTTAGAATGGACTGGTTGGATCGCCTTGCAGTCCAAGGGACTCTCAAGAGTCTTCTCCAACACCACAGTTCAAAAGCATCAATTCTTTGGCACTCAGCTTTTAATAGTCCAACTCTCACATCTACACATGACCACTGGAAAAACCATAGCTTTGACTAGAGGACGTTTGTTGGCAAAGTAATGTCTCTGCTTTTTAATATGCTATCTAGGTTGGTCATAACTTTCCTTCCAAAGAGTAAGTGTCTTTTAATTTCATGGCTGCAGTCACCATCTGCAGTGATTTTGGAGCCCCCCAAAAATAAAGTCTGACACTGTTTCCACTGTTTCCCAGTCTATTTCCCGTGAAGTGATGGAACCAGATGCCATGATCTTCGTTTTCTGAATGTAGAGGTTAAGCCAACTTTTTCGCTCTCCTCTTTCACTTTCATCAAGAGGCTTTTTAGCTCCTCTTCACTTTCTGCCATAAGGGTGGTGTCATCTGCATATCTGAGGTTATTGATATTTCTCCCGGCAACTTTAAAACCCCACTTACACCAATGGACAAATCATCAGAAAAAAAAAATTAATAAGGAAACACAAGCCTACAATGACACAATAGACTCAGTTTAGTTCAGTTCAGCCACTCAATCATGTCTGACTCTTTGAAACCCAATAGACTACAGCACACCAGGCTTCCCTGTCCATCACAAACTCCCAGAGCTTGCTCAAATTCATGTTGATCGAGTCGGTGATGCCATCCAACCATCTCATCCACTGTCATCCCCTTCTCCTCCCACCTTCAATCTTTCCCTGCATCAGAGTCTTTTCCAATGAGTCAGTTCGTCACGTCAGGTGGCCAAAGTATTGGAGTTTCAGCTTTAGCATCATTCCTTTCAACGAATATTCAGGATTGATTTCCTTTAGGATGGACTGGTTGGATCTCCTTGCAGTCCAAGGGACTCTCAAGAGTCTTCTCCAACACCACAGTTCAAAAGCATCAATTCTTTAGCACTCAGATTTTGTTATAGTCCATCTCTCATATCCATACATGACTACTGGAAAAACCATATTTTTGACTAGATGGACCTTTGTTGGCAAAGTAATATCTTTACTTTTTAATATGCTGTCTGGTTTGGTCATAATTTTTCTTCCAAGAAGTAAGTGTCTTTTAATTTCATGGCTGCAGTCACCATCTGCAGTGATTTTGGAGCCCAAGAAAATAAAAGTTTCTCACTGTTTCTATTGTTTCCCCATCTATCTGCCATGAAGTGGTAGGACTGAAGTCATGATCTTAGTTTTCTGAATGTTGAATTTCAAGCCAGCTTTTTTACTCTCTTCTTTCACTTTCATCAAGAGGCTCTTTAGTGCCTCTTCCCTTTCTACCATAAGGGTGGTGTCATCTGCATATAGATGGGCCTAACTCATATCTACAGGACATTCTATCCAAATGCAGCAGAATACACTTCCTTCTCAAGTGCACATAAAACATTATCCAGGATAGATCACATCATGTGTCACAAATCAAGTCTCAGTAAAATTATAGAAGAAGAGGACGACCGAGGATGAGATGGCTGGATGGCATCACTGACTCAATGTATGTGAGTCTGAGTGAACTCCGGGAGATGGTGATGAACAGGGAGGCCTGGCGTGCTGCGATTCATGGGGTCGCAAAGAGTTGGACACGACTGAGCGACTGAACTGAACTGAACTGAGGCGCAGAGATGGGGCTGGTGGCAGGAAGCGTGAGCAGGGAAGGGACTGACTGCCTACAGGTTAGCCTCAGAGTGTGTGCACATTCAAAAAAATTCGCAGTTGCTACATGTTGATTGTTGTGGATCTTTAGGCCGTTTAAAATTCTTGAGTGCTTAGTGTTGCTATATTTCTAACAAACCGATTTTTAGAGGTCTCATGCTGATCTTTTTCTTTTAAATTGAAGCATTGTATGTGAGCATGGTGTTTGAAAAGACGAGTGACTTTATGTGTAAGGAAAAGCTCTTAGTGGAGATTTTAGGTCTTTTCAGTCTCCTCTTGACTTTTTATCTTTCTCGTGACTCATAAGCAAATTCACCAGAAAGAAAAATTGAATCTGGAATTGGTTAAGTTTTGCTAGTCTTGGATATTAGGATGAAGGTAATAGTAGAAAACATAATTGAACCTGTTGGCTAAGTTGAAATTTTAAATGCTTCTGAATTTCAGTGCTATTATTGACTTATGTTTGAGTTATTATGGATGATCTATCCTGTGTTTTTATTCATGTTTCACAGTGCTTAGCATGAAGTAGGTATTCAGGAATTATGTCTGGGATGAATGCATGAATAAGAATAGGGAATTATCAACTACCGGTAAATTAGTAGTTGAGAAACATTTTTGTGATATCTTATGTTGAATCAGTTATTTTGGAAGATATTTGTATGCTGAAATCTGAAGAATATGTCTGTAAAACCTAAGATTTTGTTTCATTAGGTCCGTTTTGGTGTCATTTCCTCAGAAAATCATTTTATTATTTTGATTCTCTGCATTAGTCTGGTTTTTATCAGTCATCAACAGTACAGTCAAGCATGCCAGTGTTACATTACAGTGTGCTTTGGAGCCACATATTCACACTTCTTTTTCTGTTGGACTGGTCATATTTGACGAGATGAGTTTTCATGTAAGGAGAGAAATTGGTGTTTGTATCATGGAACCACATTTCCTCTCACTAAATACATTGAACAGTGTTTGGAAATAATTGGATTTTGTGAAGAAATTATCAAATCCTCTGGTTAAACACAAATTTGTTTTGTTTTGGGTATTTAATATAGGTAATCTATTCCACTGAGAGCATTTCATATAGTTTTATTTAATGTAGTAAATTGTATTCTTCCAGCTACAAAGACTGAAGGAACAGCTGATTGTTGTTTGTGTAGTTTTTTTTGACTGAAATGACTGATTTTTAGTAAATATGTCTGTGAATGTTTCAGTTTTTTTAATTAAGACATAGTTTTAAAGTCATATTTTAGATTCACAGCGTGATTGAGGGGAAGGTACAGAGATTTCCCACATCCCTCCCTCTTTATCCACATCCTCCACTAGTGTGGTACCTGTGTTATAATGAGTAAAACTTCACTGGCACATTGTTACCCAGAGCTCATCATCACGTTACCATTCACTCATGCTGTTGCACATTCTGTGAATTTGGACAAATGCATAATGGTATGTGCCCAAGTGACTTTTAATGTCTCTCTTTTTTCCCCCTAGTTAAGTTGCAATACCTCTTTGATAAAATACTGTGATTTTCTCTTTAAATCTTATTTTCATGTAAACATAAATGTAGTTTATGTATGTAAAATTATCTATTTCTCCTATCAATCACTGCTGCTGCTAGGTCGCTTCAGTCGTGTCCAACTCTGTGCCACCCCATAGACGGCAGCCCATCAGGCTCCCCCATCACCAGTTAGGCGCTATTTCTCTCTCTCCCCCTTTTGGTAACTTTCTGTCCTCTTCTCTTTATCGTCTATGTTTTTCTCCTTCCCCTCCTTTTCCCTTTTAGCCTCTTTCCTTTCTCTCAGTCTCTCTCCTTGCTCCTCTGATTTTCCCACTTCCCCCACACCAGCTATACTCCAAGAAGTGAAAAATGGAGGCTTGAGATAGTTTTTATAAAGACTAATATGGCTGATCTGAACTAAGGACTACATTTAGAAGTTTTTGAATTGGAAAGTTGTGTGGGTGTTGTTGTATAAGTTACTTCATTTTGGTAACCTGCTCTGTTGCTTATATTTAATATATAAAAGTCCAGCTATGCTTTAGAAATCATGCCCAGTAATCAAAGTAAGCCTTAAGTGTGTCATAATGAATGTTATATAATAACAATTCAGGTAATCATTTACTTTTTGAATTATTATAACTTTTCTCCTGAGTGTAGGTTTTTTTTTTCCCTTCAGCAGACTTAGCATAACCCAAGGAAACATAAAAATATTACAAAGAAAAAAATCTCTCTCTCTCTTGTTTCTGCTCAGTACAGGCATGTGTGTAATCAATCGCTCAGTCATGTCTGACTCTTTGCAGGTCCCATGGACTATGGATTTCCAGACTCCTCTGTTCATGGGATTTTTCAGGCAAGAATGCTGGAGCAGGTTGTGATTTCCTACTCCAGGGGATCTTCCTGACCTAGGCATTGAACCTGCGTCTCTTAAGTCTCCTGCATTGTAGGTGGATATTTGACCACCAGTACCACGTGGGAAGCCATACAATTTCATTTTTCTTTATTGTTTATGAATTTTCTTCATTCTGGTTTTTATCTCCTTTCTGCCTTTTTTTTTTAAGGAAAAGATATCTTAACTGAAAATCAATTTAGATAATAAAGTATAGGTTAAGATAGTAGTTTTTGTTGGTAAAAAAAATGTTTCTTTACTAATAAAAAGGAGGAAAGGGAGAGAAAAATGATGAGGAATCCAATCAATTATGGATGTACCAACAAGGAGTAGAAGTGAGGATGAGATATAGGAAAATATAGTGGTGATAGAGGCATCTTCTACTTCAAAAGAGTAGTTGGGGGTTAATTAGGATTCTGTAACAAATAAATAAAAAACAAATAAATCAGGTAACTTCACTCAAATAGCAGAAATTTCCTTTTTGTTATATATAGTAGAGTGGCAACATC
>SJYT01040422.1:82594-118295 GCA_006410635.1 Cephalophus harveyi
TTTTTTTGTTAAAGTTTTTTTTTTTTTTTTTTGCATCTGGCAAATGTTCCTAATGCTTTGAGTAAATTAGTCAACAAAAATTCAGTCTTTTGAGTCTTTTCCAATTCTTTTTCTTTCTGTCTTCCATAGATTTATTATTATCTGTTTTCAACTAGTACTGGTACTTGTATTTTGATTGTTGATGCATAATCTTGGCAACTCTTGTGTTCTTGGCAACTCTTGTGTTTCTGTTGGTGAAATATTTTTGTGGATTCTATCATAGTCATGTGTTAATTTTCATTTATACTTAACATTAAGCAGTTTTCCACCATTGTATGCTTACATTAATTTTCCATTCTTCATTGACAACCCTTTTATATTAACCAAACAATGCAATTTGCTTTGATTATAAATTAAAATTTGGCTGAGTGGGTAGATATATATATATATATATAAATATAAATATAGATAGATGTTAATGATCATTCTTTATTTTCCGATCTAGTTGAAATGGACTGGTAAGTTTATAATTAGAAAAGAATAGACAGTGTAGATAGGGCTTTTCTTGGTGCCAGCACAATGTTTGAGAAGACAGTTCTAGCAGTGGCAGGAAGAGGAGTAATGAATTTAGCAGATCTTTCATTAGTGGTAAAGTGTGATTGCTAGAAAGAAAAATAGTCTCTTGGGTGGGAAATAAAAACAGTGGTGAAAGTACACAATTTTTGGACCGAAAAAAACAGTGGAAAACCTCCCTAGGGTAGCAGGTGACCCTAGAAAATTTAGCATAATTAAACAAAATAGGAATATGCAAAGTGTGAAGAAAAAAGGGAAAAAGAAGTCCACCTGGGAATGTTGAGAGGGAAAATTGTCCACAATTTCAGCTATTTTGTGATTATGTGTTATCAGTGTGGGAGTAGTAACTGTCTAGTTCCAAGAGCATATTCAGATTTTTGTCACGTATCAGTTCAGTTCAGTCACTCAGTCATGTGCAACTCTTTGCGACTCCATGAATCGCAGCATGCCAGGCCTCCCTGTCCATCACCAACTCCCGGAGTTCACTCAGACTCACGTCCATCGAGTCAGTGATGCCATCCAGCCATCTCATCCTCTGTCGTCCCCTTCTCCTCCTGCCCCCAATCCCTCCCAGCATCAGAGTCTTTTCCAATGAGTCAGCTCTTCGCATGAGGTGGCCAAAGTACTGGAGTTTCAGCTTTAGCCTCATTCCTTACAAAGAAATCCCAGGGCTGATCTCCTTCAGAATGGACTGGTTGCATCTCCTTGCAGTCCAAGGGACTCTCAAAGGTCTTCTCCAACACCGCAGTTCAGAAGCATCAATTCTTCGGCACTCAGCTTTCTTCACAGTCCAACTCTCACATCCATACATGACCACAGGAAAAACCATAGCCTTGACTAGACGGACCTTTGTAGGCAAAGTAATGTCTCTGCTTTTCAATATGCCTCCCTATCTTCTCTCGTTTTGATAGATTTACTTTAGCTTTTCTCAACACAGAATACATATACCACATTTTTACTGAAAAAACAATGTGGTCATTTGCCAGTTAATTATCAGTTTTACATAATCAGAAGCCACACACTGAGGCATTTGTATTGTTTACTATGAGGCTCAATAAAATGATGCTCTATAATACTCATAGGAAACAATACAAATGCCTCAGTGTGTGGCTTCTGATTATATAAAACTGATAATTAACTGGCAAATGATCACATTGTTTTTTCAGTAAAAATGTGGTATATGTATTCTGTGTTGAGAAAAGCTAAAGTAAATCTATCAAAATGAGAGAAAATAGGTCTTTGGTATAAAGGCATTCATTATGCTTTTTAAAAAATTCCACAAAATTTTACTTCTAATGTATGTTAATTATTTATAAATCTGATTCACATGAAAATAAGAGCAAATATTTTAATAATATATTTATGTAGTATCAAAAAAGATTTCTTTTTTTTGCTGCCAACTCTTCTTTTAAATTCTAATTTCAGCACTCCTTGCCTGTTTGGAGAAATGATTTGTCAGCTGCTGTGTGAACAGCAAAGTGTGAGAGGAGTCTTTTAAATGCACAAGTATTAGGAAAGGGCAAGCCTGTTTCCCAAGATTTTGAACCAATGCTGCCTTATTTCTTAATAGCGTTAGATCTACTAAATATTTAAAAAGCTTTTAAAGATTAATGGCTCTTTTGCATTCCCCACAGTGCTGATGACTTGATTGTGTCTGATTTTGGACTGACATCATCAGTATTGACTTGAACCATTACATGGGTTCTGTCCTCATTAGGCCTGATGAGTGTCCTGGCCAGGTTTTGCTATAGAATGAGAACTTTTTATATGATGAGAATACCAGTAACAAATGGAAATTCCATGGGCACTGAAAGTGGAACCTGTCAGCATTGGGTTCTGTGTAATTTAGTAATACCTTTAGTAATACCTTTTTAGAATATATCAGTGAGCTCTGATGAAACTTTCCTTGGGAGACTGGCCTCACATTGCTTTGACTGGAATTATTCATCTTGCCCTGGGCCACAAGCCTGTACATTAACTCATTTCAGTCTTTGGAAGCACTCACTATGTAACAAATCTCTATTTTAGCTTATATCATGTCTGCCATAATCACTTGTTCACAGGTCACTCCCCTGCTAGAATGTGAGCTCCTTAAGGATGAGAAATAAGTTGTTTTCTTCTTTGCATCTCCCCAGCTCTCAACCCTGGGTGGAAAGGAAAGCTCTTTGAGAACACTGAAAGGGAGCATTACGAAAGGCTTTGGCTGTGTTTCACAATTGAAATCTGTTAATTTAGGTTAGAATTAGTGGACATTGTTTGACTGGAAAGTCCTAGTGAGAATCATTCCTTAACCAGAAAAACTGAAATGTAGCTATTTTATTTATTATATATATTATATATATAACAATTGAATTTAATCATCAGCATTTCTATAATATTTCAAATAGAAGAAAAATAATTGGTTCAAATATATCATGTCTGCCATAATCACTTGTTCACAGGTCACTCCCCTGCTAGAATGTGAGCTCCTTAAGGATGAGAAATAAGTTGTTTTCTTCTTTGCATCTCCCCAGCTCTCAACCCTGGGTGGAAAGGAAAGCTCTTTGAGAACACTGAAAGGGAGCATTACGAAAGGCTTTGGCTGTGTTTCACAATTGAAATCTGTTAATTTAGGTTAGAATTAGTGGACATTGTTTGACTGGAAAGTCCTAGTGAGAATCATTCCTTAACCAGAAAAACTGAAATGTAGCTATTTTATTTATTATATATATTATATATATAACAATTGAATTTAATCATCAGCATTTCTATAATATTTCAAATAGAAGAAAAATAATTGGTTCAAGTGATTCAAATGCCTTTAAAATTTGTACTGTAATTTCTAAATATATTATGTTTTTCCTTTTTAAATATATTTTACACTTTATAATTAAATATTATTGTAGACATCTTTTCATAAATATTCTGTTTCATGTATAAATTGATTATCTATGGTAGTCTTTTATGTCTTTGACTTGGAAATCCACAGATGTAACTGATGAAAAGAGATTACTGGCTTTATTTAATTCAACCTTAAGACTTCAGTCTGACTTCATTTAAAGAAGTCAAGATAAATATGCTTCTGAGTTTATTAATCGTCAGAGAGGCGATTTCTCAGCCTCTTTAGTAATTTGTTAAATTTTCTGCTGTTGTAGTTCATTTTAGAAAGCATTCTAAGTTCGTGATGCCCTTTTCATAAAACAAGGGACATATTTTAACATTTCAACACTTATATCATGTTTAAATTTAGAATCACTGTGCCTATGTCACAGTTACAATAATCACTTTTAAACTAATATCTTTGAGAAATGGTTGTATACATTTTTCATATGTAAACAGGAATTCTCTCAACTTCGTTGAAAAACTGTTATAGGTGTGGAGCATACTCTGTATTACAGTTGTTGTTTGCTGATTTTTTGGATCCATTTCCAAATTAAATTGAGAATCAATATTTTAAGAAATGTGTTAGTTCTTTGGCTTTCTTATTCTGCATTGCTCAAAGGCCATTTTGTTTTCAGTGTTGCTTAACTATGGACTATCAGAATTTCTGATCCATTATCTTTATTTCCTCCAGGTTATTAGTTTAATGACCTGAAGAAAAATTAATTCTCATAGTACTGAAAGTGACATTCCCTGCCTATATATCCTGTTGCTCCAGTTTTGTTGTTGTTGTTTTGGTTGCTAAGATGTGTTCAACTGTTTTGCGACACCATGGACTATTATAGCCCACCAGGCTTCTCTCTCCACAAGATTTCCCAGGCAAGAATAGGTTGCCATTTCCTTCTGCAGGGGATCTTCTTGACCCAGGGATTGAACCCATGTCTCATACTTGGCAGGCAGATTCTTTGCCACTGAGCCACCTGGGAAACCCTAATCCAGTTTTGAGGCCCCACTAGATTTTCATCATCAGTGGCAAGATAATTTATAATACTTCAAAAAGTTTGCTACGAATCGCCAGTCCACATTTGATGCATGATACTGGATGCTTGGGGCTGGTGCACTGAGATGACCCAGAGGAGTGTTATGGGAAGGGAGGAGGGAGGGGGGTTTAGGATGGGGAACACGTGTATACCTGTAGTGGATTCATGTTGATGTAAGGCAAAACCAATACAATGTTGTAATTAACCTCCAATTAAATAAATTTATATTAAAAAAAGTTTGCTAGGAAAGTTTAAAAAGTTGATTTAATATTCATTTTATTTATACTCACTATTTTTTATATTTTAGGTTGCTTTCTATGTGAGTTATCCATGTAGTGAAGTAAAAGGCATCAAATTGATGTTAACCTTTATGTAATTTCTGCTTTCCTAAAGCAAATTTTTCTTATAGAGTATTACATGATTACTGAAGTTGCTGATTGCCAGCTACTGAGACACAGTGTCTCTAACACAATTTTTGACTGGAATAAAAGAAATTACTTTGAAATGGTTAATNTTAATATTCATTTTATTTATACTCACTATTTTTTATATTTTAGGTTGCTTTCTATGTGAGTTATCCATGTAGTGAAGTAAAAGGCATCAAATTGATGTTAACCTTTATGTAATTTCTGCTTTCCTAAAGCAAATTTTTCTTATAGAGTATTACATGATTACTGAAGTTGCTGATTGCCAGCTACTGAGACACAGTGTCTCTAACACAATTTTTGACTGGAATAAAAGAAATTACTTTGAAATGGTTAATGTAATTGTAAGGGTCATTGTGAACAGATGGTTTTGCATTCTGAGGGGTTTAAAATCTTGAATTCTGCAGAGTTTGATATTTATACATTATTAGGAGTTTATTAGCAAAGTTGTTGAGATATGATTTGAAATAATACCCAAATTTAACTTTAAGGGGATATGAATTTATACTCATTTATGTTCCTTTTTGTGAAAGAAATTGGTAATTAGGTGCAATTAGGGTGATTGACTCTCAGAATAGGCTAAATTAAAGTACCAAGAATGGGTAAGAAGAAATGAGAAAAGAGCATAGGAGACTTATTCATGCTAAAAGAGTCTTTTATAGAATCTCTAGAGTCAGGTAGAGGTAGGCTTGAATTCTTTCACAAGTGCAACCTTATATTTTGACTGACTGCAACTTATATACCTTTATAGAAATAAGATATTTCTACTGTGTCTCACTGAATAGGCATATGTGTTTGAGGATAATAAAGCCCTGGATAGAGAGATGTATCTTATTCATATTTATGTTCTTATTGTCGGACACACAGTGGCTACTCAGTAATTTAGAGAATAAATGAGTGAATGCATTGATTGAATGAGTGAAAAACCCTTAGTGATCAGTGTGGACAGTCTACATTATTAGGCTATGTTATCCTGCCTTTCTGGTCTGAGGATGAGATGGCTGGATGGCATCACTGACTCGATGGACGTGAGTCTGAGTGAACTCCGAGAGATGGTGATGAACAGGGAGGCCTGGCGTGCTGCGATTCATGGGGTCGCCAAGAGTTGGACACGACTGAGCGACTGAACTGAATTGAAGGCAAATCCTCAGTAGGATATTAAACTCTGGACTCTAATCTCCAATATTATTGTCACCATGATTTTCAGAAGCAACTGACCTCCTCTTATTTTTAGGAAATCCTGTGTTCTTGAATAGGCTTTAATGGAATTCACTCAGTATGGTTTCTGGTTCAAATCATATCATTATTTTCTTTTTGGTTTATTACTGAATAATGTATCAATGGTAAATAATTTACCAATAGTGAATAGTAAAATGCAGTTGTCATTGACTGCTCCTTGAAGTCCAATATCTTTTTTTGTAAGGGAAAAAATGTTTTAAAGGGAAAAAATATTTTATACTGATTATAGAATTTTAAAATTATTAAATGGGAGTGGATTATAGGAAAGATTTTCATGAAAATATGGGAGAGGCAACAAAATTTTCCTTAGTGTTCCCATGATGGTTCTTGACTTCTGTCTTTGACTGTATTGTGTGTGTATGTTTTTATACTGCTGTTTCTTTATCTATGCCCTAAAAATAGATTCTCCAAATCTCAGTTGACCTTTTACTCTAATAGACAGTTGCCTAAAGACAATTTCTTTGGAGAATAGCATCTATTTTCAAGGTTTCAAAAGTCACAGGTATGAAGCTAATTGCAGTTTATTTCTCTTTAGTTTTAATCTCACAATTGAACACCAATTCCAGTATTACCAAATGATCTAACATACATTTCTCTTTAAGGTCTCCCAGGCAGTCCAAACTTAACATGCTTGAAATAGTTTGTTCATTCTTATCCTTCTCTAGCTTCAGAAACTTGGACTCATCTTTGGTCCTACATACTTTATCTCCAATTCATTTTTCCTTTTTAATTTTTTTTTTTTTGCGGGGGCTGGGGATCGGGCAACTTTTGCATAATTTCCATTTTCACTGTCCTCCTCCCAATTCAGTCACTTTTCTCATCATGCCCATAATCATTTTTCTTATAGCTACTTAACTGTTCTTCCAGTCCACATACCTCTTTGATACTATTGTTTGCTTCAGCACCTTGCTTTCCCCTGAAGACCTGTGAGTGCTTTGCATTGCCCAGAATTACAATTTCAACTCATTAGATTGGAATTCACTGTCTTCTTCAAATTTGCCCCACCCTACCTTTCTGGTTCTCACTCAGCCCTTCAGCCTGTGACTTCAACCACTCTGGCTGAACCAGTCAGCACAGGTGCTCTTCAGCATGTCTGATCTTTTACTTTTTACTTATGTTTCTTCAAGATCTGACTCATTCTGTTTCTGTTTTGTGAAGCCAGCTCTTTCTAGCACACAGGATTTTTTTTATTCTCAGAATTCCTGTAGTACTTATCTAAGCCATTAATTGAGCAGTTAATCATTTACAATGTTGTGACATTTTCTACATTTTTGAATGGAATCATTTATTTTCAGTTTTTGTATTTTTCCAGATGTATATGTTTCTTTGCAAACTAACTCTGAAGTCCTTTATTGAGTCCTTCAGAGAAGGGACTTTATTTTATAATTTTAACTATTATTCTAAAACATTTTTTTCCACTGTAAAGATAAAAACCTCATCTAGTACCATAATCTGGAGAAGGCAATGGCACCCCACTCCAGTACTTTTGACTGGAAAATCCCATGGGCAGAGGAACCTGGTAGGCTGCAGTCCATGGGGTCGCGAAGAGTCGGACACGACTGAGCGACTTCATTGTGACTTTTCACTTTCATGCATTGGAGAAGGAAATGGCAACTAACTCCAGTATTCTTGCCTGGAGAATCCCAGGGACGGGGATGCCTGGTGGGCTGCCATCTATGGCGTCTCACAGAGTTGGATACGACTGAAGCGACTTAGCAGCAGCAGTGCCATAATCTTCTAGTTAAAGTTAAACTCTTAGTAAATCATGCCTTTTGTAATATTTTTCGTGTATCCAAAAATATTAATTCAAGAAACATTTAAAACTTTGTTAAG
The DNA here is from genome assembly GCA_006410635.1 of Cephalophus harveyi. Taxonomy (NCBI): domain Eukaryota; kingdom Metazoa; phylum Chordata; class Mammalia; order Artiodactyla; family Bovidae; genus Cephalophus; species Cephalophus harveyi. Next base: position 90,543 of record SJYT01040422.1, read on the forward strand.
ATTATCCTGTGTGCCCACAACAGGTCTTAGGAGCCATATACTTTAGTTTATAGTACAATGTATACTATATGTAATCTGTATAGTATTAGTTTATAAAGCAGGTTGATTGAACAGTTCATTAGTGGGAAGAAGTAATGAATTAAAATTGGGTACATCCAATTTGGATATATCCTAGAGACTGACTTATCCTCATCCATTCAGTTCAGTCACTAAGTCATGTCCGACTCTTTGCAACCCCATGAATCGCAGCACACCAGGCCTCCCTGTCCATCACCAACTCCCGGAGTTCACTCAGACTCGCATCCATCGAGTCGGTGATGCCATCCAGCCATCTCATCCTCTGTCGTCCCCTTCTCCTCCTGCCCCCAATCCCTCCCAGCATCAGAGTCTTTTCCAATGAATCAACTCTTTGCATGAGGTGGCCAAAGTACTGGAGTTTCAGCTTTAGCATCATTCCTTCCAAAGAAATCCCAGGGCTGATCTCCTTCAGAATGGACTGGTTGGATCTCCTTGCAGTCCAAAGGACTCTCAAGAGTCTTTTCCAGCACCACAGTTCAAACGCATCAGTTCATTGATACTAGCTTTCTTCACAGTCCAACTCTCACATCCATACGTGACCACTGGAAAAACCATAGCCTTGACTAGATGGACCTTTGTTGGCAGACTAACGTCTCTGCTTTTGAATATGCTATCTAGGTTGGTCATAACTTTCCTTCCAAGGAGTAAGTGTCTTTTAATTTCATGGCTGCAGTCACCATCTGCAGTGATTTTCGAGCCCCCCAAAATAAAGTCTGACACTGTTTCCACTGTTTCCCCATCTATTTCCCATGAAGTGATGGGATCAGATGCCATGATCTTCGTTTTCTGAATATTGAGCTTTAAGCCAACTTTTTCGCTCTCTTCTTTCACTTTCATCAAGAGGCTTTTTAGCTCCTCTTCACTTTCTGCCATAAGGGTGGTATCATCTGCATATCTGAGGTTATTGATATTTCTCCCAGCAATCTTGATTTCAGCTTGTGCTTCTTCCAGCCCATTGTTTCTCATGATGTACTCTGCATAGAAGTTAAATAAGCAGGGTGACAATATATAGCCTTGACGTACTCCTTTTCCAATTTGGAACCAGTCTGTTGTTCCATGTCCAGTGCTATCTGTTGCTTCCTGACCTACATATAGGTTTCTCAAGAGGCAGGTCAGGTGGTCTGGTATTCCCATCTCTTGAAGAATTTTCCACAGTTTATTGTGATCTACACAGTCAAAGGCTTTGGCATAGTCAATAAAGCAGAAATAGATGTTTTTCTGGAACTCTCTTGCTTTTTCCATGATCTAGCAGATGTTGGCAATTTGATCTCTGGTTCCTTTGCCTTTTCTAAAACCAGCTTGAACATCTGGAAGTTCATGATTCACGTATTGCTAAAGCCCGGCTTGGAGAATTTTGAGCATTACTTTACTAGCATGTGAGATGAGCACAATTGTGTGGTGGTTTGAGCATTCTTTGGCATTGCCTTTCTTTGGGATTGGAATGAAAACTGAGCTCTTCCAGGCCTGTGGCCACTGCTGAGTTTTCCAAATTTGCTGGCATATTGAGTGCAGCACTTTCACAGCATCATCTGTCAGGATTTGAAATAGCTCAACTGGAATTCCATCACCTTCACTAGCTTTGTTCGTAGTGATGCTTTCTAAGGCCCACTTGACTTCACATTCCAAGATGTCTGGCTCTAGGTGAGTGATCACACCGTCGTGCTTATCTTGGTCATGAAGATCTTTTTTGTACAGTTCTTCTGTGTATTCTTGCCAGCTCTTCTTAATATCTTCTGCTTCTGTTAGGTCCATACCATTTCTGTCCTTTATCAAGCCCATCCTTGCATGAAATGTTCCCTTGGTATCTCTAATTTTCTTGAAGAGATCTCTAATCTTTCCCATTCTGTTGTTTGCCTCTATTTCTTTGCATTGATTGCTGATAAAGGCTTTCTTATCACTTCTTGCTATTCTTTGGAACTCTGCATTCAGATGTTTATATCTTTCCTTTTCTACTTTGCTTTTCGCTTCTCTTCTTTTCATAGTAACCTGTAAAAATAATTCTAGGAGCTCCCATCAGAGAGCATAAATAATTAATTTAACTAGACTTGTAAATCAGATGATTCATTGTCTCTAAATATGAAACTAATATAAAAGATTTTAAAAAGCAAGTAAAATAGCATAGAAGATATATGTTGAAAAACCCGAGTGGATGATACTGCAAATGCTGTGAATAGTCAAACACTGAATGAATGAATCAGTTAATAAGTTAGTGAAGTATCAGCTAAAGAAATGCTAATTCAATGTGAAAGTCACTCAGTCCAGTCCGACTCTTTGTGACCCCATGGACCTATACAGTCCATGGAATTCTCCAGGCCAGAATTCTGGAATGGGTAGCCTTTCCCTTCTCCAGGGGATCTTCCCAACCCAGCAATCGAACCCAGGTCTCCTGCATTGCAGGCAGATTCTTTACCAGTTGAGCCACAAGGGAAGCCTGGTGTTAAAATAATCCAAACTTAGCTTTTAAGTTGTTACAGCAGAGGAGCAATCTAATAAGAGCCAAAATAAAATAATGGATGTTTTCTTTTAAAAAGTTAATGGGTCATTTTTATAGCAATTTTAAGTTTATAGAAAAATTGAGCAGAAAGTATACAATTTCCATATACCCTTTTGCCCATATTCCAGTATATACAGTTTCCCATATCAATAGCAGCTTACATTACTCTGGTATATTTCTTGAAACTGCTGATGCTGAACTAATAATATTGATATGTTATTATTAACTAAATTTAATACTTTCAGTTCAGTTCAGTCACTCAGTCATGTCCAACTCTTTGCGACCCCATGGACTGCAGCGCGCCAGGCTTCCCTGTCCATCACCAACTCCCAGAGCTTGCTCAAGCTCATGTCCATCGAATCAGTGATGCCATTTACATTAGAGCTTTACATTAGAGCTTATTCTGTTTTTAGAGGTCTGTATCATGAAGTTTTTCTCTTTTATTTACTTCTAAGAGTTTTTGGTTGTATATAGGTTTTATTTTGGATATAATTTTTATTTGGACATAAATTCTTTGGGTAAATACTGAGGAGCATGATTGCTGGATCACATGATAAGACTGTGTTTCACTTTGTAAGAGATGGCCTATCTTATTTGAGAGAGGCTGTGCCATTTTGCATTCCCAGAAGCCCTGGGTGAGAGTCCTTGTTCTCCACATTCTTGTCACCATATGGTGGTGTCACTGTTCTGTTTCTCTGCCATTCTATTAGATGTGTAGTGATATCGAAAGTAGGGAAAACCATTAGGTCATTCAGGTATGACTTAAACAAAATCCCTTGTGATTATACAGTGCAAGTGACAACTAGATTCAAGGCATTAGATCTGTTGAGCAGTGTGCCTGAAGAATTATGGACAGAGGTTAATAACATTGAACAGTAGGTGATGATCAGACATACCTGAGAAAAAGAAACGCAAAAAGGCAAAATGGTTGTCTGAGGAGGCCTTACGAATAGCTGAGAAAAGAAGAGAAGTGAAAGGAAAAAGAAAAAAGGAAAGATATACCCGTATCAGTATAGAATTCCAAAGAATAGCAAGGAGAGATATGAAAACCTTCTTAAGTGAACAGTGCAAAGAAATAGAGGAAAACAGTAGAATGGGAAAGACTAGCGATCTCTTCAAGAAAATTAGAGATACCAAGAGAACATTCCATGCAAAGATGGGCACAATAAAGGAGAGAAATGTTATAGACCTAAGAGAAACAGAAGATCTAAAGAAGAGGTGGCAAGAATACACAGAAGAATTGTATAAAAAGGTCTTAATGACCTGCCTAAACATGATGGTGTGATCATTCACCTAGAGCCAGACATCCTGGAGTGTGAAGTCAAGTGGGCCTTAGGGGGCATTACTATGGATAAAGCTAGTGGAGGTGATGAAATTCCAGATGAGCCATTTCAAATCCTGACAGATGATGCTGTGAAAGTGCTGCACTCAATATGCCAGCAAATTTGGAAAACCCAGCAGTGGCCACAAGACTGGAAAAGGTCAGTTTTCATTCTAGTCCTAAAGAAGGGCAATGCCAAAGAATGTTCAAACTACTGCACAATAGCATTCATTTCCCATGCTAGCAAGGTAATACTCAAAATCCTTTAAGCTAGGTTTCAGCAGTTTATGAACTGAGAACTTTCAGGTGTACAAGCTGGATTTAGAAAAGGCAGAGCACACAGAGATGAAATTGCCAACATCTGTTGGATCAAAGAAAAGCAAGGGAATTCCAGAGAAACATCTACTTCTGCTTCATTGACTACTCTAAAGCCTTTGACTGTGTGCATCATAATAAACTGTGCAAAATTCTTAGATGAGAATACCAGACCATCTTACCTGCATCCAGAGAAATCTGAAAGCAGGTCAAGAAGCAACAGTTAGAACCAGACTTGAAATAGCAGACTGGTTCAATATTGGAAATGGAGTAAGTCAATCCTGTATGTTGTCACCCTGCTTATTTAACATATGCAGAGTAAATCATGAGAAATACTGGGCTGGATGAAGCTCAAGTTGGAATAAAGGTTGCTGGGAGAAATATCAATAACCTCAGATACCCAGATGACACCACCCTTATGGCAGAAAGAGAAGAGGAACTAAAAAGCCTCTTGATGAAAGTGAAATAGAGTAAAAAGCTGACTTAAAACTCAGCATTCAAAAAACTAAGATCATGGCATCTGGTCCCATCACCTCATGGCAAATAAATGGGGAAACAATGGAAACAGTGACAGACTTTATTTTTGGGGGCTCCAAAATCACTGCAGATGGTGACTGCAGCCATGTAATTAAAAGACACTTGCTCCTTGGAAGAAAAACTATGACAAACCTAGACAGCATATTAAAAAGTAGAGACGTCACTGCCGACAAAGGTTCATCTAGTCAAACCTATGGTTTTTCCTGTAATCATGTGTGGATGTGAGAGTTGGACCATAAAGATGGCTGAGAGCTGAAGAACTGATGCTTTCAAATTGTGGTGCTGGAGAAGACTCTTGAGAGTCCCTTGGGCAACAAGGAAATCAAACCAGTCAACCCTTCTGAAATCTGTAAAGCTATTATCCTTCAATAAAAAATAAATTATTGAAAAAAAAATATCAGTCAACCCTAAAGGAAATCAACCCAAATTTTCTTGGAAGCACTCGTGCTGAACCTGAAGCTCCAATACTTTGGCCACTTGATGTGAAGAACTGACTCATTTGAAATGACCCTGATGCTGGGAAAGCCTGGAGGGCAGGAGGAGAAGGGGACGACAGAGGATGAGATAGTTGGATGACATGACTGATTCAATGGACATGAATTCTGAGCAAACTCCAGTAGTTAGGGAAGGACAGGGAAGCCTGGCATGCTGCTGTCCATGGGACTGCAAAGAGTCAGACATGGTGGATGGACTGAACAACAATAGCAATTTACTATGTTGAGCGTCTTTTCATATTGTTATGTCTCGTTTGCATATTGCATATTTTCCTTGGAGAAGTTAAAATACTTTGCTCACTTTTTAATTGTGCTATTTTCTTATTGTTTAAACATTTCTTTGTATATTTTGGATAATCGTACTTTATCAAATTTGATGGGCTTATATTTTATCCTAGTCTGTGGCTTGCATTTTTTTCTCCCTTTGAACAATGTCTTTTGCACGGCAGAGATTTTTGTTTCATGAAAGTCAGCTTATTTTTTAAAATCATTGATCATGCTTTTGATGACTTAAAAAGCCATCACCAAACCCAACATCACCTAGATTTTCTCTTATTTTATCTTCTAGGAGTTTAAAATTCTGTGTTTTTCACTTGGGCCTGTGATCCATTTTGAGTTAATTTCTGTAAATTTCAGTATCTAGATTCTTTTATTTTGTCATTTGCTTTGCACATGTATGACTATTGTCCTTGTACCAATTGTTGAAAAAGACTGTCATTTCTCCACTGGGTTCTTGCTCTTTTGTCAAAGATATATGTAATGTATTTCTGTGTTCTCTTTGTTCCACTATTTTCTTTGTCTTTTCCTTTACCAGTATCACACTGTCTCTCTCAATGACTATAACTTAACAGTATATCTTGAAATTTAGGTACTGTCAGTCCTCTGAGTTTGTTCTTCAATATTATGTTAATTATTCTGGGTCATTTGTTTTTTTGATATAAACTTTAAAATTCCTTTGTTATTATCCATAAAATAATTTTCTTGAATTTAATGCAATTACAGTAAACCTATAGATGAAGTTGGGAAGAACTACCATCTTGGCAATATTGAGTCCTTTTATTCATAAAGATGGATTATCTCTCTAGTTATTTTTTATCAGTTTTAAAATTTGTACATAATTTTGCTCATATATATTTTGAATATAATTTTTAGATTTATTGCTAAGTATTTTAATTTTTCTGCTAATGTAAATAATGTTTTAAGTTTGAAATTCCATTTGTTTATCATTCAGTTCAGTTCAGTTCAGTTGCTCAGTCATGTCTGACTCTTTGCGACCCCATGAATTGCAGCACGCCAGGCCTCCCTGTCCATCACCATCTTCCAGAGTTCGCTCAAACTCGGGTCCATCGTGTCAGTGATGCCATCCAGCCATCTCGTCCTTGGTCGTCCCCTTCTTCTCCTGCCCCCAATCCCTCCCAGCGTCAGAGTCTTTTCCAGTGAGTCAACTCTTCGCATGAGGTGGCCAAAGTACTGGAGTTTCAGCTTTAGCATCATTCCTTCCAAAGAAATTTTAGTGTATCAGGAAGTAATTGATTTTTGTACATTAACCTTATATCTTATAACTCTGCTGCAATTGCTTATTAGCTTCAAAAATTTTTGTTGTTGATTCTTTGGGACTTTTATAGGAAACAAGGATCATGGTATCTGGTCCCATCACTTCATGGGAAATAGTTGGGGAAACACTGGAAACAGTGTCAGACTTTATTTTTTGGGGCTCCAAAATCACTGCAGATGGTGGCCGCAGCCATGAAATTAAAAGACGCTTACTCCTTGGAAGAAAAGTTATGACCAACCTAGATAGCGTATTCAAAAGCAGACATTACTTTGCCAACAAAGGTCCGTCTAGTCAAGGCTATGGTTTTTCCAGTGGTCACGTATGGATGTGAGAGTTGGACTGTGAAGAAAGCTGAGAGCCGAAGAATTGATGCTCTTGAACTGTGGTGTTGGAGAAGACCAGTGAGAGTCCCTTGGACTGCAAGGGGATCCAACCAGTCCATTCTAAAGGAGATCAGCCCGGGATGTTCTTTGGAAGGAATGATGCTAAAGCTGAAACTCCAGTACTTTGGCCACCTCATGCAAAAGTTGACTCACTGGAAAAGATCCTGATGCTGGGAGGGGTTGGGGGCAGGTGGAGAAGGGGATGACAGAGATGAGATGGCTGGATGGCATCTCTGACTTGATGGATGTGAGTTTGAGTGAACTCTGGGAGTTGGTGATGGACAGGGAGGCCTGGCGTGCTGCGATTTATGGGGTCTCAAAGAGTCTGACACAACTGAGCGACTGAAATGAATGAATGAGTGATATGATGATAATATTATTTGTGAACAAAGAAAATTTTATTTCTTCCTTCCCAATTAAAAGTATGCTTTTGATTTTATTTTCTTATTACATTAGTTAGAACTTACTGTATAATGTTACATAGAACTTGTGAGATGGGACAGCCTTGTCTTGTTCTTGATCTTAGTGGGAACGCATCTAGTTACTCACCATTAGTTATGATGTTAATAAAATAGTTTTGGAAGATATTGTTCATCAAGTGAGGAAATTCTCTTCTATTCCTAGTTTTATGAGAGTTTTGTTTTTTATTTTTTTCATGAATGAGCATTGGATTTTGTCAATTGTTTTTTCTGTCTCTAGCAATATGCTCATTTGATCTTACTTATTTAGCATACTAAGTAATGGATTAAATTACTTGATTTTATGTTGAACCAGCCTTGAATAACTTGAATAAATCCAACTTGGTTGTAGTGTTTAATTTTTTTAAATAATTTGTTCAATTTATTTTGCAAATATTTTGTTGAGGATTTTCATGTGTTCATGGGAGATATTTATCTGTTGTTTTCCTTGGTAATCTGCAGCATCTTTTTCAGGTTTGAATTCTAAAGTAATTCTGGCCTCATAGAATGAGTTAGGCAGTGCTCCCTTTGACTGTAAGGTCTGGAATGAATTGCAGATAATTGGTATCATGTTTCCTTTAAATCTTAGGTAGCATTCACTAGTGAATCTGTCTGGGGCTAGTGCTTTCTGTTATAGGTGATTAATAATCGACTCAATTTTCTTTAATGGATATGTGTTTATTCAGATTATTTCTCCTAATATAAGCTGTCACAGACTGTGTTTTCCAAGGAAGAGCTCCACTTTTTTTCTAGTTATCAGCTTTTGGGGCATATAGTTTTTCATAATACTCTTTTATTAATTTATTATTAGCCATGTGATCAGTAGCAATCTCCCCTCTCTCATTTCTCAAAACAGTCTGTCTCTTCTTTTTCCCTGGTTAGTTGACTAGTGGTTTATAAATTTTGTGTATCTTTTTACAGATACAGATTTTGATTTTATTAATTTTTTTCTATTGATTTCCTGTTTTCAATTTTATTTATTTTTCAAAGTGAAAGTTGCTCAGTTGTGTCCAACTCTCTGCTGTTCACTTTTTCTCTTAGAGCTCTTAAAACATTAATCGTATTATTTTAGATTCCTGTTCTGATAATCCCAAAGTCTCTGACATATCTAAGCTTTGTGTGTCTCTTTAGACTGTGTTTTCCTTTTAGTGTGCCTTGTGATTTTTTTGTTGAAACTCAAACATGATATAAGGGCTTCCCAGGTGGCTCAGTGGTGAAGAATCTGCCTGCCAATGTAGAAGCCACAGGAGGCACAAGTTCAATTCCCGGTTTGGAAAGTTTCTCTAAGGAAGAAATAGCAGCCCACTCCAGTATTCTTGCCAGGATAATCCCATGGACAGAGGGGCCTGGTGGGCTACAGTCCACGGGCTTGCAAAGAGTTAGACATGATTGAGCAACTGAGCATGCATGCAAGCATGATATATTGATTAAAATGAACTGAGGTAAATAGACCTTTAGTGTAAGGGTTTTTTTTGTGTATCTGGTTTAGGGTTAGGCTGTGTTACTGTTTGGGCTTCCCTGGGGGCTCACCAGTAAAGCATCTGCCCGTCAGTGCAGGAGACTTGGGTTTGATCACTGGGTTGGGAAAGTCCTTGGTAGAAGAAAATGGCAACCCACTCCAGTATTCTTGCCTACGAAATCTCATGGACATAAGGACCCTTGTGAGTTATAGTACATAGGGTTGCAAAGAGTCAGACATGACTTAGCAATTAAACAGCAAGAACATATTTCTATTTACTGTAGCTGTAGGTGTCTGATGATAAAATTTCCTCTATGATCCTTCTTTTTGTAGCCCCTGTTGCCTTTGTGTTTCTTTAAAGACTCCTTAAATAGGGTCTGGGTCTTACTGTTCTTTCCATTGTAACCCACTTATTATACAGTGCCTCATATCAATGTGGTCATAAGGTATGGGGGGAAGGGAAGAATTCTATAATTTTATGATTGGTCCTCATTTTTATATGAGCCTATTTCTCTGGGTTGTGACCTTCACAAATGCATCTATTCTCTTCATCCTTAGATGAGACAGTAGGGCTAGAGATGGCTGGATTTGGCATTTCCCTTAATCAATGGACTTCCCTGGTGGCTTAGACGGTAAACCATCTGCCTATAATGTGGGAGTCCTGGGTTCAATCTCTGGGTCAGAAAGATCTCCTGGAAAAGGAAATGGCAACCCACTCCAGTATTCTTGCCTGGAAAATCCCATGGACGGAGGAGCCTGGTAGGCTGTAGTCCATGGGGTTGCAAAGAGTCAGACATGACTGAGCAACTTCACTTTCCTTTCCTTTAATCAATGGCAAAGGCTAAAGTAGGCTGGAGTTGGATGTTTTCCTTCCTCTAGAAGCTGATGGGTTCTGATAAAACCCAAGTGGTTTCGTCTATAGCAGAAGATTTTTCTTTGAGTTTGATTTTTCAATTAATATCTGTTGCAAAATACAAATTTTAAAAATTGTGCCTAAAATAAGGAATAATAGATACTGAATGAAATTTTAAAAGTTTTCCTCTGAATTATGTTTGTTATACTAACTTTGAGACATTTGTTAGATGTCTTTTAGAGTTCAGGCATTTAGTGGGTGAAATTGCCAGCTTATTTGCTTATAAGCAAATGAGGGTTTATTCTGTTGTTCTACTACTTGGTAAGTTGCTTATTAACACTAAACTGTAAATAGACATAAATGTAATTCTAGGATCAGTAGAGGATGTGCCTCCTGTAAATATCACTAACAGTTGTTAACTGTATTTGTAAGCTTAGGCTGATCATGGATTTCCCAGTGCCAACACCTGGAATGTGAAATCCAGAACCAATCAAAGTTGAACTTATTTTTCTCTCTGGTTTAGTAAAGATGCTTATCTGAGAGATTACTGTGAATCATAGGATTGTGAAGTTGTCTGTGATAACAGAAGGCATTTTTAAAAACTAAAACTTCTGCAAGTTTCTAAAATAATTAAAATGCATAAGACAGACTCAACAGATGGCAAAAAGGGTTTGAACTAAATGTGTGTGACTTTTTACTACTTAGTTTTTCATGATAATGTGTTTGTGCAGTTAAGATGATGACCTTTTATGGTAACATTTGCAGATATATACAGTGAAATGTGCTCTCTGGAGTTGCTAATATCTGGCAATTTTATAATACATATGAAAATACTTTGCTAATACTTTATATGTAATTTTTGTGTTGTAATATCAAATGACAAACTGTTATGTGAGGTTTCTTTTCTCTGAAGTTTACTCTTCTCCTTTACCCAAAGGGTTTGAAAAAATTAACTGGCAGTTTTTAACATTTTGAAAAAGATGGTTTAAAACTCAGCATTCAAAAAACGAAGATCATGGCATCCAGTTCAATCACTTCATGGCAAATAGATGGGGAAACAATGAAAACAGCTACAGACTTTATTTTCTTGGGCTCCAAAATCACTGCAGATGGTGACTGCAGCCATGAAATTAAAAGACACTTGCTCCTTGGAAGAAAAGCTATGACAAACCTAGACAGCATATTAAAAAGCCGAGACATTACTTTGTCGACAAGGGTCCGTCTGGTCAAAGCTTTGATTTTTTTCCCATTAGTCATGAATGGATGTGAGAGTTGGAGTATAAAGAAAGCCCAGAATACCATAAACAAAGTCAGAAGACAACTGACAAAATGCAATAAAATATTCACAGCATTTATACAGACAAAAGGTAATCTCCCTAATACATAAAGAAGGCTTTAAGATGGAGGGGCAAAGGATCAGAAGCCCTATAGAAAAATAGAAAAAGTACATGGATAATTCACAGAAAAACACAAGCAGATGAATATATGATAAACATGAAAAAATGATCGAATTCATTCATAATTAGTGAAATATAAATTCAAAGCACTACAATATATTTCTCACTTTTTACAGTGGCAGAAAGTTTCTTTAAAAACGACAAATTCTGTCAGTGGGACTGAAGGGAAATCATCACATTCAAGCTTTGATGAAAGTAAAAGTCACTCAGTCGTGTCTGTCTCTTTGCAACCCCATGGACTATATAGTCCATGGAATTCTCCAGGCCAGAAATCTGGAGTGGGTAGCCTTTCCCTTTTCCAGGGGATCTTCCCAACTCAGGGATCAAAGCCAGGTCTCCCACATTGCAGGCGATTCTTTACCAGCTGAGCCAAAAGGGAGGAATTGAAATTGATACAGTCCTTTGAATGGACATTTAGTAATAACCTAACAAAACTATATATTTGTACTCTAACCCAGCATTTTCACTCCTAAGAAGTTATCATGGATCATATACACCCAAAACATGCAAATTCATATTTATGAGATTATTTACTGTGATAGTATCTGTAATTGTGAAATACAGGAAATAACCTGAATGTCCACAGATAGGAGAGTGGTTGAATAAACTGTATCATAGTCCATATTTACCCAATATAGTATTATGTAGCTATAACAAATAATAATAGATATTTATGAACTCCAGTACTTTGGCCACCTCATGCGAAGAGGTGACACATTGGAAAAGACCCTGATGCTGGGAGGGATTGGGGGCAGGAGGAGAAGGGGATGACAGAGGATGAGATGGCTGGATGGCATCACGGACTCGATGGACGTGAGTCTGAGTGAACTCTGGGAGTTGGTGATGGACAGGGAGGCCTGGCGTGCTGCGATTCATGGGGTCGCAAAGAGTCAGACACGACTGAGCGACTGAACTGAACAGAACTGAACTGATGAACTTATTTAGTTATTTTTAGTATTTACTATTTAAATAAAAATTGTTAAACAAAATAGGGTGCTAGCCTTAATGTAAGAAAGAAGGAGACACAAGCAAATATATTGGTGTTATGAAGAATGCATAAATGACCTATAAAACAGAACAGTGGTATTCACCCAATCAGAAATATAAAAATAAAAAAAATTAATGAGGATAGTGGAAGGGCCCTTTGGGATGACATCAAGCAGACTAATATTTGCATTGTAGGTGTCCCAGCAGAAGGAGAAGATAGAGAGAAAAGGATAGAAAGTGTATTTGATCAAATCATGACTTAAAATTTCCCTAATATGAAAAATGAAATAGATATACAGGTCCAGGAAGTACCGAGGAGAATCCCAAACTAGATGAACCCAAAAAGACCCGTACCAGGACATCTCATATAAAAGTCGTGTATAAAGGAACCCTCATAAAACTATCAGCTAATATTTCAGCAGAAATTTTGCAAACCAGAATGGAGTGGCATGATGTATTTCAAGTGCTGAAAGGAAAGAACCTATATCCTATGATACTCAGCAAGGTTATTTATTGTTCAGAACTGAAGGAGAGATGAGTTTCCCAGATGAGCAAAAGCTAAAAAAGTTAATTTCCACTAAACTGGCCTTCCAAAAAATATCAAAGGGTCTTGGCATTTTTTAGCAATAAAATATTTTAAATTCAGATGTGTATACTTTTTTAGACATACTGCTATTGCACTTAATAGACAACACTGGAGGATAATCATCACTTTTATATGCACTCGGAAATAAAAATGTTCATGCGACAGGTTACTGAAGTATTTGCTTGTAGTACTCTGGAACTGAAACCAGAATATCTTTGAGGTATGTCTGTATATCTTTAAACAGATATGGCAAAACCAATACAATATTGTAAAGTAATTAACCTCCAAATAAAATAAATAAATTTATATTAAAAAAACCTTTTTATTAAAGCAAAAAACCCAAATATATTATTTATTGTTTAAAGCATTAAAGATATAAATAAAATCAAAATCAAAGCAATGTAAAATTCAAAGATCTGTGGCATAATAATTCAGAGAATCCTGGGTTCAGATTCTTGTTCAGATACTTACTAGGTCAAGGGCATAGATGAAGTAGTCTTTCTAAGCTTCAGTTACCTCCTTTGGAAATGATGATAATATTAAATGTAGATAATTTTTACTTACCTCATAGGGCTGTTGTGAAGACTAAATGAGAAAATGTATGTTAAACTCCTTTGCACATGCATAGTAAGTGTGCATTATGCTAGAACATATATGTATTAGAGTTTCTAAACAGTGAATGTGTTTATTGAAACTTTTTTTTTTCCATAACTGGACAGCTAGCTGCCTTGCTGTGGGAGAGGTTTCTGACTCACTGACCAGCCTAGCACACAGTGACATCCTACATTCTTACCAGCCTTTCTCCACCAGAATGTATGGCTCTCTCTGATCTTTCTGATGCTTAGCCTAGTGGAACTTGCTACCCATCTTCTGATATATTTTTAATGCTGTGTGCTTTTCTGCATTTCAATAGGGATTGTTCATCATCATCTTTCATTTGCTAAGTCATGTCTGACTCTTTATGGTCCCATGGGCTGCAGTACACCAGGCTCCCCTGTCCTTTACCATCTCCTGGAGTTTCCTCAAACTCATGTCCATTGAGTCAGTGACCATCTCATCCTCTGCCATCCCCTTCTTTTGTCTTAAATCTTTCCGAGCATCTGAGTCTTTTCCAATAAGTCAGCTCTTTGCGTCAGGTGGCCAAAGTATTGGAGCTTCAGCTTCAGCATCAGCCCTTCCAATGAATGTTCAGGGTTGATTTCCTTTAGAATTGACTGGTTTGATCTCCTTGCAGTCCAAGGGACTCTCAAGAGTCTTCTCTAGCATCACAATTCGAAAGCATCAATTCTTTGCCGTTCAGCCTTCTTTATGGTCCAGCTCTCACATCTGTACATGATTACTGGAAAAACCATAGTTTGGACTGTGTAGACCTTTGTCAGCAAAGTAATGTCTCTGCTTTTTAATATGCAGTATAGGTTTATCAAATGATTTATAATCCATATCTTCCCAGGTTCCATGGGGAATTAAAGCAAGATGTGGTGTTTCTGTGTTTTTTAATTCACTGTTTTAGACCTTAATTGACTGGAAGAGAAAAAATTTTGAGAAGATACAGATTTCATGAAGTTGGTATAAATGATGTTAGAGAATTTACTGAATAATATGTAAAGCCATTGATAAATGGGGATATGACAGTTTACAATTGAAACAGAGAAAACTGACAAGGGTTGTGATATGGTAATGCTTGAAATGGAACTGGAAAAGCAAAAGATCAAGAGAAATCCTTTGGAAAAACTAATGAAATTTCTGTTTAATGGTATTTGTGATTATCTTTTATGTGTTAAATGTAAATTAATAGATGTTGTACTATAATGAAATCATTTCAGAAATATCAACAAATATCAACAAAATCAACAAATATCAACAAAAAACTTGTGTTTTATTCTTTGATTTAAAAATTATCACAGTTAAAACTAAAATTTTGTTTTAATGTAACACAAAGAGTACTTACTTTTTTTCCTTCAAGTTCCCTTTTAAGGTGACATCCCTTCTGTAAACAGACTCAAGAGAATCTTGTAGGGGCTAGTTAATCTTAGATAATGTTCTCTATCACCTTCTCCCTTGTTTCCTTCCCACCTTCAGGACACTGCACTTAGGATCTCTCCAATTCTGAGGTCTGAGTTAAGACAAATACCTGTTAATCTAGTTTCCATATCCTGTGAACTTAATTTCAACTAGTCTGTACCCAAATGTGGTTTAAAGATTTTATGAGATTCAGATTCAGACTGGTATTCTACCTAAGCTAAAATGGTGGTAATGAGATCCACTTGATTAGTTGGGTAGTTTATCCTACAGAGTAAGATTGAAAGTTGGAATAAAATCAGATTATGAAAAATTTTAATTATCAATCTAAAAAGGAAATAAAATTTATCCTATAAATTTTGCTCAGTTGCTCAATAGTGTCCAAGTCTTTGTGACCCTATGGACTTTAGCCCATCAGGCTCCTCTGTCCATGGGATTCTTGAGGCAAGAATACTGGAGAGAGTTGCCATTTCCTCCTCCAGGGATCCAATAGGTTAGTGTTCTCAAATTATGTTCCATAGATCACTTGCATCAAAATCACTTGGGATATATGTTAAAACTCTATATTGTGCTCCACATCTATGAATCAAATTTTCTGGGGCTAACTTTAGGAATACAAATTTAAAAATATCTGTATGTGATTATTATCTGCACTATTGTTTTAGAGCCACTACTAAACATAAGTAGTTAAAGAATTTTTTCCTTGCATTTTCTTTTTCATTTTAGGCATTTATGATAATACGTTAGGAAAGCTTTGTCACAGAGAACTTTGAAGTAGTCTTATTTACCGAAAATTATAGTTTCATAGTGGATCATAATAAACTGTGGAATACTCTGAAAGAGATGGGAATACCAGACCACCTGACCTGCCTCTTGAGAAACCTATATGCAGGTCAGGAAGCAACAGTTAGAACTGGACATGAACAACAGACTGGTTCCAAATAGGAAAAGGAGAACGTCAAGGCTGTATATTGTCCCCCTGCTAATTTAACTTATGTGCAGAGTACATCATGAGACACGCTGGACTGGAAGAAGCACAAGCTGGAATCAAGATTGCCGGGAGAAATATCAATAACCTCTGATATGCAGATGACATCATGCTTATGACAGAAAGTGAAGAAGAACTAAAAAGCCTCTTGACGAAAGTGAAAGAGGAGAGTTAAAATGTTGGCTTAAAGCTCAACATTCAGAAAACGAAGATCATGGCATCTGGTCCCATCACTTCATGGGAAATAGATGGGGAAACAGTGGAAACAGTGTCAGACTTTATTTTTCGGGGCTGCAAAATCACTGCAGATGGTGACTGCAGCCATGAAACTGAAAGATGCTTACTCCTTGGAAGGAAAGTTATGACCAACCTAGATAGCATATTGAAAAGCAGAGACGTTACTTTGCTAACAAAGGTCTGTCTAGTCAAGGCTATGGTTTTTCCTGTGGTCATGTATGGATGTGAGAGTTGGACTGTGAAGAAAGCTGAGCACCAAAGAATTGATGCTTTTGAACTGTGGTGTTGGAGAAGACTCTTGGGAGTCCCTTGCACTGCAAGGAGATCCAACCAGTGCATTCTAAAGGAGATCAGTCCTGGGTGTTCTTTGGAAGGACTGATGCTAAAGCTGAAACTCCAGTACTTTGGCCACCTCATGCGAAGAGTTGATACATTGGAAAAGACTCTGATGCTGGGAGGGACTGAGGGCAGGAGGAGAAGGGGACGACAGAGGATGAGATGGCTGGATGGTATCACCAACTCAATGGACATGAGTTTGAGTGAGCTCCGGGAGTTGGTGATGGACAGGGAGGCCTGGCGTGCTGCGATTCATGGGGTTGCTAAGAGTCGGACACGACTGAGTGACTGAACTGAACTGAGTGTCTTTAGATATCATTTCTAAGCTTACTTAAAAAATATTTTTCATATTTAATTCTATATTTAAAAAAATGTAAAGATAGCATTAACACTTAAGTGCATGCTTTTGAGATTTTTCTTATAAAAACAAATTTTCTTCGAAAGTGTTATCTGAATCTTTCAGTTTCTTCATAAGGAGGCCACTGCTCTTATGCAACATTGAAATAACAACATTGTTTCACCCATTAAAATACCACTGCAAGATATTGTGAGTTGGCTCATTTGCCTTAAAGTTTCTTTTTTTAACAAATAAGGCAGTGTTTTGAGTTATGCCAGATGTACAAATGAGAGATTTGAGTGCACTTGTAGAATTTAAATTGAAATGCTAATGAGATTCTGACAGGCAGCAAAAACAACACAGCCTACATTTTCATCTGTTTTATTAAAGTCATTATTTAACTGGAAAAAGCACATTATTTAGAGCTATTTATTTACGTGGCATTTGTAATTCAGCTCTTAAATTTTATCCAATTAAAGTGCTTCTCATTCCATTTCACTTAATGTGGTGGATTGTTGTGGGCATTCATCTTTCACTGTTTCTCTGTCTCATTCAGTTGTAGAGTGGCAGTAACTCAACTGAATGAATGCATCTCTCTCTCTCTCCCCCTTTTTTTTTTTTTTTTTACTAATGCTTACATGTGCTGCTCTCATGCTGTGGTACTACACTGACATCTTTATTTTTTATTTTCAGTAATTCCACTGAAATTTCATGGTAGATTATCACACAAGACTGTTTATGGTTATTTCATGCTTTGCTTATTTCACCAGAATTTCTAAAATGTGAAAGTAAGGAAAAATGTAGCGTTAAATAAAACCATCTTTCTGAGAGGATAAATTGATCTTAGAGATAGTTGAACATAGGGCACTAAAACTTTTTAAGTACTATTTCAATAAAGATATTCCATGCCTTACTAAAAATATTTCTGATTTTTAAAACTTTTGATTATTATTCATTTGTGTATGTTTTCAGTTTTTTTCACAGTTTCTTTAAACAAAGACTTTTTGTGAATGTTTGAGATTTGTTAAAATGTCTTTATTTTGAACATTGTTTTAGAGCAGCTTAAAAGCTGCCTAAAGGCCTCTTTTACTTATGCTTACCTACCCAACTCTTAGATGAGGTTATAGTGAAAGTATTTGAGATTATGGAGGCTTAAAATTTTGTGTAAATATAGAAAATAAGTACATTTAGAGGAAAAAAAATAGTACAGAATTTCACAGGATAGCATGAGGCTGGCTGAGGTCAAGCTCATGTTGGAATGCAGACATTATGGGAGGGTCTGAAAGACAATGCGCCTCGTTGAGAAGGCAGCTCCCATGAAGAGAGTGAAATATGTGAACCCAGGGTTGCACAGATGTCATCCTGAATGTCAGGTCTTCTTTCACTTGTATTTACTACAGGTTTGGGGATTTGTATATAGTAACAATGCTTCATATATTTTAAACTGCCTGATGATGCTTTTATGAAAATCTGTGATAAGAGAAACTCTATTAGCATAAAAACCACTTCAGTTAATGTTCAATGAATAAAGTCTCTATAGTAACTAAAAATTGAACCCGTGACTGTCACTTCCCAGACATTTATATAAAGATTCTCTCAAGGGTGCTCCATTAAGCAGCATTAAGGAATTTCATACACAGAGCTGCATCCTTATATCTGAAACTTTTGTAAGACACACTTGATGTGGCAGAAAGGATTATGAACAGAGATCAGAAGACTGAATTCTGGTTCAGACTCAACACTCATGAGCCATGTTGACCTGGATACAGCACTTGGCTTCATCAGGCTCGAGTCCTTCATCTGCAGGATGAAGAGCATTACTTGCTCTGTGGCTGTTAAATTATGATTCTTTCCTACGCCCCTCTTCAGTTACTGTTTTATTTATATAGCTGTGTTTCTAATTGTGGTGCTTGTATTTACCCCCAAGAAGCCAGGACACATAGCATTTAAATAATGAGCACGTTTATCACATTTCCATACCTTCTTAACATGATGTCCAGAATTATTTTTGAGGATGCAGTATTTGGACTGAATTTCCTAATTAGCATTCAGAATACTTATGGAAAATAGCTTATGTAGGTACAGCCAACTTTTGATTATTCATGCTAATGAGGGACAGCAAGTCTAACTGAAATGTGTATAAAGTCTTCACTCCTCACTTTGTCTTCAAATATGTCTGCTGTGGAACATTTGAAAAGGGTTGCTGAAGAATACTAATTTGGGTTTCATCTTCTGTCTGGACAGGAAAGTGTCATTAGCATATTTATGTAGCTTTATTTTTAACCCACTACCCCATTTTGCCAAAAAAAAAAGTAGAATTCATTGTTAAACCATAGGAGTATACCTTATTTTATCTATATATATATTTCCCATCTCTTTAGAGGCACATTCCACTATAAACGTGCCACCCTCATCTCAGTTTACAATTATGTACACATTTACATGTACGTTTCATGTACATGCTGCAGTTTTGTGCCTTCATCTCTTTACTCATGTTCTTTTTTGTATTTTTCTTTTTTTGACTCCTGTTTTCCTGAAATAAACTCTTGGCTAAATTGTACCTATCTTGTAAAGCCCAGTCTCCCAGTCCTTGATAAGGACTGTCTGGCCTCTTTAATAGTTTGGGTAAAGGGAAAAATGTAGATATTGAGTAGGCTGTTGAATATTATGAAGTGTGAGTCCCTCAGAGTATCTGACTTATAGTAGGCATTCTACTTAATGCCTTCTGCTGCTTAATGCCTAATTCTAGTTAATGCCTGCCTTCTTACTTGCTTTTACTGATATCTCCAACCAGAAGTTATCTCTTGTCCCTTGGAATTCTCTATTATGGCACACATTTTTTTTTTCAGAGTTGTTTGTATTTTTTCCTTATTTCTTCTATGAGCCTAAACATTTCCTGAGGGCAGTTTCTTGGGAATTACTTTTATTTATCTTTATATATCCCATAATGACACGTTGCTGTGATTCATGGGGTCGCAAAGAGTCGGACACGACTGAGTGACTGAACTGAACTGAACTGAATGTTCCTTACAGCATATCATACACAATTATCATTAAAAACATTTTGATTAAATGAATAAATTGGTCAGCATATCCACGTGGTTTGGGGGAAATTTGTAACTGAATGTAATGCTAGGGTATTGGTAAAATAGATGGTGTCATGTCAGTCTGATTTAGAGTGTGTGAGGAGGCTGTAAATACTTTGGATCCTTTCTTAGGAGGCAGTTACGTGAGTATCAGGTTGAGAATACATTTGGGATCTGAGCAGTATCACCCAAGAGATGATGGTTAGCAAGTATGGGAGGACAGGGGAGTCATATGGCTGCCATGTCTTAGGATATATTAGCAAGGAATATGGTTTATTTTTAATGAGTAGGATAATGAAGGATAAATATGGGAAGAGATGTTGGTTTTGCCACTGCATCTGAGAGATACCAGGATGGGTTCAGCTAGGCATGCTGTCTGGGGACTTTGTCTGCCTTTATCTGTGATTTACGCAAATGTTCAGCCTTAGCGTCTGAGTGCTGTGGTTCCCCTACAGGTGAGGATGATGCAGGTGAAGGAGTCTCCTCAGAAGAAGCACACTTGGAGGTATAGATGGAGTGCTGGCCAACCTCTGGGAGATCTGTCTGAGCGTAGCAAGTCCCTAGCCTTCACAGGGAGTGAGGTAGACTTAGGAAATGAGATGGACAAGTCTGGACTTCAGTCCAGTTGGACCACTTTTAAATTATGTGTCCATCCCTAACCATTTATTTATTGTGACCTAAGGTTACATTGGTGAGCATGGACTTGAGCCTCATGCTCCATCTTGACAGTCAGGGATAGAATAAGTGTAACTCTAAAACATGTGGGCTTTGTGGGCTGGGAGTAGAAATCTGCAATGAAAATTAGGCTACTTTTACGAAATGATTTGTGAGGTGGGAGGTGGATTCAGGCCCACCAAAACAGGAGATTTTTACTACAGGCATTATGTTGTCAGGGTACGAAGCATGGGCAGGATTAAGAGTATAAAACAAGGGCAGGTGTGGCTCCTAGAGACCATTGTCAGCAGGATGGTGTTACACCCCTAAAACTGTGCAATCAAGCAGATAAAATAGTGTTACTGTAGCCAAGAACTTGAGTTCTGGAGGAGGAGCCAGAGCTGTAGGCTAAGTCATCTCCAACTCTTTTGTGGCCCCATGAACTGCCCGCCAGGCTCCTCTGTCCTTGAGATTTCCTAGGCAAAAATACTGGAATGGACTGCCATTTTCTTCTCCAGGGGGGGGATCTTCCCAAACTAGGGATTGAACCCACATCTTCTGCTTGGCAGATGGATTATTTATCACTGAGCTACCAGGGAAGCTCAAGGAAGAACTACCCTGATGGTTTCCTTTCCTTACCCTCTAATCTCCTGCTGGTAGCCCTCATTCATTAAATCCCTGAAAGCCCGACAGCTAAGGAATCAGTACGATGCAATCCTTAAGAGTCAGGCTGCCGGGAACATAGTAGGGCAAAATATAGATTTCAGTAGGGGTTAAATGGAGAATAACCAGCACAGAAGACAAATCAGAACTTCAATCTAATAATAGGGAAATGCGTTGAGAAGGAAGACAAATTAGGAGTAGAAACTTAAGGCCTAGAAATTTACTATCAGAAGATGGTCTGAGTGAAAAGAGACTGATCTCTCACAGAGCATATTGAGGGAGTTCAGTGAGTATGAGGTGGGTACTGAGCCCCAGGTTAGTCTACTGTAGAGACTGACTATTACAAGCCCTGCTTTTGTTGGGGAATGGGCACCTACTTACCCTTCCTGTTCCACACCATGATTTGCCTGGGAACTAGGATGTGGCTGCTCCTGAAGAGGAGCAGGTGAGTCTACTGGTGGGTTAGACTCACAGCAGCGAAAGAACAAATAACATGTTGTGCTTGTCAAGGCAAAAACCATTGCTGCAACATGTTGCTGCTCTGGTTCCAGTTGCTTTTGGTTGTATTCCTGTCCCGCATAGATTGGGATTGCTTCCTGCTCAAGCCTGACTTCAAAATTTTCAAGGGAGTTCAGCTGAAATAGCTGAGTGAATGAACAGGGGTGATCTTACCAGTCTTCATCCAGAGGCCATGCTGTGGGCTGGATGGTAGTTGCTATCTAGCAATGACTGTCACCAACTGCTGTGACAGATATCTAACAGACACCAGATATGGTAAGGGACTAAAAATGACCTAGGTTATAGTAGGAAGCTGAAATTGTGGCAAACAGAAATAGTACAGAACCAGCTCCACCAGGAGAGAGGGCAAGCACCAGCCATCTTTAAGTCAGCCGGGCCTGAGACAGCAAGTGCCTGATACAAAGTTGGAAACCAGAAGAGGACTTAACTGAGCAAGAAAACTCTTGGCTGAGTCTAAAATGAGTTAAAAGCAGAACAAGAGTGGGGCTGTTTCGCAGTAGAAGAGAAAGCTTGGTTTGATGCCTAGAGAGAATTACATGATGCTAAAAAATAAAGGTCATTATTTATTACATAATTGAACAGTACAAACATATCAGCAAGCTAGAGACAGTCTTTATCTGGGGTTCTTCGATCTGCAGTTCAGGTGAGAGAATATTATTGAGTCCAACTTGCTTTTCAAACCTTGTGTAATGAGAGCATAAAAGTGAATGAAAATATATCCAGTCTGCAATGAGAGAGAAATGTAATTAGACATAGAAGATCCTTTTTTTCCCTTACTTTGCAGGATTCAGCCTAAATTTAACTTGAATTCTTCCAAAAGAGAACTTATTATTTAGCCTTTTTAAATGAGAATATTTGCCTTAATGGAAAATATCTATTTTGTTGAGATAAATGAGTTTTGTTTTTGACTATCTAGGAGGTGTAAAGAGGAGAAGCCAGTGGGAAAAGGAATATAGAAAGACAAAAGCTGTCAAGGACTTTTAGAGGGACAGGACCAGTAACGCCAGGACCACCTGCCCTGGAGGCACGTCTTATGGCCTGGCTTTCTCCTGCATTTGCACAGGCCGGTCTTTGCCACACGCTTAGAATGTTGTCCTTCCCAGCTCCCTCAGTCATCTCTTCCTTGAGATGCAGTTTGACTCTCATACTGTTACTGAACTAGGTCATATGGACCCCAACTTTGGCCCTTGCTGGCCTGAGGCCTCTTGCCTTGGTGGGGAAAGGTTCTTTTTCCATTCGGGTTCACACAGCCAAAAACGAA
Organism: Cephalophus harveyi; assembly: GCA_006410635.1. Taxonomy (NCBI): domain Eukaryota; kingdom Metazoa; phylum Chordata; class Mammalia; order Artiodactyla; family Bovidae; genus Cephalophus; species Cephalophus harveyi. The sequence goes on from SJYT01040422.1 coordinate 113,620, forward strand.
ACCCAAGCTTAGACTGAAGTCTCATGGCTAGAAAATGGAGAAGCAGGAACTTAGTTCACAAATCAAATTCTCACCCTGATGGTGACAGAGATGTGGTTTTAAGGGGTGAGGACAATAGGGGGAGGGCTGATAATGAAGGGGAGCCCTAAGCATTAGTTTCCTGGGAGGAAGTGGGGTTTCTCCTGGAAGTGGGGAGCCACTTTTTTCCTGTACTTTTTGGTCTGGAACTTACGGCCAGGGCCAAAGGCTGGTGTGTTATTTAGTGCCACTAATGTAAAATTTGCATAGAGTGAAACTCAGTGTCTCTTGGAGTTCAGGTTTGTCGCCATCTTGGTTCCAGCTGGTTCTATCTGGTTCTTGTTTTTTCCTTCACATAGTTTCCTTTCTTTATGTCTGGACCCTGTGACAAAGATATAGATTAGTTCCTGCTTAAGGGAGGGACAGTCTCGGTAACAAACCCTCTAACACCCTTCCTTCAAGTGCCAGCTGCAGTAGATCTGTTGTGATGCACTTATCATAACATGTTGACAGGACTTTCTGATGTGTCTTCTCTGTTACACTGTTGGCCATTTGAGGGCTGAGCCAATGAAATAATAGGTATCCCTACAACCAAAACAAGTCACCTCCATCAGAGGGAGAGCAAGAGGAAGTGTCCTGATGCTTATTTCAGCATGATGAAGGTGTGATGAGGTCAGAGATACACCTGGGCTTTGGGAAGAGCCTCAATTAGAGGCCTAGGTGCTGTGGTGACTCTTACCATCTTTTATTTTGGCTTCTTGATCTGTTTAGTTCTCCTACTTCTCTTTCTCTGCGGAATGGCTTCCTACATTCAGAAAATACTGCTGCTGACAGCTCTTAACTTCTACATAAGAAAGCTTTGCCAACAGAGAATGACTAAAGATTTTGACTTGACTTTCCTGCTCCCAAAGTCTCTGGTTCCCAGGCAGTGTCCCCATTTGGGCCAGTTGTGCCCTTTCCCTGCTCACCTGTCAGCTGTTCCCTTTGTAATCAGGTATGTGGGTAGGCTGTGGGGAGAGGAGAGGTGCCTGCCGGTAACCAGACAAAATAGCACATTCTGTTCATTTAACATAGGAGCCTACCATGGAGTCATTGCATTGTCAGGGCTCTACTTGCCTGTACATAAATTGTTCCCTCTCGGCCATACATATTTATGGAAGGAAATGATCATGAAGACAAGTGTTCCAAATACTTAAGTAAACTTTATTTTGGCTTTTGAAATGCATAATATCATTTTTCTTACTGGAGAAATACCATCTTCATTATGTTTTCTGTTGGCTAGCGTTAAGATGCAGTCTTTGCTTTTATTAAGCATAAACTGACAGGAACATAAAAGTGAGAAAGATAGCCTGGGTAACAAAAAAAGTTGACTAGGGAGCAGAAATATGCTGTGGTTAATTGATAAGGCAAGCATGTTGCTGACTAACTTGAAAATATTTTTATCCTTCCAAAAGGTATTTCTAAAACCCTGCAAGTGAATTTTTAAATGCCACTTTCAATTGAAAATTTCTTACCAGCTTGCTTTATGACTCTCAGGGGATGACTGACTAAAGTGAAAGAAACTGGCATGTTTACCACTCACATCAGATGAGGAGATGAGTATAAAGCTAGACAGCCTTTTAAAAGCGTCATGTGTACAGCATTAAAATTTGTGTGTATATGTGTAGCTTATATTCACTGAAGACTGATTCTAGATGTTGGTCAAATAGGAATGATTTTAGAAGTAATGCATTTACATTACAGAAAAGGTTGGAAAAATGAGCATAATTCATTTTCCCTTTAATACTCTACAGAATGGGGAAATGGTGAGTGATGATATCTGACCATTGGTCCAGTGTTCTGCCTCCTTTATAACAACTTTGTAAGGGGCTGGATGTCGAGGTGTGCAGATGAGGGGAAGGAGGAGCATGCTCCATGATTCAGTTATTAGCGAAGAGACCTCTGTTAATTTGATGTCTGATAAATTTATTAACTCTCTCGTCTTTGTATATACATCCTGCTGGAGCAACCAGCCAAGAATGATATGGAATAGATTACATGGCCAAATTTTGCTTCTGATTTGAATCTATGAGCATCTGAAGCCAGATATTAACTTGATGGACCAATCATGAATTAGGAGCCAATCCATTATTTCTGTTTCAGCCACTGGATTTCTTATTATTCAGTTAGAAACTTGATCTTATCATTTTTGGAATCTAAAACTCTGGTTATCCATCATATGTACACAAAATGTTAAAGGAAAAGGACCTTTCTTCCTACTCTATGTTAATTAACCCAGCCCATCAATCTTCCTTTGTCCGTATGTATTATGTAGTTCCCTGGTAGAATGTATATTATTTCTGTTTCTGGTTTGGCAAGAGATAGCAATCAGTCAATTCTCTCTCTTTCTCTGCTCCCTGCTCTCTCTCTCTTTCCTTAGAACTGCCTATGTTTAAGAATATCATGAAGCTGAAATGCCCTTTATATTACCTTTGTAAATGATTTGAATGAGGATTTTTCTACAGTGATATGAACTACTGACCTCCAAGATGATTGCTTTTGTTTATACATCTTGAAGCTATGGAAGGTTTCCTTTATATCATCATACTGCAATTTGAATTTCTTTTTTTTTTTTTTTAACTCTCTCTCCTTCCCTCTCTTTCTCTCTGTGTAGTGAAAAAGCACAGCAATGTTTGACTGTGGGTTATTACTGAAGCTTATTTTCAGGGAGAAAGTAACACTGAAAATTAGTTATCATAAATAGAAGACAAACAGCATTTTGCTTCCATAAAATAGATGGTTCTCTTGAGGAACTATTGATTCCAGTCTGTTAATATTACAAATCTAACTAAAGTAGATTTTATCTGTGTTGTATGTGGGTGAGTGACCAGGGCTTAGAGCTTAGAGCTTTTGCTAGATGCTTAGAGCTTTTGCTAGAGAACCTGGAGGGCCGCCAGCTGAGAGCACTGTAACAGACCTCTGAGAAGCTGGAAAAGCGATTCAGGAAGAAAAGTGTTCAGTTTAGACAGCTGCATAGTTAACGACTATTAGCCTCAGAGAACTGGTAATTAGCTCTAGTCAAGTAAACCGACTTCTAGCTTTAAACCAGAGTAGGTGACTTTCTTGCATAGCTAAAATGCACCGTAGACTGTTAATTTACACTATCCAATTCCTTTGCAAAATATTTTGTTTTTTGCTTTCAATGTTGACCTTTTAGTGTAATTCCTTTCACAGGTTGACTGATATGCACCATGATAGTGTCTTACTTTTCCACCTAGCATTCTATCATAAGCCTTTTCCATGTTCGTAATTTTGAATGACTGCATATATTTTATGGCAATAATTATGAACCAGTCATAAATTATTGAATTATTTTATACATATTGTTTAATACTTACAACAACTCTATGAGATAGGTAGTATTATCTTCACTTTATAATGAAAAACAAAAACTGAGATACTGAAAGTAAGTGGATGGTGTAGGTCCCAAGGACAGTACGTACATGGCAGACATTAGTTAACTTTCTTTCCTACCATAGATATTTGTAGATATTGTGTAATGTCTAATGTAGCTAATTATTATAAATATTGGAGAAGGAAATGGCAGCTGACTCCAGTATTCTTGCCTGTAGAATTTCATGGACAGAGGAGCCTGGTGGGCTGCAGTCCATGGGATCTCAAACAGTTGGACATGACTGAGTGACTAAGACACACACACATTATAAATATCACAAGAGCAAACATGATTAAGAAAGTGCTTCTCCACATATTAAAGGTTTTTTTTTCCCTTAGAATGGGGCTTCTCTGGTATCTCAGCTGGTTAAGAATCTGCCTGCAATGTGGGAGACCTGGGTTGGGACGATCCCCTGGAGAAGGGAAAGTCTACCCACTCCAATATTCTGTCCTAGAGAATTCCATGGACTCTATAGGGGTCACAAAGAGTCAGACATGGCTTAGTGGCTTTCACTCACTCCCTTAGGATAGTTTTTCAAAGTAGAATTACTGGATCAAAGTTTTTCAAAGTAGAATTACTAGATCAAAGTTTAAAAGTTTGAAGTCTTTTAATGTATACTATCTTAATAACTTCCCTAATGGTCAATTATATTTCAATAACAGTTTATTTTTGCATAGTTCAATAAATCATTGCTGACAGTAGATATTATATTTTAAAATCTTTGCTAATTTGGCAGCCAAATATGAATTTCCTCCCTTTATTTTAATTTGCTTATTTCTCTATATTTGAATATCCTCTTTTGTGCATTAATTTTTCATGCCCTTTTGCCTGTTTTTCTCTTAAACTTTTAGGCTTATTCTTACCTCTTTTTTATATGTTCTTTAACCAAGATGTTAACCTTTGCTGATATTAAAACTTTGCTGAAGACATATTTTCCAGTCATGTGCTCTTTATTTTAGAGCATTCCATTTTACCTATGATGGGTACTTTTGTTTTTTGTGTGTGTGCATGCACATGTTTTCCTGATGTGTGTTTTTGTTTTTAAACACAATTTTTCCTCCTTTATGATTGTTTCTGTTGAAAAGGACTTCCATTTCTAAGATAAATGTGAACTTATCTTTTTTCCTATGGATTTTTCCCTTTTGTGTTTAATTTTCAATCAATCTGGATTTTAATTTTGTTATAGTGTTAGCTATATATCAGAATTACAAGGTGGTAGAAAAAT
>SJYT01040422.1:122215-144240 GCA_006410635.1 Cephalophus harveyi
ACAGTGTCTTTGAAATACAGGAATTGAAAACTTTTATTAGATTGAAAAGAAGACTTTTATCTTGTAGCTTATTTTCCTTCTACTTTGGATAATTTTATTCCATGAGAATTTTATTAAAAAATAATTGCAGTCTTTGACACACTGAAGACAACATAATTACATAATGAATCTCCTTAATTATATCTCTTATAACTTACTTTTGCTTATATTTTTCATTGTTCAAAAGAAATGTACTAGTTAGAAGGGAGGTAAAACCTACAAATTTGCAGGTCAAAGGGTGGTAGAGAGCATATAAACAAGAATGAAAGGAGATGAAGCATAGAAGTGTTATAATAATGTAAGTATTATACAGACTACTTAGTTACAGAAAGAAATGGATTCTTTGTTCTTAAGGAGATCAAGAAACAGAGTCAGGTGTAAAGGTGATAGAAGTCCTCAAGTACCTGGACAATTTTTAGAACTCTCTTTAAAGAATTTTAAATTCTTTTTAGAATTTCTCTTTATGAAATAAAGGTATTATACCTAGTAAATTTTTATTGTTCTTAAAGAACTGTAGACAGACGTAAAACATGGAGTAACTAGAGGGCTTAGTATTCTACATCAGAGAAACCTGAACTTTCAGCTGTGGACTAGTACCTCCTGTCAGATTAGATTAGCATTAGATTAGAAATATTAATAAAGTGTGCAATAAATGGAATGCACTTGAAGTATTCTGAAATCATCTTCCCTACTCCCAGTCCATGGAAAAATTTTCTTTCATTAGGTTGGTCCCTGGTGTCAGAAAGTTTGTGAACTGCTATTCTACATAATTCCAAATTAGAGGGAAGAATTTAAGAGGTAGAAATTATAGAGAATATATAGAGAGGAAATGCTGTTACTCGTTAGATGTATACTCTGGACTTGAAAAAAAATGGTAGACTTTCAAAAATTCAGGCAAAGGGTAGATATGATCAAATATCTGAAATAGGAATCCAGACTGGAACAAGAATTAACAAGAATCTAAATCATGGCCTTATTTCCTTCGCAAATACCCATAGGGGGCATTGTTAAGTGACTTTAGTATATTTTTTGCTGCTTTGTCTGGAAAAGATGCCTCTGGAAAGCTGAAGATGACACTGCAGACAGTTACTGCAGTTTGATTGGTGTAGCACGAAATGGAGCCTATGTGACAGTCAGGCTAGGAGAAAAATAGCTGAAAATAGAATGGGTTCAAGAGTGTTATAAATCTGTCTCTGATCTGTAAATCCATTAATCAAAATCCTTGGGTGTAACAGTTAAATAGATACGAAGTCTTCTAATTCTTACATTATTCAGCCCACGTTTTCCTGTTTTATCCATTATGATAACTCAAAAGGTGTTATGTCATATCCTCCTAAAATCTAGATCACAGTGTCTGGAGAAGTAATTAGGTCTATTAGCTTAGGTGTGCTTATTCATTCAGTCGTAACTGATTCTTTGCAACCCCATGGACTGTAGCTTGCCAGGCACCTCTGTCCACGGGGATTCTCCAGGCAGGAGTACTGGAGTGAGTTGCCATACCCTCCTCCAGGGGATATTCCCAACCTAGGGATTGAACCCAGGTCTCCCGCATTGCAGACGGATTCTTTACTGCCTAAGCCACCAGAGAAGCCCTTGGTAAACAACCCTGAAAAGTAATCTGGCTGATTCAGAGTACTGGTTCTCCACTAGGAGCAATTTTGTTCCCCAGGGAACATTTGGAAAGGTCTTGTGGATGGTGGGAGGGGTTTCGAGCACTGGTTCTTGACTGAGAGCTTATTAGAAATGCAAGCTACTGTCCTTCACTTCCTAAGGAAACAGGAAATCTAGAGCTGATGTTCAGTTTGTCTTTTAGCCAGATCTTTGGGTGATTCTGATGTTCCTTAAAGTTTGAAGACCAATTGTGAGCCCATTTTGGCATGTTTGATCAAAAAAGAAATGTTTATTGAGCATCTAGCTTGGACCAGGTACCTTTCTCAATGCTCAAAAAGCAGCCTTTTCACAATCAGTTGTCTTTGACTCTTTGCGACCCCATGAATCACAGCACGCCAGGCCTCCCTGTTCATCACCATCTCTCGGAGTTCACTCAGACTGATTGAAGATGTAGTTGTCATATTTATCCATTTTTTTGGTTCACAAACATGACAGAGATTGGATGTCACAGGCAGACAATTCCTTATTCTTAGTATACTAACTATGACATGGTCATAGCTGTAAGTTCCTAAATAACCATTATGTTCACTTTACCAAGCAATTTTTACTTTCAAATCAGAATTCAAAACTTTCTTATTAATGGAGTGGATTTCATGGCAGGAACAGATTTTCAATACTCATTGAATTACATTAAATGTATTTCTTGAGGAACTTTGGGAAACTGGTGGTGGTGGAAGAAAGCAGAGAATATAAGAGAAAATGGGCAAAATGCTAAATTATTTTGTACTTGGTGAATATCAAGTATATCAATATACATGAAAGGGAAAGTGACATGCAAACACAAGGACATTTTGTTGTGCAAGTAGGCACTGTCTCCATCCTGACCACACAGCAGAGGAAAAAAAACATGGTGAGTTTTGGCCAGAATGGAGTATATCACTTCTGTTTACGTCCAGTTGGCTAGAATTCAGTCTCATACCCACCTGACATCAAAGGAGGCTGGGGAACATAGTCTGTTTTGTGCACAGGAAAAATGGAATATATATTTGGATGATTAGCTAACAGTTTATGTTTTTCATGGTTACCTACTGTTATCAAGATTTCACTCTTCAACAGTTCTGATAATTATAAGTTTACTGTACTTTGAAACAAAAGAAAAATGGTGACCTTGCCTCTCTTCACAATTTCTGTACATTTCATAATTTAAAAATAAAGTTCATACTGAGGGAAGAAAAGTACCAGATTTGAATAAGCTAAATGATACACACTTGCATCTTGCCATGTGTCTTCAGAATCACTGAACACATTTTTCATATTCAGTCCTCATTATCAACTTGTAAAACTCTCAGATAATAAATAGTCATTCTTCACAACAACAGCTCCACAAACAGGAAGGATAAGTCAAGCTGGGATTTGCAGACAGGGAGTAAGTACTAAAGTAAGTTGGTCTGGAGGCAGTACCAGGAAGCTAGCAACTGGGGTAGTGTCAAGGGTTGAATTCAGATATGGTGGGGAGGGAAGAAACCAATATGGGGACCCAAGGAGAGAGAAGGTTGGAATCTGTCTTCCTAATTCATAGGGACTTTCAGTACACTTTTTGCTAGCCAAGGTCAAATCCATGGTGTGGGCAGTCTGCAGAGAAGATGGCAGCTCCCCTGGCTGGAAGCAGGATTAGAGGGATGGAGTTCATGCTGAGGAGAACTTCCACACTAATTTAGCATTAGCAGATTGTTCTGGTGGCTTTTGAACTTGAACTGACTATGTTGCAAAATTGGTAATATCAGTGGAAATAAAATATAAGCTTATTCACATCCAGGTTTGTTTTATTTTGTATTTACTGTGATCATTGAAATTTGAATGTGAATAAGTTTTCAGTTATACAAAATGCAATTAAAATCATAGCCTGTGCCCAGTAAGGCTGCTGCTGCTGCTAAGTCACTTCAGTTGTGTCCAACTCTGTGTGAACCCATAGATGGCAGCCCACCAGGCTTCCCCGTCCCTGGGATTCTCCAGGCAAGAACACTGGAGTTGGTTGCCATTTCCTTCTCCAATGCATGAAAGTGAAAAGTGAAAGTGAAGTTGCTCAGTCGTGTCCCACTCTTAGCAACCCCATGGACTGCAGCCCCCAGGCTCCTCCATCCATGGGATTTTCCAGGCAAGAGTACTGGAGTGGGGTGCCATCGCCTTCTCCCCAGTAAGGCTAGTAAGAGTGAAACACAGTGAAAGGAAAATAAATCTTAAATTTGGTGTTGCTTGTGGTCTGTGAAAGGTAAAATGTTTCATAGATGGCTGGCTGACTGGTGACCCTGTGCATCTATAGGATCACATTAGTGTTCTGAGAACATCAAGTATGGTGCACCTTGTAAGGAAAGGGAGATGTTTGTGATGACAAGGCAGGTCAAGATTTTAAAAGGTTTTGGAACTACAAGCGTAGTACTTGTCTTTACAATACTACAATAAACCTTGTTAGGGTTTATTGATATTATGGAATGTACCTTATAGCTATACCAATTATGCATGATTTTATGAAATAAGGAATTACACAGCAGATAAGGTAAGCATGTGTAAATTATGGAATCCTATATAGCTCTTGTATTAGAGGAAAAACAACAAAGCAGGGTAGAGAGCAGTTAGCCAGAGTCAGAACTGGGCTCAAATCGTGACTTTCAGTTACAGCATAATGTCCTTGGAAAAATTATCTAGTCTTTGTAAAGCTCTGTTCTCATTTGTAAAGTAGAGGTAATAACCATATCCAAAGGCTCTGGAAGTCAAGTGTTTGTTTTTCTTTGTTCTGTTTCTGGGTAACTCACTTGGTAGCAAAACCTGATGCAGACTGAAGAGAAGTTACATTCTTTCATTATCTCCTTTGGTGTGCATCTTTGTACATTTTTAAGCAGAATTATTTATATGTTTGATTGATGTATGCTGGCTCAGGGGCTTCCCTAGTTGCTCAGTGGTGAAGAATCCTCCTGCCAAGCAGGAGACTCAAGTTCAATCCCTGGGTTAGGAAGATCTCCTGGAGAAGGAAATGGCAGCTGACTCCAGTATTCTTGCCCAGGAAATCCCATGGACAGAGGAGCCTGGTGGATTCGTGATGTCCATGGCATCACAAAGAGTTGAACATGTCTTAGCAAACAAACAACAACAACAAGATGCCTTCTCAGACCCCACTCAGGGTGGATGCTGTGTAACTTCTGTTTATTATTTTAGATTCACTCTCTACCTTTTTTAAATCTAGCTATGTGCCTGGGAGTCTGACTTTCTGTAGTCTATATGTATGGTTCAATTGAGATAGATTTACCCATTGAATTTGGCTGGTGGAAGTCATTGGAAAGAGATTGGAGAAAGGAAGCAGAGTTGAAGGTGGGTTCTATTATTTTGCTCAGAACCCTCTGTGAGGGGTGACCACAGTGTGTCTCTAGATTAGAGGTCTGACCACCAGATAGGTTACCCATTCTCCACCTGCCATGTGTGTGTGTATACGCACGTGTGTGCTCAGTTGTGTTCAACTCTTTGCAGCCCCATGGACTGTAGCCTACTAGGCTCCTCTGTCCATGGGGTTTTCCAGGCAAGAGTACTGGAGGGGGTTGCTCTTTCCTTCTCCACCGCATAAGCCTCACTCTCTAGCTCTCTGAAACTGTCCCCTTCTCGTTCTCTGTCTCCATAGGCGTGGTGCCAGTGACTGTGATGCTAGCCCTGGTTAGCCAGCCGTGCCCTGTGGATTCCCTACACCTCGCCCACATCATGTTAAACGGTGTCTTTATTAAGTCTTCCTCAAGTTATCCTAGTTTGAGCATAGCACCTCGTTCCTGCTGGGATCTTTAAAAATGCTTAATGCCATTTAATTACTTAAAACTTTCTAAACACACACACACATACACATTTTAAATTCTAAAACGTATCTGACCCCAAGGGTTTTGGATAAAGGTCTGTGGGTCTGTATTCTAACAATGTCTAGGATAGTTTTACCATATTTTATAAATTGTTACTCTGTTCAGAAGATCCTATTTTTGTCCAGTTAAGCACAAAGCACTTCAATGATCTATATATAGATAATGCTGCCAACTCCTCATTACTGAAGATAAAAAAAATCTGTCATTCAGCTACGAGTTTAAATGAATCCTTCAAGATAGGTATAATATTTGGAGAAACAGTTTCACAATTGTAATAAATTTGCCTTTGTTACTTTTCTCAATTCCATTTGATTACTTCTTGATCAATGCTGGTATTTCACATGGCTTCATAGGAGAACTTAAGGGCTGTCTAGCTGGTAGGAATAATGCAACTTTACCTAAATTATTTCACCTTTTCTCAGTGTTTCAGCAAGAATAAATTCAATTCTCTACTTTCAGATTTTTGCCTGTGTATGGCAATATAGGTTATAGGTAGAGGAAAGAACAAAATGTAGAGTTTAGGGGTGCTGGCTTTGGGTCTCAATCTTTTAAGCAGACCTACTCACTTTAAGCTTGTAACTTGATTTCTATAGCCCTTATCTTTAAAATAGGGTTAAAATACATACCTGGGGTGAAAATGGGGTTTTAGCCCCATTTTAAAATGTGTGTGTGTTTTTTTTTTCTTTAAAATGGGATTAAAATTCAAAAACTAAGATCATGTCAACTGGTCCCATCACTTCATGGCAAATAGATGGGGAAACAATGGAAACAGTGATAGACTTTACTTTGGGGGGCTCAAGAATCACTGCAGATGGTGACTGCAGCCATGAAATTAAAAGATGCTTGCTCCTTGCAAGAAGAACTATGACCAACCTAGACAGCATTAAAAAGCAAAGACATTGCTTTGCCTACAAAGGTCCATCTAGTCAAAGTAGTCATGTATGGATGTGAGAGTTGGACCATAAGGAAAGCTGAGTGCAGAAGAATTGACGCTTTTGAACTGTGGTGTTGGAGAAGACTCTTGAGAGTCCCTTGGACTGCAAGGAGATCCAACCAGTCCATCCTAAAGGAAATGAGTCCTGAATATTCTTTGGAAGGCTAAATACTGAAGCTGAAACTCCAATACTTTGTTTACCTGATGTGAAGAACTGACTCATTGGAAAAGACCCTGATGCTGGGAAAGATTGAAGGTGGGAGGAGAAGGGGACGACAGAGGATGAGATGGTTGGATGGCATCATTGACTTGACGGACGTGAGTTTGAGCAAGTTCCAGGAGTTAGTGATGGACAGGGAGGCCTGGCATGCTGCAGTACATTGGGTCACAAAGTGGCAGACACGACTGAGTGACTGAACTGAAAAGTACATACCTTTTAGGATCCTGAGGATTTAAAAAAAATTATATTAATCACCTGGTATGGAGCTGGGCTCCTTACATGAGCTTGAGTGTTTCTCACATCTGAATCACTTTATCAGCAGAGACACTCAATAGTGGATGGTGTGTCTTGGGATTGATCAGTGACCACTGCCCCTGCTGTTGTGGCATTTGGACATCTCATGGACTGAGTTGAAACTTCAGGCTCTTCCTGTGAAAATTATGACTCGTTTGGGACTGTTCCTTGCCACAAATCAATACAACAGAATGAATGTGAAGTGTATGTGAATTTTCACTGAAGAAGGTGAATGGAACATTTTCTTATTTGTTTGTAACTACATATTTAGTTTTTGCTCCCACTAATTCCCAAGTATTGTATATATAGCACTTTAATATTCAATATAGTATCATTAAACGTGAATCATTGTTTTTTAGTCCTTCAGAACATACCATACACACGTGATATTTTTATATATTAGCCTCACTTGAGAAAGCATCAGTCTTTTCTAATGAAATTCTCTAATCATTTTAAGTGAATAGTAAAGTGAGCATAAAGAGTTCCATGCTACAAAGCTGTGTAGTTGCTAGAGATGGGCCAAATTGTTGACTGAGACTCTAGCGACTAAAGAAAAACAAGCCACGTACTTGATTCCTAAGGATTCATAGTTGTTTTCTGGTACCAAGATCTGAGAATATTTCTTCTGGGGGCTTCATAAAGTGGCATACTACATCAAAAATTTTCAGAAGCAGTTCTGAGTAGAAAAACAGAGCCTTCAGAAATAAACACCAGCATAGGAAGCAGCTTTGTTGAACCAAATAGTCCTGTGGAAGTTGGTTTATCTTATTTGGGCTATAACTTTCATAGTGATAATGGAATAAGAAATAATTGTCCTTTGGTTTTTTATTATAAAAATTACTAATCAACTCTCTCTTTGGGTTGGGAAATCTCAAGAACAACATAGCATAACATTTTCTTTGACAAAATAAAATACTGTGTTTAAAGTTATTTGAGATCCGCGATTACGATTATTTAGATAAAATGTTTAGTTCCAAATTAAAAGTTTTCTTTATGATTTTTTTTTAGTTATTCTCAAATTAATATTCCATCCGAGAATGGTGAAAGGAGAAGATTAAAAGAAGTCATGCATAAAATCATGTACAGTTAATGGGAATGTGATTATCATTTGGTTCAAAGACAATTTTATTGTGCCTCCTACTAATTGCTATTTTGTGCACCCACAGTCCTTACTTATCTTAAGATGGTTTCAGCTTTAGGGGAAATGTAAAATAATAAAATATACATATATTATTTTAAATAGACCAAAGTTAAGGCCTAAGTATTATTTAGTAATTGAAGTATGTGAGTGGGCTGAATTTAAAACCATACTTGTTAAGTCGTTGTTATTTTTAGGAAGAATGTTGCACAGTTTGGGAAATGTGCCCTCAATGTTCATGGCCCTCTCAATTGCAGTTGTAGGTATCTAGCATGGTGACTGTGAGCTTTGCACTCTGGCTCAAAGTTATGTTAAAAAAGCCCAAACCAAAACAAGAGACCACCGTCTCTCCTTCCTTTCTTTCACTGTCAACTCTGCTTCAGTTTTTCTCTGCTTGTGTTAAATTCTCCAGAGCTTTCAGGTAGTTAGTTGTTTCTTATGTTTTGTCCAGAGCTGCTAGTTGTTATCTGTTGACCATAGCAGAATCAGGCATGATCATGTTGCTTCCTAAACTCTTAAAAGCTTTTAAAATTAAGACATTTAATTTTTAATCTGCATTTAATTTACAATGGTCTTAACTGTGAAAGAGTGAAAAAGTGGCTTAAAACTCACATTCCAAAAACAAAGATCATGGCATCTGGTCCTATCACTTCATGGCAAATAGATGGGGAAACAATGGAAACAGTGACTGACTTTATTTTCTTGTGCTCCAAAATCACTGCAGATGGTAACTGCAGCCATGAAATTAAAAGATGCTTGCTCCTTGCATGAAAAGCTATGACCAACCTAGATAGCATATTGAAAAGCCGACATTACTTTACCAACAAAGGTCCATATTGTCAAAGCTATGGTTTTTCCAGTTGTCATGTATGGATGTGAGAGTTGGACCATAAAGAAAGCTGAGTGATGAAGAATTGATGCTTTTGAACTGTGGTGTTGGAGAAGACTCTTGAGAGTTGCTTGGACAGCAAGGAGTTCAAACCAGTCCATCCTAAAGGAAATCAGTCCTGAATATTCATAGGAAGGACTGATGCTGAAACTGAAACTCCAATACTTTGTTCACCTGATGAGAAGACCTGACTCTTTGGAAAATACTCTGATGCTGGGAAAGATCAAAGGCAGGAGAAGGGGACTACAGAGGACGAGATGTTTGGATGGCATCACCAACTGGATGGATGTGAGTTTGAGCAAGCTCCAGGAATTGGTGATGGACAGGGAAGCCTGGCACACTGCAGTCCATGGGGTTGCAAAGAATTGGGCACAGCTGAGTGACTGAACTGGACTGAATCTTAACTATTTTCCACCTGAGAAGTTATTTAGCAGTGTTCTCATAATCATTCTGATTGTTTTAGATGCTATAGCCATTGTTGCTTTAGGGTATATTTCGTTTTAACTGGAGAAGGAAATGGCAACCCACTCCAGTACTCTTGCCTGGAGAATCCCATGGACGGAGGAGCTTGGTGGGCTACAGTCCACGGGATGCAAAAAGTCAGACATGACTGAGTGACTTCACTTCATTTTAACTGTCTCATAAAAATATTTATTTTTTGTCCTTTGATGGGAATAGAATTTTGTGGGGAGGTCACACATTTGTTTTTGGTTATGGTTAGGTTACAAGAAACTTTCTTTGGAAACAATCTTCTAAATACAACAACACAAAACAAACTAAGTTTAGAAAATCTATCAGAAGACACAACCCAGAGTTGGACATGACTGAGCAACTTCACTTTGAATTAGAGAATCTCTGCTATGTAAATTAACTTTTGTCAGCTCCTCACTTGTAAAACATGCTAATAATCCCAACCTTTCAGTGCTGTTTTGAAATTGTATGTGTTAAGGGGTTAACACAGATACTTGGCAAACAATTAACATCCTGTAAGGGGAGGTATTATTGTTAGATGCTACTTCTTGACTTATTCCCAATTCTTAGCCTGGAGGAACCAGATTTTTTTTTTTTTTCTCTTTGATTCAACCTCTGGGTTTCTGAAGGAAGTTGAGAAGGACTTTGAAGAATAGACTGGAGTTTTTCTTTGAATAATCAAATTAACTCTTTGTGATAATTGACAAATTGTCAACGTTTGCTGGATCATCAAGAAAGCAAGGGAGTTCCAGAAAAACCACTACTTCTGCATCATTAAGTACACTAAAGCTATTGACTGTGTGGATTGCAACAAACTGTGGAAAACTCTTAAAGAAATGGGAATACAAGACTACTTTATGTGTCTCCTGAGAAGCCTGTTTGTGGGTCAAGAAACATCAGTTAGAATGGGACATTGAACAACTGACTGGTTCAGAATTGGAAAAGGAATACAACAAGGCTGTACATTATCACCCTGCTTATTTATCATGTGAAATGCAGGGCAGGATGAATCACAAACTGGAATCAGGATTGCCGGGAGAAATATCAATAAACTCATATATGTAGATGATACTCTAATGTCACAAAGTGAAGAGGAACTAAAGAGACTCATGATGAAAGTGAAAGAAGAGAGTGAAAAATCTGGCTTGAAACTCAGCAATTAAAAAAAAAAAACTAAGATCACGGCATCTGATCTGAGATAGTAGAGGACAGAGGAGCCTGGCATGCTACAGTTCATGTGGTTGCAGAGCTGGACATGCCTTAGCAACTGAAAAACAACAACAACAAATAATTGACAAAAAAATTAAATTCGGCTTTTAGAATTAACCACAAGAAAGAAGTAAGAAGGACAAGTGATATTATCTTAAGTGCTCAGATATTCATATAGGTTTTGCTTGCTCACATAAGGAATAGGTTGGAGTATATAAATAGTATCATTGTTTCATTGCTAAGTTGTGACTGACTCTTTTGCAACCCCGTGGACTGTAACCCATCGGGCTCCTCTGTCCACAGGATGTCCAAAGCAAGAATACCGGAGTGGCTTGCCATTTCTTCCTCTAGGGTATCTTCCCAACCCAGGGTTCGAACCTGCATCTGCTGCATTGGCAGGCAGATTTTTATTACTGTTTGCATGTGTGCTAAGTTGTTTCGGTCACATCAGACTCTTTGTGACCCTATGGACTGTAGCCCACGAGGGTCCTCTGTCTGTGGGACTCTCCAGGCAAGAATACTAGGATGGGTTGCCCTGCTCTCCTCCAGGGGATATCCCCAACTCAGAGATCGAACCTACATCTCTTATGTCTCCTGCTTGCCAGGTGGGGGTTCTTTGCCACTGCCACCATCTGGGAAGCCCTGTTTACCACTGAGCCACCTTCAATAATATATGCTGTCTTAAAAAATCCCATGGACCTGAATCATCCGTCCTCTGTGCTAAGTCGCTTCAATCATGTCCAACTCTGTGCGATCCCATGGACTGTAGCCCGCCAGGCTCCTCTGTCCATAGGATTCTCCAGGCAAGAAGGCTGGAGTGGTTTGCCATTTCCTACTCCAGGGGACCTTACCGACCCATGGGATCTTACCGACCCAGGAATCGAGCCTGAGTCTGCTGTGTATCCTGCATTGGCAGGGGTGTTCTTTATCACTAGAGCCACCGGGGAAGGCCATGGACCCGAATACCTTTCAGACTTGTCTTCAAGGGATTTATTGATTACTGTGTGTCAGGTGCTACCTAGACATGGTATGAGAGGGAAAGACGAAGAAATCCGGGTCCCTTTCTCCTGAGGCTGTCATGGCATTGAATGGTAGCTCTAGGAAAGCCCTGCTGGGGAGAAAGACTGTGCTGTAGGGGAGCAGTGGTTCCAGATTCTTGCTGTTGTGACTGTATTAGTCAGGGTGCTCAAGAGAGAAAGAGAGAGAGAAGGATGGTCACATGTGCACTCTCTCTCCTTGTCTTTTTCTCTCATCTGTGTAAAATATAGTATAAAATAAATCTCTCATGTATATATGTGTGTATGTGTGTGTGTGTGTATGAGAGTCAGAGAGAGAGAGAGGGAGATTTGTCTCACGTGACTGATGGCTCAAGAAGTAAGTGTCGTTGGGGTGGACCAGTGTGCTGGGGCTCAGCCTAGGGCAGCGCTGCAGTTTTAGTTTAAGGGTGATTGGCCTCTTATTCCAGGGAGGTAAGATTTTATTTTTTCCTATTAAGACCTTCTATTGGTTGGATGATGCCTACCCATGCTTATAGAGAGTAATCTGCTTTACTGAAGACTACTGATTTAAATGTTAAGCTTATCTTAAAAGTATCTTTATAGAAACATCTAGGATAATATTAGGTCAAATACCTGGGATACATGACCTAGCCAAGTTGACATGTAAAACTGACCATCACAAGGACCTGTTCTTGGTGTTTATATGGGGCTTCAGACTCAGCCATATATGGAGCTTTCATCACTTATTACCTCTCTCCTGACTCTGTTCATGATTGTGTCTCCAGCCTATTTTGGCTGCTGGTATTGATCTTGGGTGACTGCAGCTGGCAGTGGCTTGAAGCTTGCTTTCTGGCCAGAGATTGAGGTTGGGCTGTGGGAGTGAGAATGCTAGACCACGAGGGACCAGTGACCAGGGACAGGGCCCTTGCCCATCAGATCCACAGAAATGAATTTCCACGTAGAGATGGAAAGATATGAAACAGGTAAAGTATTTATTAGGAGGACAAAAGTATATGTGGATAGACACATGGGTGGGCTCGGAGAGAGTCACACACTCATGGTAGTTTAAATCTCTTTTCTTTTTTTGAGATTGATTAGGGATTTTAATAGCTAAAAAGATACATGGATGAAAGATATTTACCGAACTTCATTTTCGGAGAGAGTCACACACTCATGGTAGTTTAAATCTCTTTTTTTTTTTTTTTTTTTTTGAGATTGATTAGGGATTTTAATAGCTAAAAAGATACATGGATGAAAGATATTTACTGAACTTCATTTTGTCCCAAGACTGTTTTACAGTAATACTGTCTTACAATAACCCTATGAGATGTGGAAATGTGTCTGAGGCTACATTTTGAGGGCATTCAAGGTTAAACATATAATAAATGGAGGAGCCTTGATTTGAATCTGGGTTTGTCTGTTTCTAGACACTGGAGTAACTGTGTTATATTACCAAAAGTTAAGGCTTAATTAAAAATTTGGAGAGCCAGAATGATGCTTCAAAAACCTACAAATCAGTTTTTATTGGGTATTTCTTCTACGTTTCCTTGGCCAGTCATCTTGGTTTGCCTGGTTCTGAATCTGTATTTGCTATATCTCAGGGTCCTCCCCTGTGTGACTGCTTATGGATCCTATTGAAGAGGGCTATGGATATCACTTCCTGTGAGGTAATGTCCCATCTCTTTTGACCTCCGGGAGACTTTCTGTGCACATGAGGTTGGGAGGGTCTCCTTGACTTGGAGGATGAAGGTTGTGTGATCTTTTATCTCTTATCTGAGCGAGGCTCAGTTTCTCCTCCCTCCTTCTGTTTTGGGGTATCTGTCCACAGGGGACGGACTCTGGCTGCTCAGCCTGGGGCCCCTCTGTCCCCTGCCTCAGTGCTGTGAGCCCTCGTGCCCATCGAGCCGCACTAGCCTTCATTTTGCCAGGATTACTGCCCTATGCAGGCCTCTGCTCGCCCCTCCTGTAGTCCTGTGTTCCACCTCGATCCTGGACTGTTCATTCTTCTGCTCACACGGCCTGGCCTATAGATTCCGTACCAGAAGCAGGACACTGATAGCTCTTAGGTGGCCATTAGTGTCTTGAGAGTTAATCTCCTCCCCTTAGATTTGTATATATCTAGAAGTTATTGGGCTTTCTCAGGTTTTTATTACAGATTTTAAATACTTCCAGTCTTTGCTGATAGTTTTCGCAGAGTATTGTATCTGACTTGGCCGATCTCTTTTTTGCTTTGCTTAGAGCTCATTTACTGTAAGGCTACTCCTGCCCTCTTTGTTCTCCTATCAGTGTTTTGTGAGGAGGAGTAATTATTAAATATACTGCCATTCTTTTAATAATTGGATGTGTGTGATATTTATGACCTGCAGACCAGCCCTTTTATTTTGCTCCATTATGACTTTTATTCTCAGAGGTCTGTAGTTTTCAAATGCCACTGTTTGGAGTAGCTGTCTGCAGCGTTGTTACCATGGTGCTTATATACTGTAAACGAGTCACCCTACCCGATATCCTATTCCAGCTTGCTGCCCACCGCTTCAGATGGGATCTGATTTCCTGGGATTAAATTCCAGATGTTATTTTACAGCTTGCCATCTGCTTATTTGAGGAAGTTTCTTTCAGGTCGTAGGTCAGATATATGTTCACTAACATTTTAAAATCTTATTTATTAGGTCTCCACTTGGTAGTGTTTTTTCTATAATGGCAGGATAATTTGTTTCTCTCTTCTGAAAAATTGCAAGGTAGAAACAAGTAATTCTAGCTGAAAAACTACATTGAATGATTTCACTGATTGTGTTTTAGTACCCTGGAATATTAGAGGGAAAAAAGCACATATTTTTTTCTGCTTTGAAAAGGGAAACTTAAATCAAGAGACTTTTCGCCTGCAAACATGACTATTTTTTTTTTTGGAATGGGATACATCTGAAATGACTACTTTTTAAAAGTATGTCTGAGAAATAATATGGGAAAAATAAAGTTTGATTCATCTGATAGACTGTGTTGACATTTGTTCTTCATTTTCAACTATGATAGCTATATATTAACATGTATACTTTTTGAAAAAATATATTTATTTCTTTTTAAGTATACTTAGCTTTTCAAATATGATTCCCATAGCCTCCTTTACATTGTACAGAGTGATTACTGAAGCAATTTTACTTTGAGATATAGTACTTAAAATCTTTGGATCAATATCACCATAAGTCTTTAATAAAACCTTACTTATGTCAATCACATCACAAGTATAGTTTTTTGCTAAGTTAGAAACTGAATTCAGAACAATTATAATAGACTATCAATCAATATTTTAAAATAAAGGCTTTTTAAATAACATTCTATATGAGTATTGATTTCAGTTGTCTGTGTTAGTAATAAGGGCAAGTGGTCTGAAATTTAGGGATTAAAAAAAAACACTTTTTAAGGTCGTTGTTTGAAACTTAAACTGCTTTTGCTAAAAAACTAGGGTAATAAATAGAAAGTTCTCAGGGCCACCCACAAAAGCCTATTCAAACCATGCTGTCGCTGAAAATAGGGTTGTAATGGTGGCTTTGACTTCTTAATTCCGTGAAACTACCCTAATTCCTGTGTGTGTGTGTGTATGTGTTTGTGGGGGGTGTTTGTATGTGTTTGTGGGGTGTGTGTTTGTGTGTATGTGTTTGTGGGGGGTGTTTGTATGTGTTTGTGGGGTGTGTGTTTGTGTGTATGTGTTTGTGTGGTGTGTGTGTGTGTCTCTGGCACTTGAGCATGAGGGGCAGGTTTGGCTGGGAAGGGTAGGCAGTGTATGTATGTGGCTAGAAGTGGGGAAAGTGCTTGCTGGTCAGTTCATGCGGGGTTTGGATACAGAAGTTTCATGGATCGGAGAGTTGCTAAGCATCGAAGAATGAACACAGGACGGCTGTAGTCTCTCGGGGCCTGGCAGCAGCAGGGATGATGTCCCTCTCCTTAGCAGAGAATCTCAGTGTTTCTGCAGGATCAGCGATGAAGCAGTGAAGTCTTGGTGATGCAGGCTGCTTGTGCATTTAGGATCTTTGTCAACTGGGTGTTTGTGAGGATTTAGTGTTTGGCAAGATTTAGACGCCAACTTTACATTTTTTTAAGTTCTGCTGGCCCATGGATTCAGATTTTTCCTTTGTTTTTAAACATTAATTACAAGGAACAGACTCAGTGTTGCTGTTAATTCTTCCTAACTATAGGTTCAACATACTGCAAATGTGTAGAAACTTTGGAATTTATTATAAGTGTGATGGGAAGCAAATGGAAATTTTTGATCAAAGTTGTATATTTAAAAAGATTTTCCTGACTTTTATGCAATGAAAAATTGGACGTTGGAGACGAGGGCAGAAGCTGAGAAAACAGTTAGGAAGCTGTCTCCAGACGAGAGATGGTGGAAGCTTGTTTTAGGTTGGCCTGTTCTGCTGTTCTTTTCTTTTAGTGTGTGTGTGATGGCAGGGCCTGGTGCCAGAGCCAGGCTGCCTGGGTTGGAGCCCCGATTCTGCCCCTTCCGAGCTGCATGATGTTAGGCATCAGTTATGTCATCAGTAAAATGGGCATTGTAATAGCAGCCATGTCATAGGATTGTTGCGAGACTTACATAAATTAATTCATGAAAACTGTTTAGGATAGTGTCTGGCACATTGTAAGTATTCAGTAACTGTTCCTGATGACTCTCTTCTGATATTGTCACTGTGAAGTTTGTTACCTGTGACTGGCACATGCATCATGAGCGTGTTAACCCTGGGACTGTCTTTACATGGGAGCAGTGGAATCTTGTGACCACATTGTTGACATTCTTACTGAGTCTTACAGCAGTCTCTGAATGGTACTTTATGAAACTTCTCTTGTATATACATATACATTAGCTATTTGCAAGTACACACTTCCTGCAGATGCATAGTTATACTTTACACAAGATTAAAAAGCTGTCACATATTCAACATTATTTCATTTAAACAGTTTTGTTTTAGATTAAGTTCTCAGTGTTTTCAGTACATAATCTGCTCCATATGCTCTATTATTATATATATATATTTTTTTCAGATTGAACGTCTTCTATTTTTCACCAACTTTTGCCAGTGTCACAGCTTATATTTCTCTCTCTTTCCCTCTCTTGTCTGTCTTTCTCTCTGTATACACACACACACATGCACACAGGCACACATATATGCACACTCTTCACAAACAAATACACATAGGTTTTTGGACCTTACAGTTGAGCTGCATTCTTGTCAGAAGGCCTAACAATCCTAGAGTGAATGCAGCTGCCTCTTCCTTCCTTTGGGAGATCAGCATTACTCAGCTCAAATATTCTTGCTTTACCTCTTTGCTCACTGTTTTGGATATGCAGAACACTCAAATATTTGCTCTTTTAATACATTGGAATAAACTGGATATTATGTTTTGAAAGTCAAATATGGATCCAAGTAGTTTTTAACGAATATTTACTTTTTTTTTTAATGTGAGGAAAAAACCGTCATACTGTTTCTATGTATAGTTGGCAATTGGAACTTGTTAAAAGGGCAGTCTAAACACAGGAACCATGTAGCTCCGGGGAGATTAACAAAGGTATCTAGTTATAAAGCCTGCATAAAGCCCCACTCCAGACGAATATTTTCAAATGTGAGAGGGATAAAATTTATATTATTAACAGCTGTCGATTTAACTTAGTAAAGCCTAAAATCATACTAGAAAATAGTTTAATTACAGTTCCAGTTCTTAAAATATGAAAAAGATGTTGATTATACAATGAAATGACAAATATTTTTCATACATACACAAGCGCAGCAAAATTTCCAGAAAATAGCTAATATGAACTTAAACATTTTTTCTGGAAAACGAAGAGCCTTATTTTTTACCAATAGTGGATTATTTAACATTAATCTACATTACATATAATGGATTAATATTAGGACCTTGATTAAGCTCATTTTCAAAGATACAGAGCACCTTTTCCTAATTGTAAAATTGTTCTTAATTGGTTACAATACATAAGAATACCACATTTCTTTTCCTGCAGTTTAAAGCCCCACATTAAAATGAAGATTATGATAAATTACATAAGATTACTTATTTAGTCAGCTGTTCTACTTGTCGTTATATTTCCCGTTTTGCAGATTGGAAAACAGAGGCCCATAGTGGTTAAACTAGCTCAAGCTTATGTAGCTGTTAGGGAGGCCATGATTCAAAGCCCAAGCAGCAGGAATCTGAGTGCCTATTCTGAACCAATAAACCACATTGCCCCCATCATAATTAAGATAACTCATTTTTCTCCCTTAAAATGCCTTGAAAAATTATGAAGAGATATTTCATCCAGCTGCAGAGTAACAACAAGCTATGTTTATTTTGGGGAATGATAAGGAGTTGTTTTGCCCTATACATAGACTTCTACAAGTAGAGCAATTGCATAACACGGTCTATCTGTGTAGATTACACTTTTTTCATGATTCATTTAACTTCTTGCATTTGGTATCATTTCCTTTCAACCTGAAGCACATTTGATGCAGATTTACTGGGACATTCACACTCTATTTTGGTTTTGAAAGCTGCAGACCTCACTTAACAAGTGCACAAACAACATAGCCATTTGGAACTAGTCCATCCTTTATAGATTTAATTTTTCATTTTCTCTGGAAAGGACAGTAATGCAAAGGAAAAAACATATCTATGGGACTACTTCAGTTTTTATTATAACTAAAATACTGCTTGTGGATTGGCTGCAGATTAACCCACTGATATATGAAATTTCTAAACTGAGTGGCTTGCTTCACTGGTAAGAACCAATTTGTTTAGCGTAACTGACCATTCTAAGAATCCTTTGTACTCATTTGAAATTATTCATTTTCATATTCCTCCCACCTCTTTTTTGGTCTCAGAACAGGAAGCCCATGTATATTTTTTAAATCAAATCCAGACTGTTTTGATTTGTTTGTGTCTTACAATTTGAAAATCAAAATGTAAAATTGGACTGACCATTCCTTGGAGTGGTTCAAAATAGAAAAACAGTTTGATTTCATGTTTATCTTAGATTAAGTGAGAAATCAACTGATGATTAGAACTCTTCCAACTCATATAATTCTTGAGATGTCATGAACTTTATAATAAAAGAGTTTTCATACTCTTTGTGTGAGATCTCATAGTAGTCGTGCTTACT
Organism: Cephalophus harveyi; assembly: GCA_006410635.1. Taxonomy (NCBI): domain Eukaryota; kingdom Metazoa; phylum Chordata; class Mammalia; order Artiodactyla; family Bovidae; genus Cephalophus; species Cephalophus harveyi. Next base: position 141,053 of record SJYT01040422.1, read on the forward strand.
CTAGTAGTAGTGAAAGTTGCTCAGTCATGTCCGACTCTTTGTTGACCCTGTATAGTCCATGAACTTCTCCAGGCCAGAATACTGGAGTGGGTAGCCTTTCCTTTCTCCAGGGGATCTTCCCAACCCAGGGATCGTACCCAGGTCTCCTGTAGGTGGATTCTTTACCAACTGAGCCACAAGGGAAGCCCAAGAACACTGGAGTAGGTAGCCTATCCCTTCTTCAGCAGATCTTCTCGACCCAGGAATCAAAACGGGGTCTCCTGCATTGCAGATTCTTTACCAACTGAGCTATCAGGGAAGCCCTGCTTACTCTAAGTTAATAATAATAATTGGCCTACCACTGCCCAAAACACACAAAAATAGAATAAAAAGAAACATTTGTTTACTCAGTGAAAATGATTCTTTGACATTTTGTTCAATATTATTTTTTAATAAAAATGTGACATACAAGTGAGGTTGAAGTCCCTGTTGTTACCTCTTTAGTCTAACTTCCTTCTCTCCAGAGGCTACTGCATTTGTGAATTCAGTATATATCTTTATAGTTTATACTTTCGTTCATTGACTCTAGTTGGGAATTGCTTATTTTTAAATGATTAAAAGAAGTCTGGAATCTTGCATCAATCATGATATTAGTTGATGTTTTTAAACCTTATTTAATAAACCTTATTTTTAACCTTTTTCCAATCAAAATGTCAGTCTTATTTTAAAACCTAGTGTTTATTATCAATTCATTAATGATATCAGTTCATTAATTTTTTCCTTGCATCTTATTCTTTATTGCCAAATTAATTTTTATTGAGAGTCTGTGAGTAGCAAATTCTCTTTCTTGTTATTACTGAAAGTTATTTTTATTTTATTCTTACTGTTTAATAACTTAGGTTGCTTAGTATAGGTACTTGGGTATAGAATTTAGGTAGACAGTTTTCTTCAACAATTGGAAGGTAGTATTTTATTGTCTTGTAGCATTTGTTGCTATTCATGAGAAATCAGCTGTCAATCTAATTATTGCCTCTATAGTCTCACTTTTTCTCTCTGATAATTTTAAAGATTTTGTTTTTACCTTCATTGTTAAGAAGTTTTATTAAATGTGTCTAGGTTTGATTATATGCAGGTACTCTGTGTATCTGTATATGAGTATAATCTCTTCTTAAAACTTAGGATTTCTTTTTTAAATTTTGGAGAACTAGCAGCCATATTCTCTTTAAATATTGCCTCTATGCATTTCTCTTCATGTACTGGGACATATGAAGTATCTTTTCATTCTTATACCCTAAATCACTTACTTTCTCTTTCATTTTTTAATCTTTTTTTCTTTATATATTGTGTGTGCATCTTTATTTTCATTAGCTAAATCTAATTTATAGCTCATCTCATTTTTGGACATTTTCCATTTCTAGTATTCTTATGTTCTTTAGGGCTTCCCTGGTGGCTCAGAGGTTAAAGCGCCTACCTCCAATGTGGGAGACCCAGGTTCGATCCCTGGGTTGGGAAGATCCCCTGGAGAAGGAAATGGTAACCCACTCCAGTATTCTTGCCTGGAAAATCCCATGGACGGAGAAGCCTGGTAGGCTACAGTCCATGGGGTCGCAAAAGAGTCGGACACGACTGAGCAACTAAGTGTAAGTGTATGTTCTTTATGAAATTCTCCCTTTAACGCCTGTCCTATTCTCCCTGTCCTATTCTTTATTTATATACCCTTGTAAAAAGATGTGCTTATCTTAATACTCAGATTATTTCAGTTTCCTTTTTTTTGTTTTTAGTGTGTAAATTTTCCATTCACGCAGTGGTTGACTCTCCAACCTTGTGTGGGTTCTAATTTTCTTTTTTTTTTTAACTCTGCTTACCCACAGTATAGGTCTGCTTCCCATTGAGTCCTATGTGTTGGGAGTTACAGAAGTATTCCTACAGGATAATTTTAAATTTTATTTTTCAGTGAACCTAGATATATCCCTGACTCTCAATCAGCTTTTAAACTTACTTTTCAGTTGAAGTCCCTATGTCATATATGTAATACAGCTTTGGACTCCACACTTACATATGTAGCACAGCCTGAGATTCTAATTTCCTGTAGATGACTGTTTTTCCACCCACAGCCCTGATCAACTTTCTGGCTGATACCCTGCTACAGTGGAGCAAGTGTTTCTAAATCCAGTTTCAGAGATGGCTTTCTGCTGGAAACATGTTACTATAGTCCCATGTTGTACCTAACATATCCTTCTATTCTCAAAATAGTTTTTCCTTTGTATTGTTTTGTTGACTTCTGTTGAAAACGGTCGGAATTAATATACTGATTTGTTCATTTAACAAATATTTTTCAAGTGTTTTCTTTTACTGGTTACTATCTTAAGCACAAGAGACACGGTTGCTGCTTTAACACAGCAACATTTTGATAGTTGGGATGAGAGAATCAATCATTAAATAAATAAACCAATAAATGTAGTATGTGCTGTGCTTAGTTGCTCAGTCGTGTCTGACTCTTGGTGATTCCATGGACACAGCCTTCCAGGCTCCTGTGTCCATGGAGATTTTCTAGGCAAGAATACTGGAGTTGGTTGCCATGTCTTCCTCCAGGGGGTCTTCCCAGTGTAGCATATGTTATACTTTTTTTGTGTGTGTTTATACATGCAATGAAAATGATAAGGCAGAGTAATGGAGATACAGTGAGGTAGAGGGTAAGTAAGGGAGACAGAGGGCATTATTTTATATTTAGTAGTTAGTAAAACCCAGAATGAAATTGTGATCCATGTGTATTTCTGGTGCAAGATCATTACAGGCAGTAGAACCAACAGAATACACTCAACCTGCCCTAAGAATGCGGAGAGTGGTGTGGTGGAGGTGAGAGTCTAGTAGGAAGGTTGGACAAATGGTAGAGGGGCCACTTAATGCACGCTCACCTTGACTCTAGGCAAGAGTGAAAGCCTTTGGAGGATTCTGAGTAGTAAAGTGAAATTATCTGTGTAATGATTTCAAGAAAGCATTGACTCACCTGATTTGTGGAAAAATTGAGTGTGGGGAGACAGGAGTGAAAGTATGAGCCCAAAGAGGCTGATGTTTCAGGAGTCACACTAGAGATGAGGGTGGTTTGAACAGCATGGCTAAGGTGGTTGTGTAGAGAAGAAAAGGAAGGAGTCAAAGAAGGTCCTGAGGTTTCTGACTTAAGCAGCTGGATAAGTTCAGTTCAGTTCAGT
>SJYT01040427.1:0-15409 GCA_006410635.1 Cephalophus harveyi
CCAGCGAAGGCGTGGGTTGGCAGAGGCCTGCTGCAGGGTCGGAGGCACTGAGTGTGGCAGTGCGTGCACAAAACCTTTGAAAGGAGGTCGCCATTATCTTCATCACCTCCACCATAGTTTGGCTTCAGGTCAAACAACAAGGAGGGAACACAGCCCCGACCATCAACAGAAAACTGGATTAAAGATTTTCTGAGCATGCCCCCGCCCATCAGAACAACACCCAGTTTCCCCCTCAGTCAGTCTCTCCCATCAGGAAGCTTCCTCTTATCCTTCTCCTTCGGAGGCAGACAGACTGGAAACCACAATCACAGTGTTCTGACAAAACGTGGTCCACTGGGGAAGGGACTGGCAAAGCACTTCAGTATTCTTGCCTTGAGAACTCTATGAACAGTATGGAAAGGCAAAAGTATAGGGCACTTCCCCAGGTCGGAAGGTGCCCAATATGCTACTGGAGATTGGTGGAGAAATAATTCCAGAAAGAATGAAAAGATGGAGCCAAAGCAAAAAACAACACCCAGTTGTGGATGTGACTGGTGATGGAAGTGAAGTCTGATGCTGTAAAGGGCAACATTGCATAGTGAAGTGAAGTCGCTCTGTCATGTCCGACTCTTTGCGACCCCATGGACTGTAGCCCACCAGGCTCCTCGGTCCATGGGATTCTCCAAGCAAGAATACTGGAGTGGGTTGCCATTTCCTTCTCCAATGTTGTATAGGAACCTGGAAAGTTAGGTCCATTAATCAAGGTAAATTAAAAGTGGTCAAACAGAAGATGGCAAGTGTGAACATCAACATTTTAGGAATCAGTGAACTAAAATGGACTGGAATGGGTGAATTTAACTCAGATGACCATTATATCTATTACTGTGGGCAAGAATCCCTTAGAAGAAATGGAGTAGCCATCATAGTCAAATAAAGAGCCTTAAATTCAGTACTTGGATGCAATCTCAAAAATGACAGAATGATCTCTGTTTGTTTCCAAGGCAAACCATTCAATAACACAGGAATCCAAGTCTATGCCCCAACCAGTAATGCTGATGAGGCTGAAGTTGAGAGCTTCTATGAAGACCTATAAGACCTTCTAGAACTAATATCCAAAATAGATGTCCTTTTCATTAAAGGGGACTGGAATGCAAAAGTAGGAAGTCAAGAGATACCTAAAGTAACAGGCAAATTTGGCCTTGGAGTACAGAATGAAGCAGGGCAAAGGCTAGTAGAGTTTTGCCAAAGAATGCACTGGTCATAGCAAACACCCTCGTCCAACAACACAAGAGAAGATTCTACACATGGACATCACCAGATGGTCAGTACTGAAATCAGATTGATGATATTCTTTGCAGCCAAATATGGAGAATCTCTATACAGCCAGCAAAAGGAATACCAACAGCTGACTGTGTCTCAGGACATGAATTCATTGCCAAATTCAGACTTACACTGAAGAAAGTAGGGAAAACCACCAGATCATTTGGATATCACCTAAATCAAATCCCTTACAATTATACAGTGGAAGTGACAAATAGATTCAAGGGATTAGATCTGATAGAGTGCCCGAAGAACGGAAGTTCCTGACATTGTAGAAGAGGCAGTCACCAAAATAACCCCCAAGAAAAAGAAAAGCAAAAGGACAAAACGGCTGTCTGAGGAGGCCTTACAAATAGCTGTGAAGAGAAGCTAAAGGCAAAGGAGAAAAGGAAAGATATACCCACTTGAATGTAGTTCCTAAGAATAGCAAGGAGAGATAAGAAAGCCTTTCTCAGTGATCAATGCAAAGAAATAAAGGGTAACAAAAGAATGGAAAAGACTAGAGATCTCTTCAAGAAAGTTAGAGATACTAAGGGACCATTTTATGCAAAGATGAGCTCAATAAAAGACAGAAATGGTATGGACCTAACAGAAGCAGAACCTATTAAGAAGAGGTGGCAAGAATATACAGAAGAACTATACAAAAAAGATCTTCATGACCCAGATAATCACGATGGTGTGATCGCTCACCTAGAGCCAGACATCCTGGAATGAAAAGCCAAGTGGTCCTTAGGAAACATCATTAGGGACAAAGCTACTGGAGGTGATGGAATTCCAGTTGAGCTATTTCAAATCCTAAAAGATGATGCTGTGAAAGTGCTGTACTCAATATGTCAGCAAATTTGGAAAACTCAGCAGTGGCCACAGGACTGGAAAGGGTCAGTTTTATTTCCAAGCCCAAAGAAATGTAACACTGAAGAATGTTCAAACTACAAAAATGCCCTGATCTCACATGCTAGTAAAGTAATGCTCAAAATTCTCCAAGCCAGGCTTCAACAGTACGTGAGCTGTAAACCTGTAGTTGTTCAAGCTAGATTTAGAAAAGGCAGTGGAACCAGAGATCAAATTTGAAACTTCTGTTGGATCATTGAAAAAGCAAGAGAGTTCCAGAAAAGCATCTACTTCTGCTTTATTGACTACACCAAAGCCTTTGACTGTGTCAGTTCAGTTCAGTCACTTAGTTGTGTCTGACTCTTTGCGACCCCATGAATTGCAGCACACCAGGCCTCCCTGACCATCACCATCTCCCGGAGCTCACTCAGACTAACGTTCATCAAGTCCGTGATGCCATCCAGCCATCTCATCCTCTGTCATCCCCTTCTCCTCCTGCCCCCAATCCCTTCCAGCATCAGAGTCTTTTCCAATGAGTCAACTCTTCGCATGAGCTGGCCAAAGTACTGGAGTTTCAGCTTTAGCATCATTCCCTCCAAAGAAATCCCAGGGCTGATCTCCTTCAGAATGGATTGGTTGGATCTCCTTGCAGTCCAAGGGACTCTCAAGAGTCTTCTCCAACACCACAGTTCAAAAGCATCAATTCTTCGATGCTCAGCCTTCTTCACAGTCCAACTCTCACATCCATACATGACCACAGGAAAAACCATAGCCTTGACTAGATGGACCTTAGTCCGCAAAGTAATGTCTCTTTTTTGAATATGTTATCTAGGTTGTTCATAACTTTTCTTCCAAGGAGTAAGTGTCTTTTAATTTCATGGCTGCAGTCACCATCAGCAGTGATTTTGGATCCCAAAAAAATAAAGTCTAACACTGTTTCCACTGTTTCCCCATCTATTCCCATGAAGTGATGGGACCGGATGCCATGATCTTCGTTTTCTGAATGTTGAGCTTCAAGCCAACTTTTTCACATTCCTCATTCACTTTCATCAAGAGGCTTTCTAGTTCCTCTTCACTTTCTGCCATACCTTTCTTTGGAATTGGAATGAAAACTGACCTTTTACAGTCCTGTGGCCACTGCTGAGTTTTCCAAATTTGCTGGCAAACCACTTTTAGCATTACGCAGCTATCTTCACTATAGTCTGATATGTAGGTTAACACAGACTAAAGATAATCTGTAGGGTCTTAAAATAATTTTCTTCCAGACTTTTGGAGAATTTCTCCTCCATGAAATATTGGATCAGCTTTCATGACTTATTCCAAAGTCATAATTAATGTTTTTCTACTAAGAACTACTAATTTCTTTCATACCATTAGGTATGAAATAATGATGATAAATCTCCACTTGTATCGGAAAACAAAGACTGTGTTTTTCTATTTCCTTTTGAAATGTTAATTGAAATAGTAGACAACCAAAGTTTTGTCTTGTGAAAAGACATGTGAAAGTGAAACTCACTCAGTCCTGTCTGACTCTTTGTGACTTCATGGACTATACAGGCCATGGAATTCTCCAGGCCAGAATACTGAAATAGGTAACATTTCCTTTCTCCAGGGAATCTTTCAAACCCAGGGATCGAATCCAGGTCTCTTGCATTGCAGGTGGATCAATGACTAAAAATAAAATGAGAAAATGCAACAAAGGGTAGAGGAAAAGTGAGCCAGGAGTGGGGAAAGTGGGAGAAAAGAAGGAGGGGTAAGTGGAGGGAAAGAGAGGTGGTTGGGGAGGGAAGGGGGATGGAATGAAAAACAGAAGGAAAAGCAGAGAAAGGAGGAAGAGGTCAGGAGGAAACAGAGTAGAGAAAAAGAGATGAAGAAGGGAGGATGGGAAACATTCTTACAGCTCGAGAAGCAAAGGAGTGTCTGTAATGGCTGAAAACTGGAGAACTCCTCAAAGAAACAGGTGTTACGTCAAGTGAATACAGTAAACTGGCAGAGATAGAAACAATTTTACAGAAAGTCCAGAAATGAGAAGGAACAGGAACAAGTGAGCAAAGACCTTGGAGTGTGTTTCAGTTGACAATTGTGTGCAGCAATCTGCTCACTGGGCTCTTAGCCCCTCCTCATGTCTCCTGAGCAAAGAAGCAAGAAGATTGAGAGCTGTGATCATAGACACAGGGCACGTCCCCCTGCCCCTACCGGGTACAGACCACCCTTCTTCCAGAGGACAGCTTCCTGGGAGTGACCATGGGAGAGGATGACTCTACCAAAAGGAGGCCAGTTAAGGAGGCCGCTGGGCTCTGCATCCAGGCTGTGTGTTGGGGCCACAGAGAATGCGGATGGAGCTCTGAAAGGGCAGGTTATGCCTGAGGGGCCAGTCTCCCAGGGAGTGTGGGAAAGAGAGCAGGGAGCTGTGCTCGCCACCAAGAAAGCACACTGCCTCTCTCTACCATGTGCTCTCTGCTTCAGCTACCCAGACCTCCATCCTTATTCAGAGGTGTCTGTGCTGACAAGGCCCCATTTCTTAGGGTCACAAGTAGTCAGGACAGTGTCACCTGTCAGGTTGGATGGTGAACTTTGGGTGTCAGGCATCTTGTTGACTCCCTGGGGCTACCAGCTGCTGTCTGAAGGGAGAACTCAGGACAGGGAGCACTAGGAGCATCTGAAGCAGGAGCGCAGGTGCTCCCTGCTGCCTTGTTGGGTGGCGGCATCAGTGAACAGAAGGGGGAGGGGAGGGACAGCCCTGCTGCAGGGTTGAGGGGAAGCATGGTCTTCCTAACTCCCCTAATTGGCTGTGGGGATGCCCAGGCCATCTCCAAGGCTGTGTCCTAATTCCCTCCCTGCTAGGTGGTCCAAGGGAGTTAGCTGAACACTTATTTACATTAGGTTCAGCAACAACTTGAAGGGAGAGGCTTCAAAATCTGTCCACTCTATGTATTTTCACTGGAGGATGTTGAACTTGGGCCATCCAGACTGTTCAAAGATTCTCTGTTCATGATGCTGCCCACTGTGTTACCCAGAGTTCAAGATTATGGCCTTGCTCCATCTTTGCACTGTTGCTTTTTTGCTGGCAAAACAGCCTTGTTCATTTTTGCATCTCATATTTGCAATGCATGCTCCATGCAGTGCTCCACGAAGGGTTGAATGAAAATTTGGATGAAAAAAATGAGTTTGATGGATGAGGAATGAATTCCTCAAACCAAAGTCTGTACCTTTCCCAGAGCCCTCTTGTCCTGTCTCGGAACAAGTAGTCTCTCTGGTCACCCTCCGTCATGTGGCTGTGTGTCTCTGCCCCAGTCTCCGCAGGGCATCCTTCACCTCCTTGTTTCTCAGGCTGTAGACGAGGGGGTTGAGCATCGGGATGACCAGGGTGTAGAAGACGGAGATCACTTTGCCCTGCTCCATGGACGCCACAGCTCCCGGCTGGGCATACATGACAAACACAGTCCCATAAAAGAGGGACACAGCTGTCATGTGGGATCCGCAGGTGGAGAAGAGCTTGTGTCTCCCTCCTCCTGAGTGCATCCTGAGGATGGTCACTGTGATGTAGCTATAGGAGACGAGGACCATGAATATGGTGCCCACAATTATGAGGCCACAGAGGCCAAACATGACCAGCTCATTGATGGTAGTGTCAGCACAGGCAAGCTTGAGCAGAGGCGGCACATCACAGAAGAAGTGGTCGATGTGATTGGAGCTGCAGAACGGGAGGCTGAATGTGAAGCTGGTCTGCAGGATGGAGTTGAGGCAGCCCCCACAGTAGCAGCCCAGCACCAGGCGGGCACAGACCGAGGGGCACATGGAGATGGGGTAGCACAGGGGGCTACAGATGGCCAAGAAGCGGTCATAAGCCATCACGGCCAAGAGGAGAGTCTCCGTGGTGAGGAGCAGGAAGAGGAAGAAGAACTGAGTGGCACATCCCCCTAAGGTGATGACCTTGGAGGAGGAAAGGAGGTCAGTGAGCATCTTAGGGTAGATGACAGATGAGTAGCCCAAGTCCAGGAAAGAGAGGTTCTTGAGGAAGAAGTACATTGGGGAGTGCAGACGGGCATCCAGGGTGATGACCACGATCATGGTGAGGTTCCCCAGCACGGCCACCACGTACAGGGCCAGGAAGAGAGCAAAGAGCAGGGCCTGGGTCTGTGGGCCACCCCCAAACCCATCCAGCACAAACTCCTGCAGAGGCACCACCGAGAGGGTTCCGTTTCTGTGGGGTGGCATGGCCCTGACCATGACTCGGGGCAGAGTGCAGAGAGCAGGTGGGAGGCAGGGAGGGGGAGCAGGTGAATGTCACATGATCGTCCTGCCTTGGAGATCAAGGACCTTCTGCACCCCGCTGCCCACTGACCAAGAGACCACCGGCTCCCAAGTTCTGCTTCCAGATGAGTATGGACTGACCTGAAAAGGGAACATTTCCCCTGATTCATTAATACATAAATATGGACATTCACTCTCTCTCTGGGTGACTCTGAGCTGCTGTTATGGGGTGTGTAGTGGCTGCCAGGAGCTTTGAGGGCTGAAATCTTGGTGTGAGGAGTGTTGCAATCTCCTCTGTCTCTTCTCAATAAATGCTTTCCATCTCCATAGGGATGTTCCTAAGCTGTGTAATGTCCACTCCTCACTCAAGTACCTAATCCTGCACTTTCCTGCCTTATTAATTCCTTCACTGACTTTATAAATACTTATTGAACACCTCATGCCAGCCTGGTGGTGTGTTGCTGATGATTGTACCTCCAGGCCAGGCTGGGACCAGAGCAGGAACCAAAACCAATCAGGAAAATTTCTCTCAGTCTGTCCTGCAGAAGCTGTTCTGAGCCCCATGTAGCATCAATATGTGAACCTGGACCACAGCTTCATTCTGTCTGCAGAGCACTGTGCATCCTTGAGGATCTCAAGGGGCCTCAAGCCAATGCCCCTATGCTTAAAAATATGAGGAGGGGACACCAGGCTATTGGGGTGTTATGTCTATTTTTCCTGCAGACCCTGAGATCTATCTTGGCATGATGACAAACATCAGCAGAGCTGTGTGCTTCCTTGAGAATGTAGGGATTTTTTTCTTGCAGTGTACAGATAGTGGACAATTAATGGGGTAGGGACAGCCAAGCTTCATGGCCTGAGAAGCAGCAGGGCAGGAGCTGTGACACATTTGGAATGTGGGGATGTCCTCCTCCTGTCCTTACTTCTCTGCCCCTGGCTCCTCAGCACATCTCGTATAGTCATTGCTTGGAGCAGTGGGAGCCTCCAACACGGTCACATCTGCTCAGTGGCTGGGTCCTCCTGCTGGGTGCTGCCTCGTGTCCCTGTCACAGCCCAGACCTCCCTTGTCCACACTGGACCGGGCTGACCACCACACTGTCATGGGTCATGGGGACCTGCTGTGTCATGGCCAGAGGAATGGTTGGGAGATGCAGCCTAGAGAGGAAGCTGTGGGAAGGAGGGCAGGCACAGTGCCACGGTGCCACTCAGGAAGGTGAGGAGGATCAGGGAGAGGATGTAATCTATGTCAGAGAAAACCCCACAGTTCCTAGAGGGCAGGTCTGCAGCATGGCGAAGCTGGCTGCCTTTGCAGGGAGCAAGCTCCTCTGCACTGGGAGTGTGCAGTCAGAGGCTGGGTGGTCAGTGATGCTGTGGAGGAGTGATGACCCCACGTTCCCTCTTAGCTTAAAGTTCTCTTGGAAGATGATCTATAAGAGCCCATACTTTGCAACTAAAAGTGTTACAAGGTACAAGGGTTAGTGGTCCCGCTTTCCTCTCCTGGGAGACTTAAGTGTAATCCTCTCACGAGAGCAGAGAGGGGCAGTCTGTCTGACATGTGCAGGCAGGGTCCACTCAAATTTGAATTTGGATATACGCACTGAGGCTGGACAGGGTGCTACCCTATCTATGTTGGCCACCAAGCCCTATGCACCGAGGCCTGTCCTGCACACACACACCCTGTCTGCCTGCTCAGGTCCTCACCTCATAATAATCTCAAAGTGACCAGAGTGACCACCTTCACCCACTATCCCCAGATTTGGTGACCTTGCTGTTATATCCCTGAGAGTTCCCAGCTTTATTTATTTGGCTGTTTCCTGGGACAATTCATCCACCACAGGGGCCTTGAGTCATCACAGCAGTGACCCCTCACAAGCCTGGGGAGCACATGAGGGCTGCTTGGCATTCTCACCTGGGAAGCCAAGCTTCCAAGCTTGTTTGGAGAAACAGAACCAACACATTCTTCTGGCTTGCTGAGATGACCAAGTGGGGCTACTGCAGTGGCTTCAGTAAACCTGCCTCTGAGTTGAGGCTGACAATTACCTCCAGGGTGAAGCAGAGAAACCCAGCGCTGCTTTCGAGGATCTATTGAATATTTGTAGTGACTGTGTCCTGAATACTTTCCTTGCACTCTCATCACTCAAGCATGATCTGAGCTCCTGTGCACCAGCAGTGCCTGATGCTTGTTGGGTTCAGGATCTCAGGCCATTGACTTAAAATCCACCTTTGTACAAGGACCCCTGATTATTTCTATTCTCGTTAAGCTCAGACCTGCTGCCCTAATTGATCCTGCGAAGGGAAGTGGGGAGTGGGGGACCTTGTTGTCCAGGATCCAGGCCCCCAGGACTCACCTGTCAGTGATGCTGACCATGCCCTGCTGAGTGATGACCACACTGCTCCTGTGATGTCAGGAGGGGCATGGCCCACCCAGGACTCTGTGCTCCCGGGGAGGACAGGACTCTTGATCCAAGTCTGTGCTGATGATAATGACGTGGTGCTGAGAGGCCCCTCCCTTGTCCACCTCTAGCCTCCTGTGCATGGAAGTGAGAGGGAGGAGGGGTAACAGAGGTGAAGCAGGCTCTGGCTGCAGGAACTCCTGGGTCTTGATAGAAGCAGAGAAGAGGATGGACTCAGTCACCTGACTCTCCACATTATCTGTCCTCTGGGCAATATGTCAGGTTCCTGCACCTAAGGGTCACTCTGCTCAGAAGATGCTACTTGTAGGTCTGGGACTTGAGGCCTCAAATGGCCAATTAGGTGAGACCTGGGCTTCTGAGTGCACTGGGACTCACAGCACCCTGGGTCTCGGGAGCTTCAATCCTGTGGCCAATCGTCCTTTGATGCATCTCAGTCCAGTACAGAGGGGCAGGAAGACTGAAGTCCATTAGGGACCCCTTAGTGTGGGTGGGGCAAACAGTAGAGGAACGCAGACAACTTACACGGACTCTATGGACGTCCTTGGAAAGATCTCCCTGGGCAGCAGGTGGAACCTCCTGGCCCACAGCCCTTTCTCCTCCTCTGCTCCATCCTCATCTGTTGCTGTGAGGAAAAGTGACAGGTGGGAGTCGGTAACCAGGGCAACAGCACAGCCCTTTCAATGACACCTATTACCATTATGATCCTTTTTCATGCTAAAATTGTCCTGTTTTTGGCTATTTGGATTCTCCTCAAGGCAGCCCTATACTCACTGAATATAGCATAAATATATCACATCCATTCATACAAAATATATGAATCCCATTGTTTTCCAGCTCAGCATTTCTTATGATGTACTCTGCATAGAAGTTAAATAAGCAGGGTGACAATATACAGCCTTGATGTACTCCTTTTCCTATTTGGAACCAGTCTGTTGTTCCATGTCCAGTTCTAACTGTTGCTTCCTGACCTGCATATAAGTTTCTCAAGAAGCAGGTCAGGTTGGTCTGGTAGGCCCATTTCTTTCAGAATTTTCCACATTTCATTGTGATCTACACAGTCAAAGGCTTTGGCATTGTCAATAAAGCAGAAATAGGTGTTTTTTTCTGGAACTCTCTTGCTGTTTCAATGATCCAGCGGATGTTGGCAATTTGATCTCTGGTTCCTCTGCCTTTCTAAAACCAGCTTGAACATCTGGAAGTTCATGGTTCATGTACTGCTGAAGCCTGGCTTGGAGAATTTTGAGCATTACTTTATTAGCATGTGAGATGAGTGCAATTGTGTGGTAGTTTGACCATTTTTTGGCATTGCCTTTCTTTGGGATTGGAATGAAAACTGACCTTTTGCAGTCCTGTGGCCACTGCTGAGTTTTCCAAATTTGCTGGCATATTGAGTGCAGCACTTTCACAGCATCATCTTTCAGGATTTAAAATAGCTCAACTGGAATTCCATCACCTCCACTAGCTTTGTTCATAGTGATGCTTTCTAAGGCCCACTTGACTTCACATTCCAAGATGTCTGGCTCTAGATGAGTGATTACACCACCTTGATTATCTGGGTCATGAAGAACTTTTTTGTACACTTCTTCCGTGTATTCTTGCCACCTCTTCTTAATATCTTCTGCTTCTGTTAGGTCCAGACCATTTCTGTCCTTTATCGAGCCCATCCTTGCATGAAATGTTCCCTTGGTATCTCTAATTTTCTTGAAGAGATCTCTAGTCTTTCCCATTCTGTTGTTTTCCTCTATTTCTTTGCATTGATCACTGAAGAAGGCTTTCTTATCTCTTCTTGCTATTCTTTGGAACTCTGCATTCAGGTGCTTATATCTTTCCTTTTCTCCTTTGCTTTTCGCCTCTCTTCTTTTCACAGCTATTTGTAAGGCCTCCCCAGACAGCCATTTTGCTTTTTTGCATTTCTTTTCCATGGGGATGGTCTTGATCCCTGTCTCCCGTACAATGTCACGAACCTCATTCCATAGTTCTTCAGGCACTCTATCTATCAGATCTAGGCCCTTAAATCTATTCCTCACTTCCACTGTATAATCATAAGGGATTTGATTTAGGTCATACCTGAATGGTCTAGTGGTTTTCCCTACTTTCTTCAATTTGAGTCTGAATTTGGCAATAAGGAGTTCATGATCTGAGCCACAGTCAGCTCCTGGTCTTGTTTTTGTTGACTGTATAGAGCTTCTCCATCTTTGGCTGCATAGAATATAATCAATCTGATTTCGGTGTTGACCATCTGGTGATGTCCACGTGTAGAGTCTTCTCTTGTGTTGTTGGAAGAGGGTGTTTGCTATGACCAGTGCATTTTCTTGGCAAAACTCTATTAGTCTTTGCCCTGCTTCATTCCGCATTCCAAGGCCAAATTTGCCTGTTACTCCAGGTGTTTCTTGACTTCCTACTTTAGCATTCCAGTCCCCTATAATGAAAAGGACATCTTTTTTGGGTGTTAGTTCTAAAAGGTCTTGTAGGTCTTCATAAAACCGTTCAACTTCAGCTTCTTCAGCATTACTGGTTGGGGCATAGACTTGGATAACTGTGATATTGAATGGTTTGCCTTGGAGACGAACAGAGATCATTCTGTCGTTTTTGAGATTGCATCCAAGTACTGCATTTCGGACTCTTTTGTTGACCATGATGGCTACTCCATTTCTTCTGAGGGATTCCTGCCCGCAGTAGTAGATATAATGGTCATCTGAGTTAAATTCACCCATTCCAGTCCATTTTAGTTCGCTGATTCCTAGAATGTCGACGTTCACCCTTGCCATCTCTTGTTTGACCACTTCCAATTTGCCTTGATTCATGGACCTGACATTCCAGGTTCCTATGCAATATTGCTCTTTACAGCATCGGACCTTGCTTCTATCACCAGTCACATCCACAACTGGGTATTGTTTTTGCTTTGGCTCCATCCCTTCATTCTTTCTGGAGTTATTTCTCCACTGATCTCCAGTAGCATATTGGGCACCTACTGACCTGGGGAGTTCCTCTTTCAGTATCCTATCATTTTGCCTTTTCATACTGTTCATGGGGTTCTCAAGGCAAGAATACTGAAGTGGTTTGCCATTCCCTTCTCCAGTGGACCACATTCTGTCAGACCTCTCCACCATGACCCACCATGTGGGTCTTGGGTGGCCCCACAGGGCATGGCTTAGTTTCATTGAGTTAGACAAGGCTGTGGTCCTAGTGTCATTAGATTGGCTAGTTTTCTGTGAGTATGGTTTCAGTATGTCTGCCCTCTGATGCCCTCTTGCAACACTACCATCTTACTTCGGTTTCTCTTACCTTGAGCATGGGGTATCTCTTCATGGCTTCTCCAGCAAAGCACAGCCACTGCTTCTTACCTTGTACAAGGGGTATCTACTAACAGCCGCCCCTCCTGACCTTGAATGTGCAGTAGCTCCTCTAGGCCCTATTGCTCAGCTATTAAAAAGAATGCATTTGAATCAGTTCTAATGAGGTGGATGAAACTGAAGCCTATTATTCAGAGTAAGTAAGTCAGAAAGAAAAACACCAAATTAACACATTTTTATGGAATTTAGAAAGATGGTAAGATGACCCTTTTGCTGTATGCAAAAGAGACACAGATGTAAAGAACAGACTTTTGGACTCTGTGGGAGAAGGCAAGGGTGGGATGATTTGAGAGAATAGCATTGAATCTTGTATATTATCATATGTGAACTAAATCGCCAGTCCAGGTTTGATGCATGAAACAGGGCGCTCAGGGCTGGTGCACTCAGATGACCCTGAGGGATGGAATGGGGAGGGAGGTAGGAGGAGGTTCAGGATGGAGAACACATGTACACCCATGGCTGATTCATGTCAATGTATGGCAAAAATCGCTACAATATTGCAAAGTAATCAGCCTTCAATTAAAATGAATAATTTTTTTAAAAAAGTAAAAGAATGGCAATGCACTTCAGTTTTCCTGCCTGGAGAATTTCATGGACAGAGGAGCCTGGTGGGCACACTCCAAGGGGTTGCAAAGAGTCAGACACAACTGAGTGATTAAGACACACACATATCCAAATTATAGGTGATATAGGTGATGTTTTACCATATCTCTCTTAACAATAATGCAAGAGAAAAATTGTAGTCATGTTACAATTGATTATACCTATCAACCAAATGGATTCTACTTGACATAGACAGAACAATACATTCAGCAACTGCAGAATAAATTACCTTCAGCACATGGAACAGGATTCTAGTAGGCTCCATAGTGACCCCTTCCCCTCAATAAATGCCTGCCTGAAAATGCAGAATGTGATCTTTACTGGAAATAGGATCTTTCCAAATGAATTAGTTAGGATGAGGTCATGCTGGATTAGGTGGGCCCTAAATCCACTGACAGGTGTCCTTCTGAGAAGAAGAGATGAAACAGAGACACAAGACACAGGAAGAAGGGCAAGTAAAAGCTGGGCAGAGGTTGGAGTGATGCATCAACAGGGGCAGGGAACAAGTGCCAAGGATGCCAGAGGCTCCAGAAGCCAGGAAAAGTCATGGAAAAGTGTTTGTCTCGAAATTTCAAAAGCAGCAGGCCCTGGAGACAACTTGATTTTGGACATCTCTCCTCTGGACCTGCAAGAGGGTAAATTCCTGTTGTGAAAAGTCACCATGTGTTAATCAGTTATGGCAGTCCTGTTCACTGAACAGGAGGGCAAGGAGGCAGTCTGCTTTCACCTGACAAGGTCAGCAGTACACCTTCACTCTCCTGTCTCAGGGCTATGTCACCTCTCCAGCTCTATGTCAGAATGTACTCTGCAGTGATCTTCATCCCCCTTTCCAATTCTTCCATATTCTAGTTCATTTATTTCAATTGTTTTAAACATGATCACACATCACAATTTACTTGTAGAATCTTCTTAAAGACAAGTTTAGATTACTTCCTTTCTTATTTTTTCAGTAATGTGTACTATACAATGTCCTCCCTAAAGTTTGATGTGCTCAGTTCAGTTCAGTTCAGTTGCTCAGTCATGTCCGATTCTTTGCGACCCCATGAATCACAGCATGCCAGGCCTCCCTGTCTATCACCAACTCCTGGAGTCTACTCAAACTCACATCCATTGAGTTGGTGCTGCCATCCAGCCATCTCATCCTCTGTTGTCCCCTTCTCCTCTTGCCCCCAATCCCTCCCAGCATCAGGGACTTTTCCAATAAGTCAACTCTTCACATGAGGTGGCCAAAGTATTGGAGTTTCAGCTTTAGCATCAGTCCTTCAAATTAACATCCAAGACTGATTTCCCTTAGGACATACAGGTTGGACCTCCTTGCAGTCCAAGGGACTCTCAAGAGTCTTCTCCAACACCACAGTTCAAAAGCATCAATTCTTCGGTGCTCAGCTTTCTTCAGAGTTCAAATCTCACATCCATACATGACCACTGGAAAAAACATAGCCTTGACTAGACGGACCTTTGTTGGCAAAGTAATGTCTCTGCTTTTCAATATGCTATCTAGGTTGGTCATAACTTTTCTTCCAAGGAGTAAGCATCTTTTAATTTCGTGGCTGCAGTCACCATCTGCAGCGATTTTGGAGCCCTCCCAAAATACAGTCTGACACTGTTTCCACTGTTTCCCAATCTATTTCCCATGAAGTGATGGGATGCCATGATCTTAGTTTTCTGGATGTTGAGCTTTAAGCCAACTTTTTACTCTCCTCTTTCACCTTCATCAAGAGGCTTTTTAGTTCCTCTTCATTTTCTGCCATAAGGATGGTGTCATCTGCATATCTGAGGTTATTTATATTTCTCCCAGCAACCTTGATTCCAGCTTGTGTTTCTTCCAGTCCAGCGTTTCTCATGATGAACTCTGCGTAGAAGTTAAATAAGCAGGGTGACAATATACAGCCTTGACGTACTCCTTTTCCTATTTGGAACCAGTCTGTTGTTTCATGTCCAGTTCCATGTCCAGTTCTGTTGCTTCCTGACCTGCATACAGATTTCTCAAGAGGCAGGTCAGGTGTTCTTGTATTCCCATCTCTTTCAGAATTTTCCACAGTTTATTGTGATCCACACAGTCAAAGACCTTGGCATAGTCAATAAAGCAGAAATAGATGTTTTTTTGGAACTCTCTTGCTTTTTGCATGATCCAGCAGATGTTGGCAATTTGACCTCTGGTTCCTCTGCCTTTTCTAAAACCAACTTGAACATCAGGAATTTCATGGTTCACGTATTGCTGAAGCCTGGCTTGGAGGATTTTGAGCATTACTTTACTAGTGTGTGACATGAGTGCAATGGTGCAGTAATTTGGCCATTCTTTGGCACTGCCTTTCTTTGGGATTGGAATGAAAACTGACCTTTTCCAGTCCTGTGGCCATTGCTGAGTTTTCCAAATTTGCTGGCAGATTGAGTGCAGTGCTTTCACAGCATCATCTTTCAGGTTTGGAAATAGCTTAACTGGAATTCCATCACCTCCACTAGCTTTGTTCATACTGGTGCTTTCTAATGCCCACTTGACTTCACATTCCAGGATGTCTGGCTCTAGATGAGTGATCACACCATCGTGACTAAATGGGTCATGAAGATCTTTTTTGTACAGTTCTTCTGTGTATTCTTGCCACCTCTTCTTAATATCTTCTGTTTCTGCTAGGTCCATACCGTTTCTGTCCTTTA
>SJYT01040427.1:16290-43077 GCA_006410635.1 Cephalophus harveyi
AATGAAAGAATGACACAGGGAGACCAAGCTTCGGTGAGCGAGGCCTGTAACTTTATTTTCAAAAGGAGCTTTTATAACCTGACTTGTACATAGAGGAAAATGAAAGACACAAAACCATGCAGAGTCAGCTCAAAGATTCCAGCAGTTTTGCCCTTATTGAAACCAGGATTTTTTTCTGCATACCTTTCCCATAAACAAGGGTCTTATGTTGTGTACATTATCTTCTGGCCTTGAAGGCCTGTTGACATTTTATGACCCTTTTTTGACAAAGGTTGATCAACCAGAAAACTTATTTTCCCTTGAAGTGTTTTTTCTTTATACCTCTAATCTGTGTCAGCCTCAGAAAGTACTAAACAGAGTTACATTCTCATGGAGCAAAGGTGCAGTGGGTTACAACAACAACAACAACAAAAGAACTTATTAGCTCAAAGGTCTGATGTGGTTAATACCAAGGCTACTATTTGTTTTTCTTACCTTCCAACTATATTAACTAATGCACTCCCAGGCACACAATGGATAAGGGATATGGAAACTTGGCAGCAAGCACTGGCTCAACAATGAAACACTTCACCAGTATTATTTTAATAAAAGTTTTTCACCCCTCAAAGGGCTCTATATTTTTAGAATGCCTAGGCTTCCCGTGTCATGGTTTGTGAACAATCATATGTGTAGTTGCAAGAGTCTGGATAAACCTGCCAAGCAAGCTAGAATGCCAATGAGGGGGGGGGGCGGGTTGAATTGAAATACTCCTTTCATGCCCAGGAGACTTATTGACTAGAGCCCTAAGTTGATTTTCTCCAGAGAAAGGTGGTTGGGGATAGCCCCCTGTTAATGTCAGAAGAGTTGGTGAAAGGCATAATATAGTAAACAGTAGACAGACAGATTTTGGTTTGGGGTAGATGCTCGAGCAGGTCCAGGAAGTCCCTTGAGTCCTGATCCACCTTGCCTGTCAGGTCTCCTCCATATGTCCTTGTCATGGGTGGGATCTCCCATGCTGGCTCCCGGCACCAGCTTTTCACTTGCCTACTTTCTATATTTTAATGTGTGTATGTTCAGTGGCTCAGTCATATCTTACTCTTTGTGACAGATGGACTGTAGCCTGACAGGCTCCTCTGCTCATGGAATCTTCCAGGCAAGAATACTAGAGTGGTGGCCATTTCTTTCTCCAGGGGATCTTCCCAACCCAGGGATGGAACCCACATCTTCTGTGTCTTTGGCGGCAGGTGTATTCTTTACCACTCTGCAACCAGGTTGGCCCCTATATTTTAATAGTAAATATAAATCATGTTTATGCTTTGGTTTGGGATTTCTGTCCAGGATTAAAATATTTTGTTTTAACAGATCCTTTTACTCGACCTGCCCTGAGATAAGGGCCATATTATGACTTAGAGTAGGCTGTGCTACTCCCGCAGACACAGAGTCCTGCACAACACTCTTCATCACACCAACACGCCAGGATGGAGCAGGGGAGGAGGAAGAGCTGTGGGCCAGGATGTCACACCTGCAGCCCTAGGGAAGTCATTCCAAGAATGGCCACTAGGTACCTCTGATGTGCTTCTCATCTGGTGGACCACAGCACTCCCAGAGGAATTTCAGGCTCCTTTACCCCTCTCGTTGTGGGCTGACATGTATCAAAGTAATTTTACCCACAGGACTACCTCTT
The DNA here is from genome assembly GCA_006410635.1 of Cephalophus harveyi. Lineage (NCBI taxonomy): Eukaryota > Metazoa > Chordata > Mammalia > Artiodactyla > Bovidae > Cephalophus > Cephalophus harveyi. The sequence continues at coordinate 17,954 of SJYT01040427.1, forward strand.
CCAGGGACTCAGGGTGTTGGGAGTCCCAGCATACTCAGAGCTTAGGCAGCAACTAATTGGCCACTTGAGGCCTCAAATCCCAGCCATGCCAGGTGGAAAGATCCTCCCCAGCAAAAGATCCTAGTGTGCAGGTGCCACGGATGCTGGACGGCTAAGGGGACAGAGAGGGGGAAGGTGAGTTCAACATGGTCCACTCTGATTGAACTGTGTTGTGGGACCTCCTGGTACCCAGAACTAGAGGACCTGGACAGACTATCACTGGCATCTCGGGGGCCACCCCTGTCCCCTGCTCAGTCTCACTTCACTGCAAGGAAGGCAGAGCTGAAGAGGGAGAGAGGGCGATTCCTTGTGCCACTGAGAGTACAGGGCTATTTGCACAGGGGTGGGCAGCCAAGGTGGGTAGGGGCCATTACACTTAGCACCAGCTTCAAACACATATGCGAGAGGATCTTGGGCATCCAAAGTCAGACTATCCACCTCTGCTTTCATGTGAGAGTTGGGGTCAAATATTCCAGAAAGGAAAGCCTAAATATTCCAAATAGGACAGCCTATTCTTTCATCCACATCCTCTATTGACAGAGAGCCCTGGCTCTCATAGACAACCTTCTAAGAGAACTTGTGTCAGAGGGAACGTGAGGGGTCATCACTCCTCCACAGGCACCACTGACCTCCAGCCTCTGCCTGCACACCCGACTCCTGGGGAACTCACACTTTCAAAGTCAGATAGCTCAGTGATGCTACATATCTGACCTCTAGAAAACATGAAACTCTATAAAATCAGCTTTCACCCTCTCACTAATCCTCCTCCCCTCCCTCGGAGGCACTGTGGCTCTGTGCTAATGATCCATCCTTCCCACTCCTCCTCCTAAGTTGCATCATATCCTGTTAATTCCTCTGGCCATCACACAACTGGTCCCCATGTTTCATGAGAGTGTGTGGCAGACAAGGGAGGTCTGGGCTGTGACAGGGACAGGAAGCAGCACCCAAAGGGGGACCCAGACACTGAGGCAGATGTGACCATGTTGGTGGCTCTGCTTGCTCCAAGCAACCACTACACAGAGTGTGCCAAGGTGCCAGTGGCATGGAAGTAAGGACAGGGGGAAGACATGGCATACCCTGAGTGTGTCACAGTCCCTGTCCAGCAGGGGCTCTCCGCTGCTGCATGCCATGAGTTATGCCACATCAGGACATAGCAGGAAAGAACCCTTAGATTCTCAAAGATGCAGAGAGCTCTGCTGATGGTTGCCATGATAGTAAAATCTCAGAGACAATGAAGCTGAGATATCTCTCATGGTCTACAGGGGTGACAAACAAATCATCCTCATTAGCCTGGTGAGGACTGGTCCCTGCTCTGGTCCCAGCCTGGCCTAGAGATAGGACAATCACTGGGTTGAGTCAGGATGGCAAAAAGGGCTTTACAATTTCTGAAATTAAAGTAGGGCTAAAATAAGAGGCTTCCCTGGTGGCTCAGAAGTTAAAGCATCTGCCTGCAATGCAGGAGACCTGAGTTAGATCCCTGGGTCAGGAAGATCCCCGGGAGAAGGAAATGACAGCCCACTCCAGTATTCTTGCCTGGAGAGTTGCATGGATGGAGAAGCCTGGTGGGCTACAGTCCATGGGGTTGCAAAGAGTCAGACATGACTGAGCGACTTCAGTCACTCACTTAACTCAAAATAAGGAACAGAACATGCAGTATTAGATACTCGAACAAAGTGTAGAAACGGCATGACTCAGAAGGATCCCCATGGGGAGGGAAAACATGTCCTTCATAAATGACCAGGAGGTGCAAGCCACAGTTACACCATAGACACTCAGCTCTGAAGGAGCCCTGGACAAACCCCATGACAACAGCTCAGTCTCCCAGAGAGGGCGAGCTCCATGCCTGATTATGAAGGCACAAGTCAGTGGAAATGTTTACAATTTCAGGTCAGTCTGAGCTCATCTGAAAGGAAAAATGGGCAGTGGATAGTGTGTTGGTCCATGGGCACTGAGGCACGCAAGGGTGTGTGTGACCCACAGGAGGATCACCATGTGACCTTGACCTGCTCCATCTCACTGTCTCTCTCCTGCTGTTGACTCTCTGCCCCTGTCACCCAGTTCAGGGAAATGTTACCCTATGGAAATGGAAACTTTTCAGCAATGCCTTTGCAGGAGTTTGTACTAGATGGATTTCAGACCCAGCCCCTGCTCTTTGCTCTGTTCCTGGCACTGTACATGGTGGCTGTACTGGGGAACCTCACCATGATCGTGGTCATCATGCTGGATACCTGTCTGCACTCCCCGATGTACTTCTTCCTCAAGAACCTCTCCTTTGTGGACCTGTGCTACTCGTCTATCATCTACCCCAAAGCTCTGGCCAACTTCTTTTCCTCCTCCAAGGTCATCACCTTTGCAGGCTGTGCCACTCAGTTCTTCTTCTTCTCCATGATGGGCACCACTGAGGCATTCCTCTTGGCCGTGATGTCCTATGACCGCTTCGTGGTCATCTGCAGCCCCCTGTGCTACCCCATCTCCATGCACCCCTCAGTGTGTGCCCGCCTGGTGTTGGGCACTTACTGTGGGGGCTGCCTCAACTCCATCCTGCAGACCAGCTTCACATTCAGCCTCCAGTTCTGCAGCCCCAACCACATTGACCACTTCTGTGATGTGCCTCCATTGCTCAAGCTTGCCTGTGCTGACACTACCATCAATGAGCTGGTCATGGTTGGCCTTTGTGGGCTCATAATTGTGGGCACCATACTTGTGATCCTCATCTCTTATGGCTACATCACAGTGACCATCCTGAGGATGCGCTCAGGAGGAGGGAGGCACAAGCTCTTCTCCACCTGTGGCTCCCACATGACAGCCGTGTCCATCTATTATGGGACAGTTTTTGTCACATATGCCCAGCCGGGAGCTGTGGCGTCCATGGAGCAGGGCAAGGTGGTCTCTGTCTTTTACACCCTGGTCATCCTGATGCTCAACTCCCTCATCTACAGCCTGAGAAACAAGAACGTGAAGGATGCCCTGTGGGGACTGGGTCAGAAGCACACAGCCACATGAAGGAGTGTGGCCAGAAGGGACAGTGTGTCTTGACGTCAGGACAAGATGGTTTCATGGGAGGCACTACGTTTGGTTGAAGGAATTTGTTCCTTATTCCCTCAATTCATTCTTTCGTCCAACATTTCATTCAATCCTTCACATACCATCGGCCACACATTTTGAGTGTGAGATACAAAGTGAATGAGACATTTTCTTTGGCATCAGAAAATTAATATCATCAATGCGTCATGACTCTAATCTTGAACTTTGTAGGCAGAGTGATGAACAGAGAGTCTTTGAGGCATAGTATGTGTCTCAAGTTCAACTCTACCAATGAAGGTGCATAATTAGACAAAGTCTCTGGCCATTTTCTTCACTTTTTTCCTGAATCGAATGCAAATGTGTTCTCAGAATTCTCCCCTGGACCACTTAGAAGTGGGGCTTTAGCACAGTCAGCCTTGCATCTTCCTTGGTGGAAATCTGAGATTACTACTGCCAATTAGGAGGAGTTAGGAAGACCAGGTTCCCCCTTAATTCTGCAGTGTGGTTGTTCTTCCACTTTCCCCTCCTGTTCACAGATACTACCACACCAACAAGGCAGCAGGGTGCACCTGTGCCCAGCTTCAGAGGCTCTCAGTGCACCCTGTCCTGGGTTTCTCCCCTCAGACAGCAGCTGGGAACCCCAGGGAGTCAACGTGAATGCCTGATTCTCAAAGCTCAACTGACCCTTTACCACACAGCCTGGCAGGTGACACTTTCCTGACTACTTAAGACCCTGGCAAATGGTGCTTTGTCAGCACAGACATCTGTTAATAAGGGTCATGTTCCTGGTGGCTGCAGAAGAAATCAGGGGTTGCTAAAAGACGGTGAACTTTCTTGGCAGGGAGCATAACTTTCTAGCCCTGTCCTGCACTCCCCAGGAGCCTGGTCCCTCAGTCTTGACCTGCCCATTCAGAGATCCATCCTCGTGCTCCATGGACCCAACACACAGCCTAGACTCAGAGCCCAGAGGCCTCCTCGTGGTGTCTTCCTTCAGTAGTGTCATCCACTCCCATGGTCACTACAAGGAACTTGTCCAGTGAACCTGGGAGTGGTCTCTGATCACAGTTCTCCATCTCTTGCTCAGGAGAACTGTGGGGAGGAGCCAACACCCAAGCATCAAATTGCTACACACCATCACTTATTTCCTGCACACTCCAAGGTATCTGCTGGATTCTTGGCCCCATTTGTCTTCGCTTTGAGCTCTCCAAAATTATTTCTGCCTCTGTAGTATATTACTGTAATCATCTGATACAATATATTTTTTGTTGAGTTCCCTAGACTCAGAGCCCAGAGGCCTCCTCGTGGTGTCTTCCTTCAGTAGTGTCATCCACTCCCATGGTCACTACAAGGAACTTGTCCAGTGAACCTGGGAGTGGTCTCTGATCACAGTTCTCCATCTCTTGCTCAGGAGAACTGTGGGGAGGAGCCAACACCCAAGCATCAAATTGCTACACACCATCACTTATTTCCTGCACACTCCAAGGTATCTGCTGGATTCTTGGCCCCATTTGTCTTCGCTTTGAGCTCTCCAAAATTATTTCTGCCTCTGTAGTATATTACTGTAATCATCTGATACAATATATTTTTTGTTGAGTTCCCTGAATTGCCTCTCCATGATATCGTGCTTTTCATCCTCTCATGCTGTAATATTGTTCTATCTCCCACCCACTTTCCCCTTGTCCTCCTCATCATCCTCATTCCCCACTCCCTCTCCCTCCAATGTGCCCTCTTCCTCCCCCTTCTCTCTCTCCTTCTCATTTGTCCTGTATCATTCTATAAGGGTTCAAATAGATATTCTTTTACCTATATCATCTTATAAGAATATCTTTCAAAAAAAAAACAGCAGGTTTTAGAAAAGGCAGAGGAAGCAGAGATCAAATTGCCAACATCTGCTGGATCGTGGAAAAAGCAAGAGAGTTCCAGAAGAACATCTATTTCTACTTTATTGACAATGCCAAAGCCTTTGACTGTGTGGATCACAATAAACTGGGGAAAATTCTGAAAGAGATGGGAATACCAGACCACCTGGCCTGCCTCTTGAGAAACCTATATGCAGGTCAGGAAGCAACAGTTAGAACTGGACATGAAACAACAGACTGGTTCCAAATAGGAAAAGGAGTATGTCAAGGCTGTATATTGTCACCCTGCTTATTTAATTCTGTACATGCTTTGCAATATTCTGCCACTTAATAGGTTCTCAGTCCATATCTAGTGGCTGATTATAATTTGAGTTCAGTGTTAATTAGTCACTGAACTCCAAAATGTAACTTAAATAGTTCTAGTTACATTATTGACTTAGTGTAGTGCTGGGGTCCAGCCTCAGCAGAGTCCAGGGATGCCCTCAGGATGAATGGCGTCAGTGAATGAAAGAATGACATGGGGAGACCAAGCTTCGGTGAGTGAGGCCCGTAACTTTATTTTCAAAAGGGGCTTTTATACCCTGAGTTGTACGTAGAGCAAAGTGAAAGATGCAGAGTCATGGAGAGTCAGCTGAACGTTCCATCAGTTTTAACCTTTATCAAAACAGGTTTTTTCCTGCATACCATTTCATAAACAAGGGTCTTATGTTTTGTACATTATCTTATGGCCCGCAGGCCTGTTGACATTTTATGACTCTTTTTTGATAAAGGTTGGTCAACCAGAAAACTTATTTTCCCTTGAAGTGTTTTTTCTTAAATTCTTTAATCTGTGTCACCCTAAGAATACTTAAACAGCGTTACATTTTTATAGAGCAAAGGTGCAGTGGGTTACAACAAAGAAAGAACTTATTAACTCAGGTCTAATGTGGCTAATGCCAAGGCTACTACTTGTTTTTCCTATATTCTAACTATACGCATTCCCAGGCACACAATGGATAAGGGATATGGGAACTTGGCAGCAAGCATTGGCTCAACAATGAAACCCTTCACCAGCATTATTTTAATACAACTTTTTCACCCCTTGAAGGGCTCTATATTTTTAGAATGCTTAGGCCTCCCATATCATGGCTTGTGAACAATCATATGCATAGTTGCAAAACTCTGGATAAACCTGCCAAGCAAGCTAGAATGCCAATGGGGGGGAGGGGGTTGAATTGAAATACTCCTTTCATGCCCAGGAGACTTATCGACTAGAGCCTTAAGTTGATTTTTTCCAGAGAAAGGTGGTTGGGGTAGCCCCCTGTTAATGTCAGAAGAGTTGGTGAAAGGCATAATATAGTAAACAGTAGACAGACAGATTTTGGTTTGGGGTAGATGCTCGAGCAGGTCCAGGGAGTCCCTTGAGCCCTGATCCGCCTTGCCTGTCAGGTCTCCTCCACATGACCTTGTCATGGGTGGGATCTCTCATGCTGGCTCCCAGCACTGTAGAATAAACATCTTGAGTTTCAGGACCATACTGTACTTTAAATTGTTTCTATGCTAACTTTTTTTTAAGGTTATAAGTTTCTAATTGTGTTTAAAAAACAACATTTTTGTTGTACCTGCTTTTAAGTGTACAGTTCAGTAGTGCTCAGCATACTCACTTTCTCGTGTAACAAATCTCCAGAACTTATTTCATCTTTTTTCATCTTGCAAAATTGAACCTCATAGCCCTCAGCAGTAACTCCCTATTTCCCCTGCCTCAGCCCCTGGCAGCCAACACTTTAATTTGTCTCTATGAATGCAACTACTTTAGATGCCTCACATAAGTAAAGCATACAGTGTTTGTCTTTTTGTGTGTCTGGTTATCTCACTTAACAAAATGTCTTCAAGTTTCGTCCATGTTGCAGTAAATATCAGTATTTTAATCTTTTAAAATGCTAAACAATATTCCCTCATATATACACCACAACATTTTGTTTACCATTTTATTCACCAATGAACACTTGTGCTTCTTCCACCTTCTGCCTATGATGAAGAATGCTGCTATGTATGTAGGTGTGCCAATATCTCTTGTAGTTACTGCTATCAAGTTGAGGCAGGATATACACTCAAATATGTGATTACTGGATCATATAGTAATTTTTTTTTAATTTTGGAGGAACCTGCAAAGAATTTTCTATAGTACTTTTTACATTCCCATCAACAGTGCAGGAATGTTCCAATTTCTCCTAGTTAACATATATACTTACATACATACAACATACAAGCATACTTCTGTTTCTTTTGTATATCCATCCTGATAGTTCCAAAGTATTATCACATTTTTATTTCCATTTCACTAATGATTAGTGCTGTTGAGCATATTTTCATGTTAGTTGTCAATGTGTATAATATGTTTAGAGAAATAAGCATTTATATTTAGAGAAATATATATTCATAGCTTGAAATTTTTTCATTGAGTTTTTGTTGTTGCTGTCATTCAGTTGCTCAGTTGAGTCTGACTTTGCAACCTCATGGACTGCAGCACTCCAGGCTTCTCTATCCTTCACCATCTCCCAGAGTTTGCTCACACTCATATCCATTGAGTCGATAAATGCCATCCAACCATCTCATCCTTGGTCGTGCCTATCTTCTCCTGCCCTCAGTATTTCCCAGCATCAGGGTCTTTTCCAGACAGTCAGCTCTTCATATCAGGTAGCAAAAGTATTGGAGCTTGGGCCATAGTATTAGTCTTTTCAATGAATATNAAATGCCATCCAACCATCTCATCCTTGGTCGTGCCTATCTTCTCCTGCCCTCAGTATTTCCCAGCATCAGGGTCTTTTCTAGACAGTCAGCTCTTCATATCAGGTAGCAAAAGTATTGGAGCTTGGGCCATAGTATCAGTCCTTTCAATGAATATTCAGGTTTGATTTCCTTTAGGATTGTCTAGTTTGATCTCCTTGCTGTCCAAGGAACTCTCAAGAGTCTTTTCCAACACCACAGTTCAAAAGCATCAATTCTTTGACACTCAGCCTTCTTTAAGGTCCAACTCTCACATCCATACATGACTAATGGAAAAATCATAGATTCAACTAGATGGACCTTTGTTGGGAAAGTTATATCTCTTCTTTTGAATATGCTCTCTAGGTTTGTCATAGCATTGCTCTGAATTTCATGGCTGCAGTCACCATCCACAGTGATTTTGGAGTCCAAGAAAATAAAATCTGTTACTGTTTCCATTGTTGCTTCAACTATTTGCCATGACATGATGAGATCTGGATGCCAAGATCTCAGATTTTTTTAATATTATTTCTAGGAGCCAGGTGAAGTAGTCTGGTGTTCCCATAACTTTAAGAATTTTCCACAGTTTGTTGTGATCGACACAGTCGAAGGCTTTAGCATAGTCATTGAAGCAGAAGTAGACTTTTTGGGATTTCCCTTGCTTTTTTGGAATAGATTCAAGGGAGTAGATATGGTAGACTGCATGCCTGACAAACTATGGACAAAGGTTTGCAACATTGTACAGGAGGTGGTGACCAAAATTATCCCCAAGAAAAAGGATTGCAAGAAAGCAAAATGATTGTCTGAGGAGGCCTTACAAATAGCTGAGAAAATAAGAAAAACAAAAGGAAAGAAGAAAGGGAAAGATATACCCAACTGAATGCAGNTGCATGCCTGACAAACTATGGACAAAGGTTTGCAACATTGTACAGGAGGTGGTGACCAAAATTATCCCCAAGAAAAAGGATTGCAAGAAAGCAAAATGATTGTCTGAGGAGGCCTTACAAATAGCTGAGAAAATAAGAAAAACAAAAGGAAAGAAGAAAGGGAAAGATATACCCAACTGAATGCAGAGTTCCAGAGAATAGCAAGGAAAGATAAGAAAGCTTTCTTAATGAACAATGCAAAGAAACAGAGGAAAAAAATAGAATGGGAATTACTAAAGGTCTCTTTAAGAAAATTAGAGATACCATGGGAACATTTCAAGCAAAGATAGGCACAATAAGGGAAAAAACGGCAAGGAACTAACAGAAGCATAAGAGATTAAGAAGAGGTGGCAAGAATACACAGAAGAACTATACAAAAAGGATCTTAAAGACCCAGATAACCACGATGGTGTGGTCACTCACCTAGAACCAGAAGTGTGAAGTCAACTAGGCCTTGGGAAGCATTACTACAAAGAAAACTAGTTGAAGTGATGGAATTCCAGCTGAGCTATTGCAAATCCTAAAAGATGATGCTGTGAAAGTGCTTCACTCACTATGCCAGCAAATTTGGAAAAACTCAGCAGTATGAAAAGTATATACTGCCCTGCTAAAACTAATGAGGGGGATGTACTCTTTCTTCCCCCTTCTGATGTCTATAGAAGCTTTTCTATTCTTTCACTTTAGTAAATTCTCTGCCGTACAAAGCTCTGAATGACTGAGGCTGTGTCTTTGATCCCAGAGTGAAATTTTCTTTTAATACCACGAATTTGACACCAGCCACCAGAAGATATCACTCTGCATATCAGTTAGAAGCTTTTCTATTCTTTCACTTTAGTAAATTCTCTGCCGTACAAAGCTCTGAATGACTGAGGCTGTGTCTTTGATCCCAGAGTGAAATTTTCTTTTAATACCACGAATTTGACACCAGCCACCAGAAGATATCACTCTGCATATCAGTTAAATAAGCAGGATGACAATATACAGCTTTGACATACTCCTTTCCCAATTTTGAACCAGTTTGTTGTTCCATGTCTGGTTTGAACTATTGCTTCTTCAGCTGCATACAGATTTTCCAAGAGCCAGGTGAAGTAGTCTGGTATCCCTATAACTTTAAGAATTTTCCACAGTTTGTTGTGATCAACACAGTTGAAGGCTTTAGCATAGTCATTGAAACAGAAGTAGACTTTCTGGGATTTCCCTTGCTTTTTTGGAATAGATTCAAGGGAGTAGATATGGTAGACTGCATGCCTGATGAATGGACAGAGGTTTGCAACATTGTACAGGAGGTGGTGACCAAAATTATCCCCAAGAAAAAGGATTGCAAAAAAGAAAAGTGATTGACTGAGGAGGCCTTACAAATAGCTGAGAAAAGAAGAAAAACAAAAGGCAAAGAAGAAAGGGAAAGATATACCCAGCTGAATGCAGAGTTCCAGAGAATAGCAAGGAAAGATAAGAAAGCTTTCTTAATGAACAATGCAAAGAAACAGAGGAAAAAAGTAGAATGGGAATCACTGAAGGTCTCTAAGAAAATTGGAGAAACCACGGGAACATTTCAAGCAAAGATAGGCACAATAAAGGGAAAAAACAGCAAGGAACTAACAGAAGCATAAGAAATTAAGAAGAGGTGGCAAGAATACACAAAAGAACTATACTAAAAGGATCTTAATGACCCAGATAACCACGATGGTGTGGTCACTCACCTAGAACCAGAAATGTGAAGTCAACTGGGCCTTGGGAAGCATTACTACAAAGAAAACTAGTTTAAGTGATGGAATTCCAGCTAAGCTATTGCAAATCCTAAAAGATGATGCTGTGAAAGTGCTTCACTCACTATGCCAGCAAATTTGGAAAAACTCAGCAGTGGCCACAGGACTGGAAAAGGTCATTTTCCATTCCATTNGGAATGCAAACTAGTACAGCCACTATGGAGAACAGTGTGGAGATTCCTTAAAAAACTGCAAATAGAACTGCCTTATGACCCAGCAATCCCACTGCTGGGCATACACACTGAGGAAACCAGAATTGAAAGAAACACATGTACCACAATGTTCATTGCAGCACTGTTTATAATAGCCAGGACATGGAAACAACCTAGATGTCCATCAGCAGACGAATGGATAAGAAAGCTGTGGTACATATACACAATGGAGTATTACTGAGCCATTAAAAAGAATACATTTGAATCAGTTCTAATGAGATGGATGAAACTGGAGCCAATTATACAGAGTGAAGTAAGCCAGAAAGAAAAACACCAATACAGTATACTAACACATATATAGAGAATTTATAAAGATGGTAACGATAACTCTGTATGCGAGACAGCAAAAGAGACACAGATGTATAGAACGGACTTTTGGACTCTGAGGGAAAGGGTGAGGGTGGGATGATTTGGGAGAATGGCATTGAAACATGTATACTATCATGTAAAAAATGAATCGCCAATCTATGTTCGATACAGAATACAGGATGCCTGGGGCTGGTGCACAGGGATGATCCAGAGAGATGATATGGGGTGGGAGGTGGGAGGGGGGTTCAGGATTGGGAGCTTGTATACACCCGTGGCAGATTCATGTCAATGTATGGCAAAACCAATACAGTATTGTAAAGTAAAATAAAATAAAATTTAAAAAAAAGGAAGTAAAGATCGAAAAAAGAATAATTAAAATAAAAATAAACTCTACTTCCTATTTCTGGCCTGAAACCTGACTCTTACTTTCTTTGTTTCCAGTTGTGGTATTTCCTAAGACAATGGAGACAGATACCAGATTGATTTTAGAGCAAACTGCATTAGACCATCTACAATGGGAATCTCAGTAGCCAGGAGCCCGTTTAGTTTAGAGGGAGGCAAGGGTAAAATCTGGAGGAGGAAATGGCGACCCTCTCCAGTATTCTTGCCTGGGAACTCCCATAGACCGAGGAGCCTGGCAGGCTACAGTCCATGGCGTCACAATGAGTTGGACACAAACGAGGGACAGAGCATGCACTCAAAGGTAAAATCAGGGCCACTGGCTAAAAGTCCCAAGCAGACAATTTCCTCCTTTGTCCACAGTTTCTATAATGCACTTGGAGACATGCCCAGGCACTGATGAGCAATTGTATTCTGCATTTTACATTCTGCTTTGTTTGTGGAGACCTGGAGAGATTTGTGGACAGTGAGATAAAATATGTAAGGTGATGACTATTCTTTACTGTTCTGTTTGATGAGAGCTGGAAACCCATGGACATCTAGAGAAATTATTTTCAGAAAATGAGTCGTTGGTGGCAGATCATGTGATGAACTCCTGGAACAGAAATAAATTATAGTCTGAAACAGCTTGGACATTTGTTATTCCTGATGGAGCTGGGCCCTCATTTGGGTTTGGAGAGTGTTGTGATGTATGTACCTCAAGCAGAAAATTCCTCAATTCTTTGTTACAAAATGAACTCATGAGCTGAAGGGAAGGTATGAGTCACTGATCATCCTAAATCTGAGAGGATTTGTTTGCTTGCTCTTGCTTCCTTATTTATAATTTATTATAGAAGGCCCCTAAAAATTAACCCCTTCATCAATACATTAAGCCACAGGAAACTCCATTCTAGACTGGGTTACAGGAATATCAAAGTCCTCCCTTGAAATTCATGAAGCCAGCTAGACACAAAAATTTCTCACAAAGATAATTTGAAAGGCTTTTAAGTGACATAATAGGAACAACAGATCTTATTTTTCATTGGATAAAGCCATTAAAAATTGAGCATTTCATTTGGGGCCACTGTAAATATATAGTGAACCAATTAGAAGAGATCCTGTCTGGATTACATGATGAAAGTCTAGGTAATCCTCTGATGTTGACTTTGCATGAATCGTGGCTTCCATCTCAGAATAAGCTATGTAAAATAACCAGAACTGGGAAGTTTCAGTTTGCTGGCATAATATAATACCCCCTTCTAAAGTCCTCCCTTGAAATTCATGAAGCCAGCTAGACACAAAAATTTCTCACAAAGATAATTTGAAAGGCTTTTAAGTGACATAATAGGAACAACAGATCTTATTTTTCATTGGATAAAGCCATTAAAAATTGAGCATTTCATTTGGGGCCACTGTAAATATATAGTGAACCAATTAGAAGAGATCCTGTCTGGATTACATGATGAAAGTCTAGGTAATCCTCTGATGTTGACTTTGCATGAATCGTGGCTTCCATCTCAGAATAAGCTATGTAAAATAACCAGAACTGGGAAGTTTCAGTTTGCTGGCATAATATAATACCCCCTTCTGTCTTTTCCTGATAATAACTATCTCAGGAAAGGAAGCACATTTTATTTTCAACTTGAATCTCGTTTCTGGCCTCATGCCCATTGGGCCTGGTTATGTTCAAGGACATTTGGGAATGTGTTAAGTGGCAGGTGTAATCACTTGCACTTTACACCTATGAGGTTGGGTGGGGATCAATCAGTGTCAATCTTCTGCACCCTTGGTCCAAGGTTGTGGTGTGGCAGGATGTGACTGCCTCACTCAATAAGGGTCACCTAGTTCTGGATGTGCATCTCATCTTTATGTCAGGAGATTCAGAGATGTTAATTCTGACTCAAGAACTTATCTTTAGAAAACCAGTTGATTTCATTTTTCTCTGTTCTGCCAAAGCCGCCACCCTGAGCGTCTGATGGTATTTTAAGGCAGTGCATGTTGGTCATCAGAAGGACTGCCATCCGCACCTACTGCTGTCTCTAGTAGGGAAAGTAGGATGCTCTCTGCCCATGGAGTCTGTGGCTTGGGAGCCTTGCCTGACTGTTTCCCCTGGAGATCCCAGATCCTCCAACTCAAACGTGTACCTTACAACGTTTTCCTTGGGAGCCAAAAACAACAATAAATAAACCAATCCTCTCCTGGGGCTCAGTAGGTGACAATCCTCATAAAGATACAGATATGGGCATTGTACAGAAAACTTCACTCTGAGCTGGCCTGCTGACCCAGGCATATTGGGGTAAGTGATCTCTAGAAGCATCTCCACCTGACTTACCTGGGAGAGCAGATGACATGGGATGCCTTGGGGCTGCCTCATCAGTCAGCTCTCCTGTGACCTCCCAGAGATCACAGATAACTAACATGCAAGTACCCAGGTGGTACCCACAGCACTTTGTCCCCACCAGCCAAGGACTCAACTGAGTGGAAACATGCTCTACCTAAGCCTATAGCAATGGGCTTTGTTTCTGTTGTTTGGTCGCTAAGTCCTATAGGACTCCTTGGTGACCCCATGGACTGTAGCCCACCAGGCTCTTCTGTCCACGGGGTTTTCCAGGCAAGAATACTGGAGTGGGCTGCCTTTCCTTCTCCAGGGGATCTTCCTGACCCAGGGGTTGAACGCGCATCTCTTGCCTCTCCTGCATTGCAGATGATTTCCTGTCCAAAAATGGGATTCCTTAAAGAAATTGACTTTCACTTTCTCACATCTGCAGAGACCCTATTTCCAGACAAGTTTCAGTTCCTAGGACTCAGTGGATATGACTTTCGGGACTCCCCCATACCCCACGGTGCTATAGCTGTGCATCTCTAGGGCAGCTTGGGGGCACAGAGGACAGGCTCAGGGGGTGACGTGTCCCCCACCTGGTATGCCTGCAGGGAGCCACAGCACAATGACTGCGGGGGACTGCCCGTGAAGGGTTAAGTCTTGGGAGCTGCTCGAGCGTTATCGCAGGGCCCTAGGCATGTCCTAAGCTCTCTGTCCCGCCACCCTGAAGAATGTGTTTATGACCTTGTGGCTCCAGGTGTCTGGTGTTTATCGCACTTCAAGGACGTAGCGCTGTGTTCTGCACACAATGGTGAAGGTCTGGTGATTGATTATTATGGTCAAAATAAATGACATAAGTCATGAATGTTATCCTATATATACTGCATACCTAATAAAGTCGGTATCAGACAATGCGTAAGGAAGCGGTCTGATCCTCTCAATCCCATCTTTCTGTCTTCTTGTCTTTTCTTAGCGGGCGTTCTCCTTCGCATCCTCCCCACAGGTGTTGTTGCCTGACTGTGCTGGCCGCGGCAAGTGGCGCCCAACGTGGGGCACGGAGACCGAAGACAGACTCTCTCGCCACTACTCATATTATATTGCAGAGTGAGTAAACTGATTACTCGATATTGATAGTGAGGATTATAGTTGAGAGTATAAATATGGGGCAGACGCATAGTCGTCAATTGTTTGTACAGATGTTTGTCATGCTTAGACATAGGGGAATTACTGTATCTAAGGCAAAATTGTTAAATTTTCTTTCGTTTGTTAAAAAGGGTTTGTCCTTGGTTCTCGAAGGACGGCACTGTAAATTTAGATACTTTTTGTTAAGGCAGACTTTTCTATAAATCTTAATTTTCTGACACGGGTAAACAGAGGATGAGATGGCTGGATGGCATCACTGACTCGATGGACATGAATCTGAGTGAACTCCGGAAGTTGGTGATGGACAAGGAGGCCTGGCGTGCCGCGATTCACGGGGTCGCAAAGACTCAGACACGACTGAGCGACTAAACTGAACTGAAAGAATTTTCCACAGGTTATTGTGATCTACATAATCAAAGGCTTTATCATTGTCAGTGAAGCAGAAATACAAATTTTCTTAAATTCTCTTGCTTCCTCTGTGATCCAAAAGATGTTGACAATTTGATCTCTGGTTCCTCTACCTTTTCTAAAGTCAACTTATACATCTGGAAGTTATCAGTTAACGTACCGTTGAAACCTAGCTTGAATGATTTTCAGCCTTGATAGCATGTGAAATGAGTGCAGTTGTACAGTAGTTTGAACATTCTTTGGCATTGCCCTTTGGGATTGCAATGAAAACTGACCTTTTCCAATCCTGTGGCCACTGCTGAGTTTTCCAAATTTGTTGGCATAATAAGCACAGCTCTTTAATAGCATTATCTTTTAGAATTTGAAATAGCTCAGTGGTAATTCCATCACTTCCACTAGCTTTGGTCATCATAATGCTTCCTAAGTTCCACTTGACTTCACACTCCAGGATGTCTGGCTCCAGGTGAATCACCACACCATTGTGGTTATCCAGATCATTAAGATATTTTTTGTACAATTCTGTGTATTCTTGCCACATCTCCTTAATCTCTTCTGCTTCTGTTAGGTCCTTGCCATTTCTGTCCTTTATTGTGCCCATCTTTCCTTGAAATGTTCCCTTGGTATCTTTAATTTTTTCGAAAAGATCTCTAGCCTTTCTCATTCTATCATTTTCCTCTATTAACAATGCTGAAAAAGAGGTTAAGCTAGTTTGATAAGGCTGCCATAACAAAACATTACAGATTGGATGTCTTAAAAAAAAACAAATTTATTTGCTCACAGTTCTGGAAGTTAGAAGTCTAAAATGTTGGTGGGTTTGATTTCTCCTAATGCCTTTCCTTAACTTACAAATATTCACCTTCTCATTATGTCTTTTCCTCTGTGGGTGAGCATCACTGGTGTATCTATGTGCATCCAAATGTTCTTTTCTTATAATGACACAACTCAAGATTGCATAAGGACCTATATTAATGGCCTCATTTTAATTTAACCACCTTTTTAAAGGCCATTTCTCTAAATGCAGACACATTCTAAGGTACTAGGCATTAGGGGGAGGAGGGAAATGGGGGCTAGACTTTCAACATAAGCAAAAAAAACACAATTCAGTGCATTTCTATACACTAACAATAAACTATCTGAAAAAGCATAAATTAAAAAATCCCACTTACAATGTCACCAAAGATAATAAAATAATTAGGAATTAATTTAGCCATGAAGTGAAACTATAAGACTTTAAGGAAATCAAAGATCTGAAGAAGATACAAATCCAAAAATAGTTCAATTTTTATATGAGAAGAATTAATATTGTTAAAATATCCATACTACCCAAGTCATCTATACATTCGATGCAATGTCTATCAAAATTATAATGACATTTTTCACAGAACTAGAAAAAATCTTTCCCAAATAGAGGAATCCTGAGACAAAAGAACAAAACTGAAGGCATTCCTGGCAGCAAACTATATTACAAAACTCTAGTAATCAAAAGAGCATGGTACTGGCATAAAAACCGACACACAGACCAATGGAACAAAAGAAAAAGCCCAGAAATGACCCCCACGTATACAGTCAAAACATATTTGACAAGGGAGCCAAAAATACTCCATAAGAAAAGTATAGTCTCTTCAATAAACTCTGTCGGGAAACTGGAAAGCTATATGCAGTAAAAGGAAATTGTACCCTTATCTTACACCACTCACAAAATTAACTCAAAATAAATTACAGACTTAAATATAATACCTGAAATTATAAAATCCTAGAAGAAAACATAAGGAAAAATTTTCTTGACATTAGTCCTGGCAATCAGGTTTGCATATGACACCAAGAGCACAAAGAACAAAAGCAAAAATGAACAAGTGGGACTACATCAAACTAAAAGGCTTCTGCACAGCAAAAGGAACAACAGAATACAATACAACCTATGTATGATATGACTTCCCTGGTGGCTCAGACAGTAAAGCGTCTGCCTACAATGCAGGAGACCCAGGTTCAATCCCTGGGGAGGGAAGATCTCCTGGAGAAGGAAATGGCAACCCACTCCAGTATTCTTGCCTGGGAAATCCCATGGATGGTGGAATCTGGTAGGCTACAGTCCATGGGGTCACAGTCGGACATGACTGAGCAACTTCACTTCACTTATGTATGATATATACAACAATGTATCAGAAAAGTGGTTAATATCCAAAATATATAAAGAAATCATACAACTCAATAACAAAAAGTGAACAGTCCAATTAAAAAATGGGCACAAGAATTGAACGGACATTGTCCAAAGAAGATATACAACTGACCAACAAGTACATGAAAAGATTTTCAACACTGTTGATTTTCAAGGAAATGCAAATCAAAACCATGATCAGAGAGCACTTCACCTTAGTCAGAATGGCTGTCATCAGAAAGACAAGAGCAAGCAAGTGTTGGTAAGGATTTGGAGAAAAAGAAAGGCCTGTGCATTGTCGGTGGAAATATAAATTGCTTCAGGAACCAGGAAAAATAGTATGAAAATCTCTCAAAAATTTAAAAATAAAACTGCCATATGATCTACAAATCCCACTCCTGAGTATACATCCAAAGAAAATGAAAGCAGGATATCAAAAAGATACCTGTACTTGCATGTTTATTATAGCACTATTCACAATAGGCAAGGTACGGTAGCAATCTAGGTGTCTGTCAAAGTGGTGAATGATAAAGAAAATGTGGTATATACAATGAAACAATAATCAGATATGAGAAAGAAGGAAATCCTGCCTTTTGAAACAACATGGATGGAGGACCCTGAGAGCATTATGGTGAGATGTCAGACAAAGAATGACAAAGTAAGTATCTGATATCATTTACATGTGGAATCTAAAAGTGCTGAATTTACAGAAACAGAAAGTAGAATGGGTGGTTAACAGAGGCTATGGAGTAAGGGAACTGGGGAGATGCTGGTCTAAGTATAAACTTACAGTTACAAGATGAATTCATTCTGGGAATCCATTGTACAGCATTTTTATTATAGTTAACAAAACTATCTTATACACATAAAAGTTTCTAAAAGACTAGATCTTAAAAGTTCTTACCATCAAAAAATAATTATATGATGTGATAAAAAGTTTTATGGTAGTATTCTATTGCATTATTAATAAATAAGTGTATCAAATCAACACATTGCACATCTCAAACTTATACAACGTTATATGTCAATTCTGTGCTCAATAAAAATGCAGAATAGCACATAAAATATATATATTTTGAGTTTTTCAGGTTGAATACACAGCAAAAGATGTTGGAGAAAGGGGGTTCAAGTCCTTCCTCTTTCCAACATCTCTTAAATCTCTGATGGTCTTTTACTAGAAATTACTACTGCAGTTGCTATAAATATTAAAGCAACATTTAAGTTCATAATATACGAACTATACACAGTATTTGAAGAACTAAATGTATACGGTATATTGTCCCTTGGTTAACAAGTATATATTCTGAGTTTCCACCATGTTGTTATACAGAAAAGTAAAATAGAAAGTTTTCTGCCATCAAATATATTTTGTCCACTTAGGAAAATTTGTTTCATATATATGTGCAAGTGTGTGTGTGTGTGTGCACGTGTATCTCAAGCAATGAATACTATTTATTTCCTCAATTTCCAAATCTTTAAAATGAAGATAGTAAAAGCATGTATCTCTTAAAATTGTAATTAGGATAAGGAAGTTAAATACATGAAAAATATATAGAAAAATGCTCTTCTCTTGACACTCGATTTTGTATTATTTATTATTCTTTGGTATTAAATGTCAGATGCCCAAGGAAAATAATTTATAGCATTTGAAGTGAACTAAATTTTTTTTAAAAATATTTAGAAGGTTAAAAAGAAATTACCAACTTGAAAAAGTAGGCTTATCTTAAACAGCTTTACCAGGAAGTGATTGAGAAAGGCAAAATCATTTCTGGGACAAAGGTTGAGTCTGAGTGCAATCTTTGTTATTAAAATCAAAGAGAGATTGTTTTTAATAAAAGGTTACATTCTTCCATATGTTTCAACTTTGACTTGGATCTAGAGGGGGAGGAAGTTCAGTTTTAACTTTTTATTGACATTTAATTGTCAGTTTCAGTTGTTTACATTCTTCTCTACTAACTTTCCTGCATCCATTGCAGAGTGGGGATGCAAAATTCTAAAAGTTCATTTCAGGCTCTTAGCGCTAGATGGAGCAGTGTTAAAGACGGACTGCAGGGACTAAAGTCACAAAAGCTGAATTTGAGATCACTTTTACCTTCTCATATAAAGGCTAAATAACTTTGAGCAAAATATTTCAACTTTCAGAGTCTGAGCCTCTACATTTGTGTAATAGGAATAATTGGACTAACTCATTATAGTATTCTAAGAAACACATTTGATATTTGAAAGCACTAGGCAAATGAAAACAATGTAAGTTTTCAAATAATACCACCCCTCCCCCACCAAATCACTAATACTTATTTAAAGACTTTTTTTCTGTTTGGGTCTTAAAATCCTCAAATGTTGTGGTAATGTAGACAGTGATACATGTTTCATATTTGAGTTGCATTACAACAAGAACATGCTAATTATATGCTATAATTGGATCTAACTCCATTCCCCCTGGAGTTTGGGAAAGTTTTTAATCCTCCGTGATTACATTCTTAATTTCATTTTCTTTCAAATATTGAACCTCTCCCTGACTTGCCCCAAAAAGCTTATAAATTGCCTTGGAAAGCTAATGGCAGGTCTTTTGGAGGATGTTTATGGAGTTCAAAATGTAGAAAAGCAGTTAGACAACCACAAAGTCCCCAAGAATCTCTGAGTTATTTTACATATTTTTTCCTAAGCTTAAACTAGAAACTCTGGACTTCAGAAGAAAAATATTTTTAATAGATTCATCTATCAGTTTTACCTGAGGAATAATCTACTGATAAGTCAAAACTTAAAGAAAGTAATTATAGTACCCTGATTATTATCTAATGCTTACCAATATCTCCTGTCTTTATCCTGAATATTATACATAAAACTGAAAGCATATTTTGAGGCTGTAAAACAAATCTGCAATTAAGGAAGAAGACTGATCTCAAATCAAGGAAAGGAAATCATTCCTCAGGCTCAGAGGTACATAAATGATAATATTATCATTTGTTCCATATTCACCTGCTGTAAATACTGTTTCTCAGATTTTGGTAAGATATCAATTTTATATGCTTAGCTGGATACATCTAATTTCTCATCTTTCAAGTTTTCATCATTTAGTGTCATAATGTTCCATGCTATATTTTAGACCATTGATGGGTAATTTTCACATCAAAGATCTGAGGTATGATTTGGCTGCATTTAAAGAAGAGAAAAAATATTCCAAATCATTTTCAAATCTAGGTATTCTAAAATGAAATACAGTGTTCTTTGCTACATCTCAGAGAAGGCAATGGCAACCCACTCCAGTACTCTTGCCTGGAAAATCCCACGGCAGAGGAGGCTGGTAGGCTGCAGTCCATGGGGTCTGTAAGTCAGACATGACTAAGCAACTTAACTTTCACTTTTCATTTTCATGAATTGGAGAAGGAAATGGCAACCCACTCCAGTATTCTTGCCTGGAGAATCCCAGGGGCAGGGAAGCCTGGTGGGCAGCCATCTATGGGGTCGCACAGAGTCGGACATGACTGAAGCGACTTGGCAGCAGCAGCAGCAGCAGTTGCTACATCTGCCTCTTCAAAAACACTTCTGCCTCTCCTGCCCTCCCCACAGCAAATAGAATGAGAACAGTAGATTCCTTTAATTAGTGATCTTAGAGACATTATTGAAAGACAGGTGTTATCTGATATTTTCTTTAACATCAAAACAATCTGAATGCTAGTATTAGACCTATAATCTGCCAAAAATATTAATCTGTCCCAAATGTATGGAACTGCAATGCAATCATTTCACCATCTTTAGCTGTTGCTATGACCACCATATTTCAAAATATGTTTTTAAAAGCTTTTAAAAATACCTGAGATATCATATCACCTAAATGATTATATTCAAAATAAGTACTGATTCAAATTACGACAAACAATATGATTCCTATATATAAACCTGTACGTATGAATAAACACAACCACCTCTTCCATGAACACTTTCTGGAAGCTCCTTGGGACAGGATAACAAAATCAGTACCTCTTAATCAAATGCCCCTGAGCTCCAGAGTTAACTTTGACACCAGAGAGGAAATTATATAGAAGCAAAAGTCCACCATAGGCCCTTTATCTCTCATTTTGATTACTACTGGCCTGGATTACTCTAACTTTGTATAACACAAATGTTCCAGGGGAAAAAGCATTTATTCCATTTATTCCTACATTGTGCTAAGTGCTATATAATTTATAGGAGAAATTTGGCTCATTGGATCAAATAAATCTGTGGTTGTCATATTATTCATATGCCCATTATTCTGTTTGGATTCCAAATTTTACTTAATTTAGCCTCTCTCCAATTGCCATTAAAACCAATAAAATTAACACAGCACACTTCCCCTGTCTGAGATAACACAGTGTTTGGAAAGAGAGTGACCTTTAAAGCCAGTCAACACTTGCTTCCTACACACAATTAATTAGGCACAGAACAGAGTAAGTAATTTACCTTCACTCTGAGTAAGTAATTTACCTTCACTCAGAATTGCTTTCTCTGCTTCTAAAATGAAAAGTCAGGAGCTTAGGAAAATGCTTTGTAAGGTTCAAAATTGTAAAGTCATATGAAAGAAAACAGTAAGTTGTTTAACATACACTAAAATATTTGTATGAAGAATTCTCCTTCAGTCTTGAGAAAAATAGATGGTTGTAATGACTTCATTTGCTCCCCACCAATCCTTATTATATTCTGTGGCACAAAAAGCCATTGCTACACATATGTTGAATGAATTAATGTTGAATATTACATTTCTGAAGTGCTTTCATTATATCATATCTCTGGATTCACTCATGGAATCTATGAATAAGCTTGTGATAACAGATAAGTAAACCTAGATTCTGAAAAGTAGTGCAGCCCTCTCCTCCACAGCATGTGAAAGATATAGAATTTGGAATTCAGTTTCCTAAGAATATAATTTAAGGTCACATCTTCTCTGAATTACAACTAATTATGACACCTTAAGCCTTCTTAGTGAGCAATGCAAAGAAATACAGGAAAACAGGAGAATGGGAAAGACTACCTATCTCTTCAAGAAAATTAGAGATACCAAGGGAACATTGGTAAAGCATCTATCTGCAATGCAGGAGACTCGGGTTCGATCTCTGGGTTGGGAAGATCCCCTGGAGAAGGAAATGGCAACCCACTCCAGTATCCTTGCCTGGAAAATCCCATGGACGGCAGACCCCGGTAGGCTACTGTCCATGGGGTTGCAAAGAGTCGGACACGACTGAGCAATTCCAAGGGAACATTTCATGGAAAATGGGCACAATAAAGAACAGAAAAGACAAGGACCTAACAGAAGCAAAAGAGATTAAGAAGAGGTGCCAAGAATACACAGAAAAACTGTACAAAAACATCTTAATGAACTGAGTAACCACAACAGGGTGGTCACGTACTTGGAGCCAGACATCCTGGAATGTGAAGTCAGTGGGCCTTAGGAAGCATTACCATGAACAAAGCTACTGTAGATGATGGAATTATAGCTATTTCAAATCCTAAAAGATGATGCTGTTAAAGTGCTGCACTCATTATGCCAACAAATTTGGAAAACTCAGCAGTGCCCACAGGACTGGAAAAGGTCAGTTTTCATTCCAATCCCAAAGAAGGACACTGCCAAAGAATGTTCAAACTACTGTACAATTGCACTCATTTCACATGCTAACAAGGTAAAGCTCAAAATCATTCAAACTAGGCTTCAATAGTACATGAACCAAGAACTCCCAGATGTTCAAGTTGTATTTAGAAAAGACAGAGGAACCAGAGGTCAAATTGCCAACACTCGTTCGATCATAGAAAAAGCAGGGGAATTTTTTAAAAAGCCACTTCTGCTTCATTGACTGTGCTAAAGCCTTCGACTGTGTGGATCACAAAAAAACTGAAGAAAATTCTGAAAGAGATGGGAATATCAGACCACCTTACCTGCCTCCTGAGAAACCTGCATGCAGGTCAAGAAGCAGTAGTTAGAACTGGACATGCAACAAAGGACTGGGTCAAAATTGGGAAAGGAGTATGTCAAGGCTGTTTATGGTCACCTTGTTTATTTAACTCATATGTAGAGTACATTACACGAAATGCAGGGCTGGATGAAGCTCAAGCTGGAATCAAGAATGCTGGGAGAAAAATATCAACAACCTCAGATATGCAAATAATACCACTCTAATGGCAGAAAGTGAAGAGTAACTAAAGAGCTTCTTGATGAGGGTAAAAAAGGAGAGTGAAAAAGCTAGCTTAAAAACTCGACATCCAAAAAGCGAAGATCATGGCATCTGGTCCTATCACTTCATGGCAGATAGGGAGAAAGTGGAAACTGGTAGATTTCATTTTCTTTGACTCCAATATCACTGCCAATGGTGACTGTAGCCACGAAATTAAAAGACACTTACTCCTTGGAAGGAAAGTTATGACAAACCTAGACAGCGTATGAATAAACACAGAGAATAAAAAGCAGAGCGTATGAATAAAAAGCAGAGACATCATTTTGTCAACAAAGGTCCATCTCGTCAAAGCTATGATTTTTCCACTAGTTATGTATGGATTTGATAGTTGGACCATAAAGAAGGCTGAGTGCAGAAGAATTGACGCTTTCAAAATGTGGTGCTGGAGAAGACTCTTGAGAGTCCCTCGGACTGCAAGGAGATCAAACCAGTCAATTCTAAAGGAAGTCAACCCTGAATATTCATTGGAAGAACTGATGCTAAAGCTAAAGTTCCAATACTTTGGCCACTGGATGTGAAGAGTCATTGGAAAAGACCCTGATGCTGGGAAAGATTGAGCACAAAAGGAGAATGGGACGACAGAGGATAAGATGGTTAGCTGGCATCACTGACTCAATGGACATCAGTTTGAGCAAACTCGGGGAGATAGTGAAAGAGAGAGAGGCCTGGTATGCTGCAGTTCATGGAGTCACAAAGAGTCAGACAGGACTTAGGAACTGGAAAATAACAATTTGACTGTAGGAAGGGTCAAATGTTTCTTAAGTTCCTACTCTAGTCCATAAACTTAGCATGTGTGGTAACAGATAAATTTAGACCAAGCTGCTCCATTATACAGGTGAGCACACAGCTGCTGAGAGAAGCTTTAAAATGTGAGTATAATGTCACAGAGCTCATAAGAGATACAACCAGATTTTTTTAAGCTCATGTACATTTGGCTACTATTGCTTATAATGTTCAACACATCCTAGGGAATATGGAGAATAACTAAAGACAAAATGAATATGTTCTTCACCCAGTTGGCAATAGCTCTATAAAGTTATTACTTCTATTCTGTGTGTAAGTCCAAATGAGTCAGCTTCTCTAAAAGCTAGAGAAGAAGCCAATGACTGCCCTCAAAAAAAATATTTACAGACCCACCAAGCACAGTTCAATGTTGGTGAGAAAAGTACATGATCCTGAACAATGTCTGTATATTAACCTTTTTCTGTCTTTTCATCTTAATATTACCTTGGTCAAAATTCCAAAGCTTCCCAATTGTCTGGAGAATAAATTATATTTGATGAATACTATACTTAATGTACTTTCAGTGCAGTCACTCAGTCGTGTCCGACTCTTTGCGATCCCATGAATCGCAGCACATCAGGCTTCCCTGTTCATCACCATCTCTCAGAGTTCACTCAGACTCAAGTCCATCGAATCAGTGATGCCATCCAGCCATCTCATCCTCGGTCGTCCCCTTCTCCTCCTGCCCCCAATCCCTCCCAGCATCAGAGTCTTTTCCAGTGAGTCAACTCTTCGCATGAGGTGGCCAAAGTACTGGAGTTTCAGCTTTAGCATCATTCCTTCCAAAGAAATCCCAGGGTTGATCTCCTTCAGAATGGACTGGTTGGATCTCCTTGCAGTCCAAGGGACTC
>SJYT01040430.1:9846-206864 GCA_006410635.1 Cephalophus harveyi
TTTCTGGTGGATACTTGTCTGAAACTTTCCATCCACTGACTCTGTCTTAAGAAGGATCTGGTAAATCCTAAGTGGCATAGGTGGGATCTATTTATTAATTTGGTTAGGACCCAGATGATGGAACCACAGCGAGTAGCTCTCCTGGAAGGGTTCTCAGCCAGCTTAGTATGACAGAAAGAACTGGAGGTTTGGAGCGAGAGGACGTAGGTGCAGATCTAGGCTTTGTTGCCAACACTCTTAGTGTTGGATTTCTTTATATGGAAACAGGAATATTTATAATATTTGACCTCACAGGATATTTATAAGGATGAAAGAAGATAATGCACGTTAAAATGTGCCTTATAAACTATAGTTTACAAATATTGTTGCTTTTCCAGTTCTTTCCATTGATAGCTATCTGCTGAAGCATCTATTTAAAAGGTACTGTCTCATGGACTTTGAGACATAAAAATGTGTGACCTTAAAAGCATTCCTTTCCTCCCCACCAGGGCACAAGCATGTGGAATTTATATTGTCACAAGGCATTAAATTGACTGTTTTGGCTTTTGATTTTAACTTCAGGAAAACTTCATGTTGGATGAGTCAGTGTAACAGAATCAGTTTTTATTGATTCATTTGCTTCCAGTGCAAAAGCTGATTTCCAGGGTTTTATGAGATAAAACTGTAATAGGCTTAAGATGTTCTAGCAATAATGAGGTCAGTGGACTCTGCATCGAGGGACTGAAAGATCTTGAGGATGTAGCCATCCCACTATTTGAGGAAGCAGCCTGGCAGCCAGAGAAGTCTGGGGCAGCATAATGAGGCCAGGAGGCTAAAATTGCCTTGAAACATATGCTAGAGTTTAGCTAGTAAATTATAGTAGCGGTGCTTCCCAACCAAGAGCTAAAAATGAACTCTTACCTGGCGTCTTCCTTCCTAGAGATGGGAAATCGTTACAGGTGAATTCTACCCATGACAAACTCCTTTTATGTTCCAAGCAAGTAGCCATATGGAACTCACTGGACTCCTTGTGTTGTCAGTGGCCTGGAACTAAACAATATAAGGAATAATATTTATCTTTATAAGCTATAGGCTTTGAAATGTCTCCATCTTAATGTGGGTATTACATATAGTAGGCTTCTACTGCCAGACAAAACAACTCTGTGGATGGCTGATAGACATTTCCAACTGAAAATACCTCCCTCTGAACTTCTGAGCTTCCTCTGCTGGAGTCTTGCTCTACTGACCATATCCTCCTTATCTGACAATGGCCACTTGGTTACTTTTAATTCTTGCTGACAACCTTGGGGTCACCCTTTGCTTTGTTTTTATTCAAAAACTAACTTCTCAAGAAATACTGCTGGTCCTACCTTCAAAATATATTTACAATATATTGTCACCACCTTGTCACCACCTTCCCTCTGCCAGCCCCACTGGAGCCTGGCATCAGCTCTTGCCTGCATCGTGCCATGTGCCTTCTAAGTGCTTCTCCTGCTCCACCTTTACTCCCATGCAATCATTCTCAACAGAGGAACCTTCAAAATCCTCCTAAAATGTGTCAGATCGTCTCAATACTGTGCTCAAAACCCTCCAGTGGCTTTGTCATATTTCACTCAGGGGAAGAAACAAGTCCTTACAATTTCATACAAGGCTCTATGTGATCCAGACCCATTACTAACATGACCTCATCTCCTACCATTTCCCACTCGTGCATTCTGTGCCAGCCACAGGGCTTTTGCAGCTGTTGTTCTCATAGTCAGGACTTCTCTTCCACCAGAGTCTTAAGATGTTATTCCTTTCCCTCCTTCAACTCTTTACATAAATGTCACCTTCTCAGTGACACTTTCCTGGCCCTCCTAATAAAGATTGCAACATCCTCCACCCCACACTCTTGACTCTGCCCTCCTCACTTGTCCCACGAAGTACTGATCATCATTACCATACGTCTTACTTACTCATTACATTTATTGTCTGTTTTTGCACTAGAAGGTAACTTCTGTGAGGCCATATTTTTTTTTAATTTTATGTTTTTATTAATATGTTTATTTATTTTTAGTTGTACTGGGCATGGACTTTCTAGCAGAGGCAAATGGGGCCACCCTTTGTTGCAGCTTCTCATTTTGATGACTTCTCTTGTCGTGAAGCACAGGCTTTAGATGCACGGGCTTCAGTAGCTGTAGCACAAGGGCTGAGGAGTTGCAGCTCTCCAGCTCCAGAATGCAGGCTCAGGAGTTGCAGCTCTCCAGCTCCAGAATGCAGGCTCAGGAGTTGTGCAGCATGGGTCTATCTGCTCCATGCATGTGGAATCTTCCCAGACCAGGGATAGAACCCAAGTCCCCTGCATTGGCAGGCAGACTCTTCACTGTACCACCAGGGAAGTCTGGGGCCATAAATTTTTGACTAATTTAGTCACTAATGTATCCCTAATGCCTAGAATTGAGTCTGGCACATAGTTTGCCTGGCCACCATGTACAGCTTCACAGGTTGTACACTGCACAAGGCCCAGGCGCACCATTCATGTGGGAATGGAGCTCCTTAGAGTTGTACAACATGTCAGTCTCCTAGGACCTCAAGAAACATGTATTGAATCAAATAAAACATGCTATGCCCTAGTATTTTAAGTACACCTCTGTTGGTAAATCTCTGGGAAAATCTCTAGTATCAAAGAAATGCTTGGAGAGTTTAGAGACTCACAGACCAAAGGAAGATATTTATAACAGCCCCTGGATTGTGGGTTTAAAACTACCTACACCACCATAAATACTATTTACTAACTAAACAAAGTATTTTGAATTCCACTGGAGGTGGGCAAATTGGCTATGTTTTGGAACTCTATATAATCACTATTTTCCCACAAGATAATTGAACAGTTAAGTGTTATTTTAAGTAGTCTTGGAAGAGCTCCCAGTTTCACTGTAGGAAGAGAGAAGTTTATATCTTGGGGTTTTGTTCTGTTTTGAGAATCAGCACACACAACTATTCATGCAGATCTTTGCCTGGTTGTGATTAAATTAAATCTGTTACTTCAGAGAGGCTTCGCCACACTTAGTTGACCTGCTGAGGTGTCTTGTCCTCCACCTTTATAACATTCTCTCTTGGCATGTTTCTTCCTGCTATAGCTGATTACATAAACTTTTGTAGATAAATATACCTGCCTCCCTTGTCTTCCTGTCTGATTAATTTGAGAATGTCACAGTTCCCTCGGAGTAGCCACGGGTGATGTCATAACCTCTCCTTTTGAGGGAGAGTTGTCAGGAACGAGGATTTCACTGGGTGCAAGACAGGAGGAGAATCTGCTGGAAACACTGCCAAAAAAGGAGGTGGGCAGTGGATTTTCAAACCTTCCCTGTAATCGCTAGTATGACCTATGACTACCTACTTACTAATGTGGTTCTCAGTAGTTAAAGAATGAGTCATACACAGTGAGAACACCATTGCTGTTCTTCAGCAGACATAATGGTCTGGTTGCCACTGTTCTCTATTGTTTTGTGTTAAGAGTTTAATAATGGGGTGGTGCCGCCAGAGATTTCTATGCATTCTGTGTGAGACTCTCAAGCCCTTTCATGAATTTCTCATTAAATGGCATATAGCTGCACAGAGGCTTCCCTTCTTCTTGTCTGATGAATGGGGCAGGGACCCTAATTCTCACGGTGGTGGTAGAGATGTCATAACCCCCCAGCACCGTGAGGTTATCCAAC
Organism: Cephalophus harveyi; assembly: GCA_006410635.1. Classification (NCBI taxonomy): domain Eukaryota; kingdom Metazoa; phylum Chordata; class Mammalia; order Artiodactyla; family Bovidae; genus Cephalophus; species Cephalophus harveyi. The sequence goes on from SJYT01040430.1 coordinate 13,524, forward strand.
CCTGAATTCTGGGGTGAGGGGGAAGGGAGGCCAAGAGAGAGTGTCCAGGGAACACTTACTAGGAAACAGCAGGTGGCCTTTTGAGCTTTCTCACTGAGAAAATGGGTAGCTAGTGATGCAGCTCTATGGCTGGAGGCCCAGAAGAACAAAATGATTAAATTTTAGCTGAGAAACACTCAACTTAGGTTTCTTGGTGTGTTTCTCTAGAATAAGCTAAGGATAGATAGGAAAGGTGTACAACAGAAGCCCCCTGAATGACCACACTTGGTACTATCTGAACACGTGCTGTTCTTACCTGACTGTACACAGCACAGCCAGGGCCTACAACCCACTTCTCAGTAGGTGTGGGTCTGACCCTCAGGTTTCAGTTTTTACTCCTTTATGATTCTGGAGGCCAACTCCTCTGTTCAGAAAGTTTTCCCAATCTGGCCTTTGCCAGGCCTTCTTGCCACTATTTAGGAAAGAGAATAAATAGCCTAAGGGTTAAGAGCTTGGATGTCAGAATCAGTTATGCTTGGCTTTCAGGACCCATGTGAATATTAGTAAGTTGCTCATCTGTCTCAGTAATTCCATCTGTAAAATGGGAGATAAAATAATCTCAGACCCATTTGGCACAGGAACTTAATAATGTTCGGAAAGACTTCTATACAGCATCAGTTGTTATAAGATTTGCTGTCATTAATATAAATTCCCACAGTTTAAAGGGGCAAAGCCACACTTTTTGTTACAGATTCTTGCTATAAGATGCTATGTTGTTCCCTACAGACTCCTCAGTCAGCCTTTGTTTAAAAAATAAAGACGTGAGTTTGACACATGACAGAAGAGTACCCATATAATGCTTTCTTCTCAACTCAGTGGAGTTTTTTCACCTCTTAATTCAGACAAAAAGAAATAAAAATTTTCTATTCAACTTTTCCTTAACAAGAGAATTCTCATGTGTGTGTGTGTGAAATTTGCTCAGTTGTGTCCAACTCTTAGTGACCCCATGGACTATAGAGTCCAAGAATACTGGAGTGGGTAGCCTTTCCCTTCTCCAGGGGATCTTCCCAACCCAGGGATCAAACCCAGGTCTCCCACAAGTATGTATGTATATGTGTGTGTGTGTGTATATATGTGTGTGTGTGTGTGTATATATATATATATATGCCACATTTCTTTATCCATTCATCTATTGATGGGCACTTAGGTTGCTTTTATGTCTTGACAATTGTAAATAATGTTGCTATGAACATTGATGTGCACATATCTTTTCAAATGAGCATTTTCATTTTTTTTTCCAGATATATACCCAGGAATAAGATGTGTATAAGAGACAGGGCCCCTACAGGGTAATGTGATGAAAACCAGGACAGCGAAAGCTCAGAGGCTAAGCAGTTACTTAGGAAATCTACCTTGCTCAAATGTAGAAGAACCAGGTGACTTCTTGGAGGAAGTGGTTGTCTAATGGGAGACCTAAGTAATGAGCAGAATTTTTCCAGACAAGGAACAGCACATGTTAAGGTTTAGAAGCAAGAAGAACCCAGCTTCTCCACCAGATCAGAGTCTAATGACTAAATTACAGAATTTCAGGAAAGTAGAAGAAAACAGGCCTGGAAAAGAAAGCAAAGGGCAGATTATCTCTTTCTTTCTTTTTTTAATTAAAAAAAATTTTAAATCATAGTTGATTTATGTTGTTGTTAGTTTCAAGTGTACAGCAAATTGATTCCATTTTATACGTATATATATTCTTTTTCATTTTTCAGTCTCTTTCTTAAATTTTAAGATGTATCCTGCACACAAAGATTAGAGGTAATTCTGTATAGTCCCACTATGGAATGAAGACCACAGACTTGTACAAATGGAGAAAATCAAGCTGTTGGAAGATAGTTTTTACAATACAGAATCCTCATAAGTTTCCTAATTTCCTCTGAGTTGTCATGAATTTGAAGAACATCAGATATGCTCAGACATGCACTTGAAATCCTGTTCCTTGATTCTCTTCCTTCACCAAAGCAAATATTGGGACTTATAGCCAACATATCAATTTCTATCTTTTTCGGAAATCTTAACCTGTATGCCTAGTGCTATTACATTCCTCTTTATAGGCAATATTTTGATGTGTTACTTTTTAATTGAGGTATAGTTGAGGTACAATATTATATTAATAAACGTAAAAGTTTCAGGTGTACAACATAGTGGTTCACAATTTTTAAAGGTTATATTCCATTTAGAGTTATTATAAAGTATTGACTTCATTTCCTGTATGGTACTATATATCTTTACAGCTTGTTTATTTTATACATAATAGTTTGTGCCTCCTCCTCCCCCTCCCCACTGGTTGTTACTAGTTTTTTGTCTATATCCGTGAGTCTGTTTCTTTTGTGTTATATTCACTAGTTTGTTTTATTTTTTTAAAGTCCACATATAAGTGATATCACACAGTATTTGTCTTTCTCTGTTTGACATATTTCCCTTGGCATAATACCCTCAAGTCCATTTATGTTGTTTCAAATGGCAAAATGTCATTTTTTCTCTTTTTTTGGCAAAAAAACTGTATTTGTGACTAAAATAAAAATTACAGATGCATGTTTATAAAACCTTGTTATAATGTTATCATTAGAAATTATTAGCTGAAAACTAATCAAAAATTCAGATTGAAAAGGATTTACATTTTAAAATAGCTCATGTGGAATTCTACTTAAGTAGCATCTATTTCCTTGAGAAGGCAATGGCACCCCACTCCAGTAGTCTTGCCTGGAAAATCCCATGAACAGAGGAGCCTGGTGGGCTGTAGTCCATGGGGTCGCACAGAGTCGGACACGACTGAGTGACTTCACTTTCATGCATTGGAGGAAGAAATGGCAACCCACTCCAGTGTTCTTGCCTGGAGAATCCCAGGGATGGGGAAGCCTGGTGGGCTGTAGTCCGTGGGGTCACACAGAGTCGGACACGACTGAAGTGACTTAGCAGCAGCATCTATCTCCACCCACTACCTCTGGATTTTCTTTCCCCAGAGGGCAACGAAGTGGTGATTGAGGACATTTAGCAACATTCTTATGTGCTTTACTCCAAATTCAAGGTTTAAGTTGAACTTGTGATGTGAGCTGCTTTATCCTATAGCGGACCAACTATATTCTATAGTTAAAAATTCATTCAATCAAATAGACTGCATGCTAAAGTTTTAAAATAAAGTTTGATAATAAAAATGCCATCCTTTTTATGATTAAGTAGTATTCCACTGTATGTGTATGTGAAAGTCAAAGTTGCTAAGTCATGTCCAACTCTTTGTGACTGTCTTCAGCCCTCCAGGCTCCTCTGTCCACTGAATTCTCCAGGGAAGAATACTGGAGTAGTTGCCAGTCCCTTCTCTGGAGATCTTCCGGACCCAGGGATCAAACCAATTCTCTTGCACTGCAGGCAGATTCTTTACCTACATATATATGCATATATATGTATACATATATGTGTGTGTATGTATGTATATGTGTGTGTGTGTGTATATATGTGTGTGTGTGTGTGTATATATATATATATATGCCACATTTCTTTATCCATTCATCTATTGATGGGCACTTAGGTTGCTTTTATGTCTTGACAATTGTAAATAATGTTGCTATGAACATTGATGTGCACATATCTTTTCAAATGAGCATTTTCATTTTTTTTTCCAGATATATACCCAGGAATAGAATCGCTGGGTCATAAGATAGTTCTGTTTTTAGTTTTTGTACAACCTCCACAGTTTTCCACAGTGACTGCACCAATTTACATTCCCACCAACAGTGTCCTAGAGTTCCCTTCTTTCTGTATCCTCACTGACATTCATTATTTGTGGTCTTTTTGACGATAGCTATTCTGACAGGTGTGAAGTGATGTTTCATTGTGGTTTTAATTTGCATTTCTGTGGTAATTAATGATCTTAAGGATCTTTTTGTGTGCCTGTTGGCCATCTGTACGTCTTCTTTGGAAAATGTATATTCAGGTTTTCTGCCCTTTTTTTTAGTTTTTTTTTTTTTCCTTTGATGTTGAGTTATAGGAGCTGTTTCTATATTTTGTACATTAATCCCTTATCGGTCTTAACATTTGCAAATATTTTCTCCTATTCATTAGGCTGTCTTTTTGTCTTGTAGATGGTTTCTATAGACAATATTTTAACAGATAAATTAGGTAAAGTATCTACTCATAAGAAGACAAAAACTTGCAACTCTAACCTTAATCAAAGTTAACTGGTTTAAAGTCTTCTAGAATCCTCTACAAAATACTTGCTTGAGAATATTTGTATAAGATAAGGGGAGAAGATTATTACTGAATCATTAACTCTTTCAAAATAATTTGTATTTCCCTCTTTCCATGGTTGTTTATGCTGCTCTCTTTGATAAGAATGCCAGCTACCAGCTTCATTCTTCCATGTCCATGTTAGCTTCCTTTGACCATTTAAATTTTTTTCAAGAAGAGCAATTTATTAATATCTTTCCATTCATTATGATTATTTTTGTTATTTTTTAAAACAGTTTTACTACATTTAGTAGACATAAATGTGCCTTAGACTTCTCTTAATTCACTATAGCACTTAATTGAGCACATTTTGTTTAATCAATAATGACAAAATATTTAGACAGAAGTATCATGAAAGAATTTAAGTTTCATAAATCAATAATCTAATCTTTCCCAACTTTGACAAGGAAAAAACACCGAGTCAAATATGCTTCCTTAGTCACTGGTTGCTGCTGAGTAGTTAACCTACAGGAGTTTCTAAAGATCAGACTGTTAAATGGACTCTTTCTGTCCATTCTTGGCCAGAAATGTCCAGTGATTCTACAAGGAAATGCTTAGTGTCTTTTTGGAAAGCTCTGTAGGAAGTAAAACTAACCAAAAGGAAGATGTTAGCACTTATCTCTGACCTCTGCTTCTGTATTCCAGCTATATCACGATGCACATAAAGAGAGACCCACAGTATATTTGCTCTGTATTTTTGCTGAGCATTCCCTTATATAGACAGTAAAACATAAAGCCACTTATATAACTTATGTGCTCCATAAATAACATATGAAAGTGCTTAGGGCATGGAAGACACTCAATAAATGTTAGTTCTTGCTTTAGGTTTTAATATTATTTCATTCTTTAGAGCTATACTGAGCAATACGGTAGCCACTAGCTACCTGTGGCTACTGAGCACTTGACATGTTACTTGATTGTGCTTAAAATATAAAATACACATTGAATTTCAAGCACTTAGTATGGAAAAAGAATGTTAAATAGCTCACTAATTTTAATATTGATAGCAAGTTAGTATGGATATACTGAGTTAAATAAAATATTTAAATAAGTTAATTTCATCTGTTGCTTTTATTGTTTTCTTGATGCAGCCACTAGAAAACTTAAAATTACATATGTGCCTCACATTTGTGACTTGCATTATATTTCCATTGGACAGAAATGCTTTAGAGAGACTTCCCAGGTATTGTGGCAAGACAGCGGTACTGTAAATGTTCATTAATTTCTTAATCAGCTAAGAAGAAAAGAAAAAGAACAAATTATAGCTGAGCAAATAGAAACTGTTCACTTATTAAACTGAAATTTAATGTGGATTTTTTACTGTTTTGTGGTCAGCTTTACCTTTAAGAAACTATAGCTAACATTTAATGTCTAATGGAAAATAAAATCCCTATTTCTAGGTTACTGGTTGGTTCACCATGGAGTGGCTTTCCTAAGAACCGAATGGGAGATGTATATAAATGTCCTGTTGATCTATCCACCACTACATGTGAAAAATTGAATTTGCAAAGTAAGTTATAATTAGCAATGTGGTTTTTTTTATACATATCAAAATCTTGTTATATACTCAGTTGAAAAAAGACAACAGAGTTTTGTCTTTAAGAAATATATGCAGCTTTTTTTGCCTTTATCTCTGTAGTCACATGGGGTCCAACTGTATCCAAATTTCCAACACAGTTTGTTGACTTAATTAAGTAAGATGTGTGGGAAACATGCTACCTCCTGGACCATCTGACCCAGTCTGTGGACCAGTTTCCACCAACATTTAGGATGATTTTGATGATTACTAACAGAAATCTGAGACTATTCATACTTATCTCCCTCCCCAAAATTAACCATTCAGTATAGAAACATCAGTACTAGGGATAATTTGGGGGGTGCTGAGGAACACTCTGTGTTTCTGATCATGTGAAAACGATCTTGTTCTACTAAAAGAAGAAATCACTATTTGGAATTATTTGTAACTGTTTGGAATTGCTGGGTTTTAATTATCCACAAAAGCAGACCTCTATTTCCAGAAGTTAAGTAGTGAAGGAGAATTGGCAAAATAGTTTGATAAGATAGCAGGCAGGTTTAAGAAACAATTTTTCTAATAAAAAGGAGATGATCCTATAAGTAGAAACATCTACTTCTGCTTTACTCACCACACCAAAGCCTTTGTGTGGATCACAACAAACTGTGGAAAATTCTTCAAGAGACAAGAATACCAGACCACCTTACCTACCTCCTGAGAAATCTGTATGGAGGTCAAGAAGCAACAGTTAGAATTGGACATGGAACAACAGACTGGCTCCAAATCAGGAAAGGAGTATATTTAGGCTATATATTGTCACCCTGCTTATTTAACTTATATGCAGAGTATATTATGCAAAATGCCAGGCTGGATGAAGCACAAGCTGAAATCAAGATTGATGGGAGAAATATCAATAACCTCAGATAGGCAGATGACACCACCCTTATGGCAGAAAGTGAAGAGGAACTAAAGAGCCTCTTGATTGAAAATGAAAGAGAGTGAAAAAATTGGCTGAAAACTCAACATTCAGAAAACTAAGATCATGGCATCCAGTTCCATCTCTTCATGGCAAATAGATGGGGAAACAATGGAAACAGTGACAGATTTTATTTTTTGAGTGCCAAAATCACTGCAGATGGCAACTGCAGCCATGAAATTAAAAGATGCTTGCTCCTTGGAAGAAAAGCTATGGCCAACTTAGACAGCATATTAAAAAACAGAGACATTCCTTTGCCAGCAAAGGTCCATCTAGTCAAACCTATGGTTTTTCCAGTAGTCGTGTACGGATGTGAGAGCTGCACTATAAAGAAAGCTGAGCACCACAGAATTGATGCCTTTGAACTGTGGTATTGGAGAAGACTCTTGAGAGTCCCTTGGACTTCAAGGAGATAAAACCAGTCCATCCTAAAGGAAATTAGTCCTGAAGATTCATTGGAAGGATTGATGCTTAAGCTGAAACTGCAATACTTGGCCACCTGATGTGAAGAACTGACTCATTGGAAAAGACCCTGATGCTGAGAAAGGTTGAAGGCAGGAGGAGAAGGGGACTGCAGAGGATGAGATGGTTGGATGGCATCACTGACTCTATGGACATGAGTTTGAGCGAGCTTCAGGAGTTGGTGATGGACAGGAAAGCATGGGGTGCTGCAGTCCATGGGGTTGCAAAGAGATGGACACAACTGAGCAACTGAACTGACTGATCATATTTGTAAGGAGAGAGGAAGGAGGCAATAAAAGGGAGTGACGACCAATCAAGAGTGAAGTTAACTGGATGAAATTAATGTCTCTGGTACCTGGGAAAATGAGTCTTACGAAGAATGCTCCCTTCTCTGAAACACGGAGGAAAGAGACAAGTCAGAATTCTAAAAGAACTGTTAGGTAAAGATGAATGAAGTTGAGATTACCCTTTGAGTGTGATTATCTTGTTTGCACTAGAGAGTGATGGAATCTGTGTTGAATTTAGAGGCTTGAGAAGAAGGGTGAAGTTTTAAAATGGGCATCCTGGGAAATAGGGGATAAACTGTATAATAAAAACTTTTGAGCTCTCACACCTAAATATATATATATATTTATTTATTTATTTTTAGAAATTTTATGCATATGTATATGCACAGATAATTAGGATTAGGGCTTCCGAGGTGGTGCACTGGTAAAGAGTGTTTGATCCCTGAGTGGAGAAGTTTCCCTGGAATGAGAAATGGCAACCCACTCCGGTATTCTTGCCTGGAATTTCACCATCAGAGTAGCCTGGCAGGCTACTATCCATGGGGTCACAAAGAGTCAGACACAACTAAATGACTGAGGACACACAGTTTAGGATAAATGATGTATATATACATTTACAGAAATAGTGTAATTTTATATATATGTATACGTGTGTGTCTCTATATATATGTGTGTATATATATGTACACACATACCCTGGCAGAGATTAGAGGATAATGAAAAACTAATTTGTGAGGTGTACAGGTATGTGTGCATGTATGTTTATATATACACACATATGTACCTTGGCAGAGATTAGAGGATAATGAAAAAAATGATATTATTGAAAAGAATTTCAGTGTTCAGTAGGTCAAGAATGGATACAGCAAATGATGCCTTAGCTGAATGGGAGAGAGAAGGTTGGAGAGATTTATCTATTATTCTACATGCTAAGGTCATGATGGCCTTCTAAACTTCACTTACTGTTGCTTTGGGCCAGATTCTACCATATGGCATTCTTTGATAACACTTTAAGAATGTTTTTTTCTGATCCAGAATAAAGCATTAGATGGAGTCATCATGACCTTTGCAGACCCCACCCCCGAGAATCACAGTCTGTAGCCTCACTCATTTAAGTGAGCCGCCAGATCAAGGAAACATCTCATTTCCATACACTTGATTATGCATCATGAGCACTAAACTCAAGTACATTGAAAAAAGAAGTCTTTAAATAAATGATAATTTAACCACTTTTAAAAATCTTTTTCCCTTTGAAAGCTTCCACGAGCATTTCCAATGTTACTGAGATGAAAACCAACATGAGCCTTGGCTTGACACTGACAAGGAACGTGGGAACAGGAGGATTTCTTGTGAGTGTTTACTTTTCAAATTCTCATTCCTTTCAAGTATGAAGTCAGTGTCTTCTGACCATCCCTCCTAGCAAACCAAATCTTGAGGTTTAAACGTTCGAACTTGAATTTTGGATAAGTTATGCTAGAAGAGAGCCAACATGAAAGAACAATGTGTTGATATATAAGAATCTTCAGATATTTAGCAAAAATGTTGCCACAGAATGTTTTGGGGAAAGGGGGCAAAGAAACAACAATTCTTTGCCCTTGAAAAATGTGTTTTGTATTTGTTGATAACAACAGAATTCTAGCTCTCATTTCCCCTTCCTGTAGAAACATTCTGGATAGGTACAGCTAGTTCAGAAAGTAGATTTCAAAGCTACAAAATACTTTTGTTTTTAATAATTTCTGATAGTCATTGACTACTCTGATATTATTTAAAGCAATGATCTGGACTCATTTCTTGTTAGCGTTTACTCTCATTTAGTTTCTAGAATACTGTGTAAAGACCACCACAAATCAGAGTAAAAGAGAATGCTGTATTTAACAAGTGGTCTGGGGACAATTAATTGGTGAATATCTTGCATATCCAAATATACTTCCCAGTGAACTAAAGAGTTAATCTAAAAAACTAAAAGAAAATGGAAGTTTTCTGAGAGAATTTCTGACCTCGGAACTAACAGAAAAAATAATATAGAAAATTGTTAAAAAACACAACTATGTTAAAAAAAAAAAAAAAATCATCACACACCCAAAGATAAAAGAAAGAAAAAAAGAATTTAAAAGCAAACAAAAGCTCAACCTCATTTGACATTTCTACCAGCCCATGTAGGTGTAACCTAGTTGTATATCTCTGTTAAAATCATCTTAGAAAGCTTGATTAGACATGTTACATTGACATGCTAACTTAAAAGCCTGTGTATATAAACAGATTTCTCTAAAAATGTAATCAATATTGAACAATATGATCGTTTTTACTGAGAGATATTAGACTTTGGTACCACCTAGTGAATTAGGTGTTGCTTACAATATATGTTAGATCAATGCATGCATTAGTATTTCAATGAATCTTCCTGGTTTATAATCTTCTGAAGTCTTTATCATAGGGTTGTTTTGTCTTTCTTGTTTCCTTTTTTTTAAAGTTGAATAAATTAAAAAACAAAATATATTGAGGTATAGGGATTACAGAATACGCTTCAAAGTTTTTAATCTGTAACTTCAGATTTTTAATCTGTAACTTTATCAATTTTTATGTAAGTGTAAAACCTCTTATAAACCTTATATATAAAATGAAGTTGAAGAGAATTTGAGGTTAATAGTCAATGTAGCAAGTAGAAGGAAAGAGATCCCCATCTATTTCCCATGAAGTGATGGAACCAGATGCCATGATCTTCGTTTTCTGAATGTTGAGCTTTAAGCCAACTTTTTCACTCTCCTCTTTCACTTTCATCAAGAGGCTTTTTAGCTCCTCTTCACTTTCTGCCATAAGGGTGGTGTCATCTGCATATCTGAGGCTGTCTCTTATACACATCTTTGGCATATTCTAATTTCAAGTCCTTAATGTTGTTTTCCATTGCTTTTACAACCAAAAAATATTTTTGAATACTTCATGAGTTAGTGTTTTTCAGGGTGATTAAGCTAAACCAATTTGGGGGTGAGGATGTAGGAAATCAGTAATTGGTATCTCATTTGGTAAACATACCCAAGGCATCAACTGTGATTCTCCCCTAATTGGCAAAATGAACCAGTTTTACAAGGGAAAAACTATGCGTTGCTCATTGAGCATGAAATATGACCACAGCTGCTTCTCCTTTGAGCTACCAACAATTAAACTGGGTCAGATAAGTTCCCTTTCATTCTTCCAATCACTTTTTGCAAGTCCACACTTTTCAGTTAAGTTTTAATAGTTGTTCCACAGCTTTATATAAGGTTAAACTTTGTAGATTTTTTTAAGATCATGACTAGACTTGTCTTCCCTATTTTTTCTCCTTCCACATCTAATGATTTGTATTTAACCTAATATTTCCTGCCTGCAATGCAGGAGACCTGGGTTCGATCCCTTGGTTGGAAAGATCCCCTGGAGAAGGGCATGGCAACCCACTCCCATGTTCTTGCCTGGAGAATTCCATGGACAGAGGAGCCTGATGGGTTACAGTCCAAAGAGTCAGACAAGACTGAGCAACAACACACAGACACTTGATATTTCCCACATGATTTAATCAGAAGTTCTTGCCGTTCAAGGGCTACTGAAAGGGAGAGCTTTGGGACTGGGTTAATAGTGATATTAATAACTGGAGTATGATGTGCACAAGAAGACAAGCGCTAGCTTGGATGACAGAAGGTTCTAGGGAGTGGACATAGGCAGCTCTGAAGTCCAAAGAAATGCTTTGATAACTGCAGAATTAAAAGCTGGCAGTTCATGAGCCTGCTAGTTCCTTTGTGTTTGTTTAGCATGTAGAGTGTTTAAACGTTTTTGTTTTTTTTTTTTTAATTATAAATTTTCACACAAAGTTTTTGCTTTGATTCTACTTGAGAATTTGAGAGGTTCGGCCACATAGGCCCTGTTTCATGGCAGCCAGTGGGCAGGAGCCACAATGGTCTGCCCTGCATACCAGGTGTGGGCTCTTCATTCACCGTGGTGTCTACACCTGGCCCAAGCTCTCTGCCAAGCTGCCTGCCTGGCCAATGGGGACGCAGGGTTTATGATTTGTCCTGAATAGTGAAAATGGAAGGGACAGGAGGAGACATATGTTCAAGGAATAATAATACTAATGAGGCTGGCTAACAATGACATATCATTTGCTATTTACCCAGTACTGTTCTAAGTGTTTCATAGACATAGACTCATTTTGTCTTCACAACAGCCTTAATTTAGGAGGTCTGATCATCCTCATTTTATAGATGAGGCAGGTGAGACCCAGGTACCTGAGAGACAAAAAAATGAACTTGGCCTCTTTTTTCTCCTGGTTGTTCTCTGGAAGGACAGCACCCCTTTTCTCTGATTTGGTGTGTCACCTGATGGGCTCGGAGAAGGCAATGGCACTCCACTCCAGTACTCTTGCCTGGAAAATCCCATGGATGGAGAAGCCTGGTAGGCTGCAGTCCATGGGGTCGCGAAGAGTCGGACACAACTGAGCGACTGACTTCACTTTCCCTTTTCACTTTCATGCATTGGAGAAGGAAACAGCAACCCACTCCAGTGTTCTTGCCTGGAGAATCCCAGGGACGGGGGAGCCTGGTGGGCTGCCGTCTATGGGGTCGCACAGAGTTGCACACGACTGAAGCGACTTAGCAGCAGCAGCAGCAGCTGATGGGCTCCTGCCTACACTGCCAGTGCCAGTGTCCCTGTCCCTGAGACACCTGCCGCTGGGCACAGCACGTCTGCCACCCTCTCCTTCCCCTCTGTGGGCTCCAGTGCACTTTCTCTCAAAGGCGTTGTTGACTTGTTAGTTTCAAGAGTTGATGATCCCTAGTGTCTTAGAAGGGAAATGATTCCTGAGCTTCACAAATGGCAAGGTGGAAGGTTAACATTTTCTGTGTGTTTTATCATTGTTCTCATTTTTTTAAGACCTGTGGTCCCCTGTGGGCACAGCAGTGCGGAAGTCAGTATTACACAACCGGGGTTTGCTCTGATGTCAGTCCCGATTTTCAGTTGCGGACCAGCTTTGCACCTGCAGTTCAGAGTAAGTTATGAATGTGCCAAGCAATGCCTTACTTTAAAAGAGGGGGAAAATTGTATCAGCAAGTGCCATTCTCTTTTACTCTGTCTCATTTTCATGTGGATGTGACTTTCGTCTTACCTATGGAAATATGTTTCTTTTGTCATTTCCTATGTAGCCTGCCCTTCCTTCATAGATGTTGTGGTTGTATGTGATGAATCAAACAGTATTTATCCCTGGGACGCAGTAAAGAACTTTTTGGAAAAATTTGTACAAGGCCTAGATATAGGCCCCACAAAGACACAGGTATGGACATCCTTTATATAGACCCTAACCCACAGTCTTCTTTCTGAGAAAATATTACTAGAGATGAGGTCTTCATCTTTGCATTTGTCCAATCGCCATATTAAAGGCATTTAATGGTAATCTTGAAGGTTAATTTAAATTTGTGCTATGAGTTATTCTATCGTAACTTTGCCTAATGCTGGTCTTTTAAGTATGGATTCCTATTTCTGACACAGGCATCGGATATGTGATATAGCATCTTAATTATCTTTTGTTGCTAAGTTTTTCTTCCATTAACTCATGCACTAATCAATACATTTTAAAATCCATTATGTATTTTTTTTTTGCACACACTTGGACTAATAATGATAACTTTCTCTTTTTACTGGTGAAAAAATTATTTTTGAATTCTAGGATTTTTATAAATAAGTTCATAGCATATTTCTGCCATAGCTCAGTTGGCATAGAATCTACCTGCAACACAAGAGACCCCCATTCAATTCCTGGGATGGGAAGTTCCTCTGGAGAAGGGACAGGCTACCCACTCCAGTATTCTTGGGCTTGCCTTGTGGTTCAGCTGGTAAAGAGTCTACCTGCAATGTGGGACATCTGGGTTCAGTCCCCGGGTTGGGAAGATCCCCTGGAGAAAAGAAAGGCTACCCATTCTAGTATACTGGCCTAGAGAATTCTACGGACTCTATAGTCCATGGGGTTGCAAAGAATCGGACATGACTGAGTAACTTTTACTTCAGTATCATAGTCTAAATTTCCATTTTTTGCAGAAGTCCTTTCAATAGTTCTGTGTAACTTTATGTTTTAAAGAGTCTTTGGTTTTCTTTCTTCTTGTGGTAGGCAACCAAAATTAAGGAGCAGAAAGGTCCTGCTTTTATAACACTGAATAGCATTTTTAAAGTTTTGGGATTTTTCTTTCTTGTTGGCTCTGCCATTTTCTGGGTCATCCTGGCTGTAAGAAAACATTGAACCGATATCAACAGGAACCAGTTCACAGAGTTACCAGTTCCTGTGTTGCATCTGATGCTCCAAGGCCCAACAGTTATTGGAACACTTTTCCCTAAATGCTTTGCAGTTCTCTGTATTGAAATTTGCCTTTCTGCATCTCTATACAGTATTGTAAAATACCATTGCATGTTTTCCCCATTAACATTGCTTTCCAATACCAAGAGGATATTAATATCTGTCAAAACTTTGAAGGTTTCACTGTGGGCTTTCACTGAAAATTCTGTTAAATAAGACTAAGTATCGTACTGGTTTCTAGAGAATATCACTGTTAAAGCCCCTCATAAGAGAAGTTTTCATCTGTATCTGTTTATTTTCTGTCTCTAAATGAATTACCCCTGTAACGTGACTTACTGTGTTCAGTAGTTTCCATGTGGAATTCCTGACCTTCCTCTTCTATCTTGCAACCCTCGTGCATCTCCTTCACCTCTAAAGGTGGCTTTACTCAGCATCTTCTTCCAACCTAAATGTGACCTTTCTGTAAGCCCTAATCTACCACAATTTCTTTTCCACCTTCCTCCCTCACACAGAGAAGTTGTGGGCTGTGTCAGGGGGTCACCACTCTCTTCCGCTCAGCTTAGATTTTGAGATTCTTAGAGTTATTTTTGGTCCTTTCCTCTCTCTCAAGTTTTACATCTTACCTTGAAGAGAGGAGTTCAACAATATCATGGGTTTTTTTTTTTTTGTCATTTTCCCAGGCCTTCCTGGCAAAAGCAGCTGATTGATCTCAGAAATCCAAGCCTTGCCCTATCCACCTTCCTTACACACTGGCCTCTATTTCAGCAACTCTTTTACAACTGATTTTCTGATAATCACTTCCCATTCTAGAAACCCCAAATCCTAGGCATAGGGAGTGATCTCAGTGCTGAGTGCAAGGATATTAACCAAAGTGTTTGACCTCCTTGATCTAAAGGATTCGGGTATGTGCTCAAACGTCTTGTTCAGAAGTTGTCCTACCCCACTCAGCTCTCCCAAATAAGACTCTCCAGTGGCATTTTCCCTGAAGATCAGAAGTGTCCTGTCCCAAACACACATATAGCAGCTTCCTTTCTTACATCTGTGATGAGAGGAAATCCAGCACAGTGAAAACATTTATACTGACTGCATTGATTAGCGGTCACTTTTCCTAGTATTCAACTATACTTCCTTGTTTATTAATTATCCTCAGTTGATGAGATGTTATGTTCCATTCATGATTGCTTGTAATGGTTAACATGTATATATCCTTTGTAACTAGAAAATTTATTTAAATCTTCCTGTTATGAACTTTATTCTACTATTCATCCATATGGCAGTGCTTTAAAAGCTGCAGCTATTATTCTTGAGAACCATGTGGCACAGAAATGGCACATTATCATGCTTGTCAATAAGTCCCACTGCTGTACACTGATGGCCTCTGACAGGGAAGTTATCCATTGGAAGAAAAATAACTATTCTTAAGAAAAAAATTGGAAATGATTCCCTTAAGCTATCAGCCCATGTATAAATGCACTCCTGATTTTTATTATATTGGTTACATAGGAATGATTTATAACAATGACAAGCCTGTAATAAACTTCTTTTCTCTTTAAGATGGGGTTAATTCAATATGCCAATAATCCAAGAGTTGTGTTTAATCTGAATACTTTTAAATCCAAAGATGAAATGATTAAAGCAACATCGCAGACATTCCAATATGGTGGAGACCTTACAAATACCTTCAAAGCAATTCAGTATGCAAGGTAAGTTATGATGCTAATAGGTCAATATGTTGATGAAATAGAAGTGCTCATAAGTATGAAAAGACAAAGAAAAATATATTGTGTGTGCGTGCTCAGTTGCTCAGTCGTGTCCAACTCTTTGCAACCCTGTGGACTGTAGCCTACCAGGCTCCTCTGTCCATGGGATTCTCCAGGCAAGAATACTGGAGTGGGTTGCCATTTCCTGCTCCAGTGTATCTTCCCAGCCCAGGGACTGAACCCATGTCTCTTGCATTGGCAGGCGGATTCTTTACTACTGCACCACATGGGAAACCCAAATATGTGGTTCAGTTCAGTTCAGTCGCTCAGTCGTGTCCGACTCTTTGCGACCACATGAATCGCAGCACGCCAGGCCTTCCTACACATCCATACATGACCACTGGAAAAACCATAGCCTTGTCTAGACGGGCCTTAGTCTGCAAAGTAATGTCTCTGCTTTTGAATATGCTATCTAGGTTGTTCATAACTTTCCTTCCAAGGAGTAAGCATCTTTTAATTTCATGGCTGCAGTCACCATCTGCAGTGATTTTGGAGCCCCCCAAAATTAAGTCTGACACTGTTTCCACTGTTTCTCCTCCTATTTGCCATGAAGTGATGGGACCAGATGCCATGATCTTCATTTTCTGAATGTTGAGCTTTAAGCCAACTTTTCCACTCTCCTCTTTCACTTTCATCAAGAGGCTTTTTAGCTCCTCTTCACTTTCTGCCATAAGGGTGGTGTCATCTGCATATCTGAGGTTATTGACATTTCTGCCAGCAATCTTGATTCCAGCTTGTGTTTCTTCCAGTCCAGCGTTTCTCATGATGTACTCTGCATATAAGTTAAATAAGCAGGGTGAAATATACAGCCTTGTACTCCTTTTCCTATTTGAAACCAGTCTGTTGTTCCATGTCCAGTTCTAACTGTTGCTTCCTGACCTGCATACAGATTTCTCAAAAGGCAGGTCAGGTGGTCTGGTATTCCCATCTCTTTCAGAATTTTCCGCAGTTTATTGTGATCCACACAGTCAAAGGCTTTGGCATAGTCAATAAAGCAGAAATAGATGTTTTTCTGGAACTCTGTTGCTTTTTCCATAATCCAGCAGATCAGAACTAATAGAGTAGATAAGTCTGAACATTCTTTTACTTGAACACTTTGAGAAGGCAGAAGGGAATAAAATTTTTAAATCTTTGATATCTGTGACTTTTATAAGATTTTTAAATACTTTATATGAAGTAAATAAAATGAAATTAAAAAACCTTGGGTTAAGTTGGACATGGAGCAACCTGCAATTATTTGTTACTATTTATTAAGACCACAAACAACTTGAGCTAGTGGGATACTTCAGCCAAGTTAAGAAGGGCTGTAGAATCTTAAGTGTTAATGACATAGGAGTCTGAATTGAAGGACTCATTCTGCTTACTACTGTCTGGGGCAATTTTATAGCTATATAACACTCTCCTAATTCTTAGCTCAGTGTCTCTATTTTCTTAGCACTGCTGACCTTCATCGTCACTCTTATTTGATCAGATACCTTTACAAAAAAAGTGCTAAACATTCTCATGTTGTTTAAAAAATATAAGTGGGAACAGTAAGTTCATCTTCCGTTAAACCTACTTTTTGCCCTTTTCCCTCTGATTGTGCCTTCCTTCCACTGCCATCATTCCTTAAAAGAAGCATCTATGTTCTTTTCTTCATATCCTTGACACATATGGCTCTGCCACCAGGTAAATGCAGTTTTGCCTCAATCCTCATCCTCTTTAGCATCCCTTGTCATTTGACAATAACGAGCATGCAGGGTTATTTCTACCCCAGATGCACACTTCTAGAAAACCTGCCAACTTTTGTCAACAAGTTTGCCTCTTCATTGGCTTCTTTTCCTAGTTTTTCTTCACTGAACAGAGTCCTTCTTTCATAGCTCTTTTTTTCTTAGGTGTTGTATCCATTCTCTTGGTTACAGGAGCCATCAGCCCTGCCTGGCCTACCCTACGGCTATGTCATCAGCCCTGAGCTCTCTCTCAGAATCCACACTAGTGTCCAGCTGATGCCGAGTATCTTTATTTGGAGTGTTGGCTCACTTGTCAAACTGAGTGCATCCTAAACTGGCCCTGTGCTTTTCCCTTCCCCTCCTCGTGACTCTGCCATTTTGATTCATTGTCCACCTTTCCTCCTCGCTATTCAGACTGTAAACTTAATGGTTTATTTTATTCTTTCTCCTCCTCGTTAGGTCACATAATCTGGCTAGTCACCACATCCATATTCCTGAATTTCCTATAATATCTGTCCTTTCTTTTTTCAGTATATTCTATGTTCTAGTTGCTGCTTCTGTCAACTGCTGACTCTCCCTATATGTCTCAAGAGTAGATTCCCTACAAGAGAAGATATGATTGGTTTGGTTAATTTACGTCCCTATCAAGTTTTGCTTTGGAGCCAAGCTATCTCCTCGGCTGCTGGCCAATAGCTATTATGTGAAGCACCCTTCCTGGTTCAGTAAAGCAGACTGAGGGGAGGACTAAGATGACGTAGAAAAATGGCCTCCTAGGAGTTAGAAACAGTAAAGAGCCTTTATTTTTAGAAGGGAATGTGGGTGTGGCATTTTTCCCTGGAAAGAGCCTAGGGGCCTGGCATGCTTCCTTCTTGGGGAGAATAGGCACTTTTTGAGAAAATGGGACTCATATGGCTTTTATGATCTTTTCACAACTTTGTTTTTCTCCCTGTCATCCCTCTCTCACCATTATTTTCCAAGCTAATAGGAGTCTTTCCATTGTGAGGAGAACCACCTAACTTTTTACTCATTCATTCCAGAATTTAATTATATCTAATTCTTTTTCTCTTCTTCTTTCTCTCTCTTGATCTGTTTCATTAAAACATCAAATAGAATTCTGATACTCCTTCAGTGAATGTTTCCATTTTCTGCTGATCTTATTTGATTTGGTGCCTAAAGTTACAATTTACTGTTCCAAGCCCTGCAGATAATCATGGGCTTCCCAGGTGATGCTAGTGGTAAAGAACCCACCTGCCCATGCAGGAGAT
Source organism: Cephalophus harveyi (assembly GCA_006410635.1). NCBI lineage: Eukaryota > Metazoa > Chordata > Mammalia > Artiodactyla > Bovidae > Cephalophus > Cephalophus harveyi. Next base: position 32,057 of record SJYT01040430.1, read on the forward strand.
ATATGAGACCTGGGTTCAATCTTTGGGTCGGAAAGATCCCCTGGAGAAGGGAATGGCAACCCACTCCAGTATTCTTGCCTAGAGAATCCCATGGACAGAGGAGCCCCATGGACAGGCTACATTCCATAGGGTTGCAAAGAGTCGAAATTGGCCAAAGCAACTTAACACACAAACAGGTCATCAAGACTAAATGAGGCATAGTTTCTACTCTCAGCAAATTTACAATCAGACGTGAGCTCTACTGTATGTCATAAAGAGTATAATTCACTTAAAAAATTATTTGATGTGAGTGGAGAAGGAAATGGCAACCCACTCCAGTATTCTTGCCTGGAAAATCCCATGGACAGAGGAGCTTGGTAGGCTACAGTCCATGGAGTTGCAAAGAGTTGGACACGACTGAGCGACTTCACTAAGAATTCAAATTTCTCTGGTTGAGAAATAGGAACTATTTTTCAATATTTATATATTCTGCTATATAGAACACAGAAACGCTTTAGGAAATAAAATGATATTCTCAGTTTTAAACATGTTGAATTAAAGAACTCTGTACACTTTCAGGTGAAAATATTCAATGCATTGAATACACAAACTTGAAGATGGGAGGGATGAATGGAAGAAAATATAGATTTTAAATTGTCATCATGTAGGTTGCGGTGGTAAACCTATATGATGACACCAGAAAAAATGTGCAACAAGAGAATTCAATAGACAGGGAAAAAGTTGTTGGACAGATGGCTAACAAAAAGCTGAATCCCTGATCACTGAATCAAAACAAATTTCAGTTTAAATCTAAGAAAATGAAACAACTAAAGGACTATGAGAAAACTTGGCTGATGAAAAATAAAAGTCTTAGAGATAAGGCCCTTTTAAAATGACATGTCAAGTATAAATGACACAGACACAAAAAGTAACAGATTTGATTATACAAAAATATAAAATTTCCACACAGCATCAATATCACTAAAATTTTAAAAATGATTAATGAACTGAAAAAATTATTTACAACATATATGACAAAGGATAATTTTCTTTATTAACAGAAATTTTACTGATCAGGAAAATGATGAAAACCAAAAATGAGCAAATGTAAAGAAAAATCAAGAGTTAGATGAAGAAAGAAATATATCACTTATAAGAGTATCCCAGATTAAAAAGTATTAACAGTCCTCATTGTTAAGGAAAGGAGATGGAGAAAATTGCATTCTTGTACACTGATAGTATAAATTGGAAGAAGTTTGAAGAACAATTTAGTACTATATTTATCAAAATTTGAAATATGTAAATCCTTTGTCCAAATAATTTCAATGCCATGATTTTATACTACTAATGCATTTGAAAAAGTATGCCAAGATATATACTCAAGGACATTCATTATAGCATTATTTGTAAAACCAAAAATGACCTAAATGCATAATAATGGGGAGTTGGTTAAATAAACTATGGTTCCCCAAAACAATGAAATATTATGTAGCCATTAAAAAAGGAAAGTTCGGGTGGTGGGGGTGCAATATAAAGGTAGGGGTGTGGGAGGCACAAATTATTTGGTATCAGACAGGGTCAAGGATGTAATACAACAAGGAGAATATAGTCAATATTTTATAATAACTGTAAATGGAAATTTACCTCTAAAATTATATAAAATGAGTATTTTTTAAATGAAAAATTTTAAATAAAATTAAACACAAAAAGGAGAGTTCTATATGTGCTGGTATGGAAAGATCTCCATCAAAATGAAAAACCACTGTATAGAATATGTCCCCACATAAAAGTTTAAGGAGTAAATTTTGCATATATTTCTTTATATGCAACATTTTCTAGAAGGAAACAAACTGATAATAGTGATTACCTTTGAAATAGTGGCTTGATGTAAACTTTTTGTTTTATAGCTTTCCAAATGCTTTAGATTTCTTTTACCATATATATTTATTACTTTTATTTATTTTTTTTCCAGATTTTATTTTTTTTACTTTACAATATTGTATTGGTTTTGCCATACATCAACATGAATCTGCCATGGGTGTACACGTGTTCCCAATCCTGAACCCCCCTCCCACCTCCCTCCCCATACCATCTCTCTGGGTCATCCCAGTGCACCAGCCCCAAGCATCCTGTATCCTGCATCGAACCTAGACTGGCGATTCATTTCTTATATGATATTATACATGTTTCAATGCCATTCTCCCAAATCATCCCACCCTCTCCCTCTCCCACAGAGTCCAAAAGACTGTTCATCTGTGTCTCTTTTGCTGTCTCACATACAGGGTTATCGTTACCATCTTTCTAAATTCCATATATATGTGTTAGTATACTGTATTGGTGTTTTTCTTTCTGGCTTACTTCACTCTGTATAATAGGCTCCAGTTTCATCCACCTCATTAGAACTGATTCAAATGTATTCTTTTTAATGGCTGAGTAATACTCCATTATGTATATGTACCACAGCTTTCTTATCCATTCGTCTGCTGATGGACATCTAGGTTGCTTCCATGTCCTGGCTATTATAAACAGTGCTGCGATGAACATTGGGGTGCACGTGTCTCTTTCAATTCTGGTTTCCTCGGTGTGTATGCCCAGCAGTGGGATTGCTGGGTCATAAGTCGTTTATTTATTACTTTAAAAAAAAGCCATTTGTTATTGGAAAAATGCAGATCCAAGGAGTAAAATTTATGACAAAATGAATTATCTTTGCTCTGTTGATGAGTTTAATTTTCTTAGCCAAGGATAATCCTAAGGATTCCTGATGTGAATACGCATACCCACACACTATGAAAACCATGGGAACTATTTTTAATGCCAAGTGAGATTTACATTCTAAGGAAATGGCAACCCACTCCAACGTTCTTGCCTTGAGAATCCCAGGGATGGCGGAGGGAGCCTTTTAAGCTGCTGTCTCTGGGGTCGCACAGAGTCGGACACGACTGATGCGACTTAGCAGCAGTAGCAGCAGCAGCATGTGTCTCTACAAACTACAAATATAATATAGTTAAAATAATATAGAGCAATTCTAAGTTGCAATAGGTTATATTCAAAGAAGTCAGTTTCATAGTTACTTTTCTAACCAGAGGTCCATGTATTAACTGTATCCATCGATAGTGAGTTTTTATTTTGTCTGCCACAGAGATACCGCTTACTCAACGGCTGCTGGTGGACGACCAGGTGCTACCAAAGTCATGGTGGTTGTAACTGATGGTGAATCCCATGATGGTTCAAAGTTGAAAGCTGTGATCGATCAATGTAACAAAGACAATATACTGAGGTTCGGCATAGCAGTAAGTGCCTTTTCTTTTTACTGATTTTTCAGTTCATAGGGAAATATTCCTTTAAGACTATACTTTCTTATTGCCTGTTCATAGCTTCATATAAAAGAATATTTTCACTCTACTTCAGCATCTTGCTGGTTTTCGGTCATGACAACCAAAAGGATATGGAAGTGTTGCTTATTTTACTTCTCCAAAAGACCTATTGTGTTAAAAAATAGTCTAGAAAATACTAACAGGAAAATTAAAGTTCAGCACTGATGGCCCTCTCCTCTCTCCTTCTGCTTTCCAGGTTCTTGGGTACTTAAACAGAAACGCCCTGGATACTAAAAATTTAATAAAAGAAATTAAAGCTATTGCCAGTATTCCAACAGAAAGACACTTTTTCAATGTCTCTGATGAAGCAGATCTACTAGAAAAGGCTGGGACAATAGGAGAACAAATTTTCAGCATTGAAGGTAAAAGAACTCCTCCTTCTCAGAATTTTCTTTCAAAAGCTTTTTTCAAGGATACAAACTTACCAGCATATAAGGGGAACAGAAGGGGTAAATTGGGGGATGGGGACTAACATATACACACTACTGTCTATAAAATAGACAATAAAGACCTTCTGTATAGCACGGGAACTCTATTCAATACTCTGTAATGGCCTATATGGGAAAAGAATCTACAAGAGTACATATATGTGTAATTAAATCACTTTGCTGTACAGCAGAAACTAACATGACATTATAATCAACTATAGGCCAATAAAAATTAAAAAAATAAAAAATAAAGTAACATGTTCTTAAAAACCTTTAAAAATTCTTTATTACCAAACACTCTTTTAATTAATTGGCTTCCCCTGTGGCTCAGCTGGTAAAGAATCTGCCTGCAATACGAGGGACCTGGGTTCAATCCCTTGGAGAAGGGAAAGGCTACTCCAGTATTCAGGCCTGGAGAATTCCATGGACTGTATAGTCCATGGGGTCGCAAAGAGTCAGACACAACTGAGCAACTTTCACTTCACATATACCTTATACAAAGAGAACTCATAAGTAGCATCAATAAGAAAAATAAAGAATGATGACTGCATAGCTTATAAAAGATGGTCAATAAACAAAAGAAAATATTCCCAATTTTAGTAATTATTTTAAAATTTAAATTAAATCAATGTTTCTTTGTGCCTAAAAGACAACAAAGATTAGTAATGTTTAATCTTGAGGAGATTATGGGGAAGCACAGAAGCTCATACCCTATTGATAAGATTATAAATTGTATAACCTTTGGGAGCAGCAATGTAGTACCATCTATTATAATCGTAAATAGTTTTACCTTTTTATACTGCTTCCATAATTTACATTGGAATTCTTAAAATTTGTTTGCAGTAAATATGTATACTTTTAGATTAGAAAAATACAGTGAAGATTTTTAATAGTTCAGATTTTGAGAAAACATTTACCAGATATATAATAATTTACTTCTGTGGCTTGGGAGGTCTAGTCACTGTGGAAATATCATATGTTTAAGACCTCACTGTAAGGAGGACTAGAAAACAATTCCCAGTTGGTAAAAAGTCCCACGTGACCCAAATCCTAGTTCCTGATGGTTAAGCCAAATAACTCTCAGCAATGAAGTGAATATTTTATTGAGCACTTGCTATGATCAAAGGGATTGCATAGATTAAATATTAATTCTTATAGTCAAATCTTTATCTCCGGATAGATTAAGTATTAATCCCTATAGTAAAATCTTTTTCTCCTGATTATCCTTTGGAAGCATCTATCCAAACATTTTTATTCTTCACTACATTAATGTGACAGTCCGCAAACTTTTCTTTTTGTGAAGATTTGTGAAATGTAACCACTTTGGCTGCTCTATGTGGAAAAAGAGTTCTAAATGAGTCTTAACAGTGCTAGTGTCAGAGGTAAGCACATATGTAGAACTTGGGCCAAACTTCCAAATTGGTAAAATTCCTACTCAATCTTGAATCCTGGTTCCTGAAGCCAAATCCAAATATCTCTCAACACAGTCTTCACCACAGATCAATTGCCTGGCTCCTCCAACTATATCTGAGATATATGTGCATTTATTAGCACCAGTATTTAAAAGCTAAAAATTCAGTTAGGTCTTTAGCAAGTAACAATCATTTTTAAAAAGAAAAGATATCATGTCAGTTTTCATCTTACCTCATCCCCTATGTTGAGTGTTTCTTGATATCAGGAATTTCATAGTATACCAATACATACATTAATGCACAATCAAAATTAATGCCAACTTCAGACTACCTGGGAAGCATTGTGGATTTCTGCATCTGTTAGAACACTTCCCTAGAGGTTCCTCCCTCCCAGCTCTGTATTTTTGAGTGGACATCAGAACCATGTGTGTGTGTGTGTGTGTGTGTAGGCACACGTGTTTGAAAATTTGATTTAAAATCGGTAACAGTGATATAATTTTTGAAACTGCTATTTCCCAGGTACAGTTCAAGGAGGAGACAACTTCCAAATGGAAATGTCGCAAGTGGGATTCAGCGCAGAATATTCTCCTCAAAATGTGTGTATATCAGATAACTTCAGCCATGCTGTCACTCGCCTTGACACTTCTGGACCCAGTAGCCTTGTCCTGAAATAGGAAAAACAGCCATCTAGTGATCAGCGGTTCTCACTCCTAGTCACGGTCATTTAGTTTCTTTGTGCTGCTGGTTTATCATCTAAAAAACAGAGGTTAATAATGCCTTCCCTCCCCTATTTTACAGGGATTTTTTTAGTGGAAAAAATGATAATATACAAGAAAGCCTTTGAGTGCTCCAGGGGACAGGCAGTATATTAACTCAAGGTATTATTACTGTAGGAATTTTCTTTATATCAATCAACTGCTGGAAAAGTTTGTTTAAAACACAAACTCTTATCATCACTGTCATGGTTGAATTCTGAGTTATCTGAATATCTGTTTTTTAACAGCAGACACAGAAAAATAGTTGAAAAAGAAGGAGTTAGGGAAAGAGTGCAATGGGACATCTTAGCTCAGGGAAGTCCATTCTTTCTCAGAGACATCCATCTCACAGGTCTCTGATTCTAATCCTACTCAGGATTTGAGTGCAACAGTAGTAAAAGAGGCAAAGAGACAGGTGACCCTGGGAAATACTCAGGGAACAGGATTTGACTGGCTGAATAAAGGCCCAGGATCAGGTTGTCTTCTTTGTAGAACAAAAGGTGCTAACATTCTCTGGATCATCCATCATTAAGAGATGGTCCTAAAAGTTTTGGGTCTTTCCTTCAGAAAAAATGTCAGTGAACCCACACAAAGAATTTTTCACAGAATTCCCTGAAATTTTGTATAGCCCTTGAAGCTCCTTCCTGCACCCAGATTTCAGAGTCCAGGATTTATGACAATCATTCATATAATTTCATGGTCTCTTATCTTCAGAATGGGACACATTATTTCCCTATTTTTTTTAATGGCTTTGTATTTTTCATCCCAAAATCATACCTTGAAAACGATAATGGAGAAGAATATGGAACATAATGTCTATATAATGAGATCACTTTGCTGTACAGCAGAAATTAATATAAGTCAACTATACTTCAAGAAAATAAATTTTAAACAATAACAGCAAAACCCCAAGATTGTATCTCTGATATTTTCTAAGATCAAAAACTTATAAATAAGGACTTCCTGGCTTTATTGACTATGCCAAAGCCTTTGACTGTGTGGATCACAGTAAACTATGGAAAATTCTGAAAGAGATGGGAATACCAGACCACCTAACCTGCCTCTTGAGAAATCTGTATGCAGGTCAGGAAGCAACAGTTAGAGCTGGACACGGAACAACAGACTGGTTCCAAATAGGAAAAGGAGTCCGTCAAGGCTGCATATTGTCACCCTGCTTATTTAACTTATATGCAGAGTACATCATGAGAAATGCTGGACTGGAAGAAACACAAGCTGGAATCAAGATTGCCAGGAGAAATATCAATAACCTCAGATATGCAGATGACACCACCCTTATGGCAGAAAGTGAAGAGGAGCTAAAAAGCCTCTTGATGAAAGTGAAAGAGGAGAGCGAAAAAGTTGGCTTAAAGCTCAACATTCAGAAAACGAAGATCATGGCATCTGGTCCCATCACTTCATGGGAAATAGATGCAGAAACAGTGGAAACAGTGTCAGACTTTATTCTTTTGGGCTCCAAAATCACTGCTGATGGTGACTGCAGCCAAGAAATTAGAAGATGCTTACTCCTTGGAAGAAAAGTTATGTCCAACCTAGATAGCATTTTCAAAAGCAGAGACATTACTTTGACGTCCCTTCCTGGCTTCATCCTTTGAGAGGAGGCATTTTATCCTGTAGAGATCTCAATTTGAAGGCAGTGTAGTGAGGTGGAGTCTCTACTTCCTAACTGAGTGATTTGGGATAAATCACTTAGACCCACTGAGTCATGATTAGCTCATTCAGAAAAAGGAGCAAATAATATCCTACAAAGGGTTCTTGTAGGAATAAGGAAAGTACCACAGCTGTCTCTTATACACATCTACATTCAGAAAACGAAGATCATGGCATCTGGTCCCATCACTTCATGGCAAATAGATGGGGAAACAGTGGCTGACTTTATTTTTCTGGGCTCCAAAATCACTGCAGATGGTGATTGCAGCCATGAAATTAAAAGATGCTTACTCCTTGAAAGGAACATTATAACCAACCTAGACAGCATATTAAAAAGCAGAGATATTGCTTTGTCCACCAAGGTCCATCTAGTCAAGGCTATGGCTTTCCAGTGGTCATGTATGGGTGTGAGAGTTGGACTATAAAGAAAGCTGAGCACCAAAGAATTGATGCTTTTGAACTGTGGTGTTGGAGAAGACTCTTGAGAGTCCCTTGGACTGCAAGGAGATCCAACTAGTCCATCCCCATTGGAAGGACTGATGTTGAAGCTGAAACTCCAATACTTTGGCCACCTGATATGAAAAGCTGACTCATTAGAAAAGACCCTGATGCTGAGAAAGATTGAGGGCAGGAGGAGAAGGGGACAACAGAGGATGAGATGGTTGGATGGCATCACTGACTCAATGGACATGGGTTTGGGTGAACTCTGGGAGTTGGTGATGGACATCAGGCCTGGCATGCTGTGGTTCTGCTGCTGCTGCTGCTGCTAAGTCTCTTCAGTTGTGTCCAACTCTGTGCGATCCCATAGACGGCAGCCCACCAGGCTCCTCCATCCCTGGGATTCTCCAGGCAAGAATACTGGAGTGGGTTGCCATTTCCTTCTCCAATGCATGAAAGTGAAAAGTGAAAGTGAAGTCACTCAGCCGTGCCTGAGTCTTAGCGACCCCATGGACTGCAGCCTACCAGGCTCCTCCGTCCATGGGATTCTCCAGGCAAGAGTACTGGAGCGGGTTCCCATTGCCTTCTCCGTGCTATGGTTCATGGGTTTGCAAAGAGTCAGACATGACTGAGTAACTGAACTGAATTGACTGAAAAATGATGACTCAGTTCAGTTCAGTTAAGTCACTCAGTCGTGTCCGACTCTTTGCGACCCCATGAATCGCAGCACGCCAGGCCTCCCTGTCCATCACCATCTCTCGGAGTTCACTCAGTCTCACATCCATCGAGTCCGTGATGCCATCCAGCCATCTCATCCTCGGTCGTCCCCTTCTCCTCCTGCCCCCAATCCCTCCCAGCATCACAGTATTTCCCAATGAGTCAACTCTTCGCATGAGGTGGCCAAAGTACTGGAGTTTCAGCTTTAGCATCATTCCTTCCAAAGAAATCCCAGGGTTGATCTCCTTCAGAATGGACTAGTTGGATCTCCTTGCAGTCCAAGGGACTCTCAAGAGTCTTCTCCAACACCACAGTTCAAAAGCATCAATTCTTCGGCGCTCAGCTTTCTTCACAGTCCAACTCTCACATCCATAACTTAATAAACAATGCCAGTTACTAATGCACACTAACTATCTATGTTTGTCTCTCCCTGAGCTCAGAGGCTTCCCTTCCTACCAGAAGAAAAGTGTTGCCTGTACTAGTATATAACTTAAGTGTGCTCAGTACTTTATAATTAACAAAGTGTTTTAATCTATTTGCACTTGACCTTCATGACAATATGTGAAGGAGACAGAATCACAGTAATTACCCCTTGTTGCAAATGATGAAACTGAGGCTCAAAAAGTTAAAGCAATATGAGAAGGTCCCCAGGTTTAGTTCAGGACTGAAACCAAACTGCATCCCATTTACTCCATACTTGGGGTTCCTGCAGCAAACAAAACACCTCTTTTCATTTCAGGCATTGCTCACAGCTGTATGCAGGCACCATCTGGCAGGTACCTCTCAAGAGCGTGATCCAGGGCCTCTCTGGGTAACTTCCAGGCAGCAGCCCCACTCTATTTCTATTTCGACCGCTGTCAAACAGAATCAATGAAGCTTCAACATATTATCTCAAATATATAGTCCTGACAGCAGGTTCGATGCCTTACAGTAGCCTAGTTATAGCTGATTTTTAAAAATTAAGATTAGACACAGGAGGAACAAAGTGGAAATAAAAGATATGAACTGAGTCTTGGTCTGATGAATCAATAAAGGATAACCATGTTTCAGTGTTGGTCTCTTCGTCTGAATACCTGAAGAGTAGGCTATTCCTTGCTCTGGGCATCCAGGTCACCACTTCCAGACTCTCTCATTTATTTATGCAATCATTCATTCAGCAACAGAGGAGAAGAGATGAAGAATATGCAACTTAAGAGCCAGGACTTGAGGACAGAGTTTACAACATCTTTCTATGCCTTGACTACCTCAGGTTTAATAATAATCATAATAGGCAGAACTATTAGGAGATAACTTCAAGCCAAGCACTGTTCTAGTTTTTTACATATATGAATGCATTTATACCTCACAGCAAATGAAGCGGATAAGATCTTTAACCCCATTTTACAGATGTGAATACTGAGATGCCAAGAAGTAAAGCAGTTTGGACAAAGCCATATAACTAGGGAATGATGGTGCTGAGCAGTACAGCTCCAGAATCCATGCTCATAACCACCATCCTGTATGACATGTAGGCCAAGGTTATCCAATAGAACTTTCCACTGTGAAGGAAATATTCTGTGCAGCCCAGGATGGTTTAGGCACTAGGCATATGCAGCTACTCCAATATGTAGCCATTAGCCACATGTGGCTATCGAGCTTTTGATAGTACAACCAAGGAACTGAATTTTTAATTTCATTTGATTTAAATTAGCTTAAATTAATTTAATTAATTTAAATGGAAATAGCTGTACGTGACTAGTGGCTATTGATTGCACAGCACAGCTCTACACTGCTGTACACAGATAGTAACCCTATACTCATCTTCAGCTCTGGAGCTCTTGTGCAGTAAATGTCTGTAAACGGTTCAGTCCAGTGCTGAGCATGTAACAGGTGCTCGATCCATGTGAGCTACTATTTTTGCAGTAATAGGCATTGAACAAATATTTACCTGCAATCTCTTATCTGAATTATAAAATCCAAAAAGCTCTGAAAACTCAATTTTGTGTGTGCGTGTGTCTATGTGTGTATAACTCAATTTGAATTTTGTCAAATGCTTTTTCTGCACCTATTGAGATGATCATGTGGTTTTTGTCTTTCCTTTTGTTGATATAGTATATCACATTGATTGATTTGTATATCACATTGATTGATTTCTGTATGTTGAACCACCCTATGACCCTGAAATAGATACAACTTGACTGTGGTTCAGTGATCTTTTTCATGTGTTGTTATATTCAGTTTGCTAATATTTTGTTGAGAATTTTTGCATCTATAGGCAACTCATTTTGGCAGCATATCTAAGCTGATCTGAAATTCATTTGAGACTACAAACTGACCTGTACTAACGGGACCCTACTTACAGCGTCTATTCATGCTACATTTATTTATTACACATTTTACTGCAGAAATATTAATGTGCTTGATGGTGGGTGCTGCCCCAAGCTTGGCAGAGGTGTTGTATAATATGAAATATACATATCACATGGCTTTTTTCAGATCTGAAATATTCTAAATTTCTGATGTACAACTGGCCCCTAAGGTCCCAAATTAGAGATCATAGACCTGTATTTGCATTTTTATACTAGGTTAGCTGTGATGAACAGAGCAGAGAGAACCAGGCCTGACCTGGAAACCTCAGTCTGCACTAGTGTTGCTGTCAGAGAGGAAGAAAAGCTGGAGCAGAGGTGGGGCTGAAGCCCCACTGTGTCTGAGCAGACAGACCCAGCCATAGGACAAGGGAGCATCCGCAGCTGTTTTCATCCTGGGGTAGCCACATTTCCAGTCATTGCTTTATGAGTCTGCTCAGTAAGTTGACTGAAATCGTCCTGCAAGAAAAAGGACCAGATGCTCTTATTTCTTTAGTGAGTGGGTCATTCTCAGAGCTCTTCTGCTCCAGGCTGATGCTGCCCAGAGCTCCTGCCCCCTTGTACAGAGCCAGCCTCTGATCTCTTCCCCTCATCTTTCTCTTGGATCTACCCCTATATTCCAGAATGCCAGGGTTTCATAAAAATGGACCTGCTTTACATACACCTCTCTCATACTGTGAGCTGGCCCTGGTACCAGAAACGTCCCTTCCTGGCTTCATCCTTTGAGAGGAGGCATTTTATCCTGTAGAGATCTCAATTTGAAGGCAGTGTAGTGAGGTGGAGTCTCTACTTCCTAACTGAGTGATTTGGGATAAATCACTTAGACCCACTGAGTCATGATTAGCTCATTCAGAAAAAGGAGCAAATAATATCCTACAAAGGGTTCTTGTAGGAATAAGGAAAGTACCACAGAGTGTAGTAGCAAAATGAATGGGATGCTGGAAGGCATAGAATGGTGGCTGACGGCAAGCCTCCTCTACAGGAACTCTCTTTGCCTCCAACTGTAGTCATCATCTTTATCTCAGTGGAGAAGGAAAGGCCCAGGTTCAGAATAAGCCTCGTGGATCTTATTATAAAGGGCCTGCAATTCCTGTGAGCCTCAGCTTCCACATCTGTATAAATGGGAAATAAGGCTTCCCTCTCATGGTTGCACCCTGAAAGAATCAGAGGGGCCCTATATATCCAAAAACCCCACCCAATGTCTGGCTCATGGGGCATGCCTCTCTTCCCTTCCACTAATAAGCCAACAACACTAAAAAGACTGACATTTTCCTTTCAACTTCAGCTGCTTAATAATTCCTAACTAAGAATGATGGAATTCGATGCTGAAATCAGTGAAGAGGAGCCATGTGGCCCTTTTTAATCAAAGTCTAAAACGGCAATGTCATCACCTGGGGCCACATCAGGGGAAGCATCATCGGGGGAAGAAGCCAAGGAAGAGAATGCTTTTCAGAGTTCCCGTCTTCGAAGAAACAAGAGACAGGCAGAGTTGGCCTCCGTCTTTAATGATAGGATATAATTCCAATTTCACAACTTAATTATGAGTGGATGAAAAGGACAGCGTGAAAAACTAGGTGTAGGGTAGGGAGTTTCATCTCGTTAGGTTCACTGACACCTCATTAGGGACTTTGAAAAACATTCTGCTTCCAGGCAATTTTGCTACTATCTCGATTTTTTTCTACATTTATCTGGCTCCATTTATTTGACTTGACACAAGTAGGAAAATGGGATCTTTGATTTTTTTTTTTTTTTTTTTCAGCTCATCAACCAGCAGTTCTCATCCCTGACTTGGAACTGCAGGTTCTTCGTCAGGTTATGATCATCAATGCCATAGAATCAGAGCTGCCAGACTCATCTTACAAAAACATGAGCCGGATCGCGCCAGGCCCCTGCTCCAAATCTTAATGGCTCCCCATTGTGTGCAGGACCACGTCCAAACACAAGAGCATGATGTTCAATTACTAGCCACTTTTCAGATCTCATTTCCTACTTCCTTTTTTCTAAATGCCCATTCAGATTATAACAGGGCTACTTAGCATTTCCTCAGGCCCATCCAGCAGAAGGTATCATGATATTCATGATGTTTCCATCTTCTTTCTCAGTTTCCCCTACTACCTGTGAAAACACAACTCATTCCCAAAGATTCAATTCAAACATTCAGGTTTGGGGGACTTTCTTGGTGATTCAGTGGTAAAGAATCTGCCTGTCAATACAGGAGACACAAGAGACACGGGTTCAATCCCTGGGTCAGGAAACTCTCCTGGAGGAGGAAATGGCAAACTACTCCAGTATTCTTGCCTGGAGAAACCCATGAACAGAGGATCCTGGTAGGCTACAGTCCATAGGGTTGCAGAGAGTTTGACATGGCTGAAGTGATTTAGTACATATGCATGTATAATATATACATATGTATATTTATTTATATATATGGACGGAGGAGCCTGGTAGGCTGCAGTCCATGGGGTCGCTAAGAGTCGGACACGACTGAGCGACTTCACTTTCACTTTTCACTTTCATGCATTGGAGAAGGAAATGGCAACCCACTCCAGTGTTCTTGCCTGAGAATCCCAGGGACGGGGGAGCCTGGTGGGCTGCCATCTCTGGGGTTGCACAGAGTCGGACACGACTGAAGCGACTCAGCAGCAGCATAACTGATTCACTTTGCTGTATACTTGAAACTCATACAAAATTGTACATCAATTATACTTCAATTAAAAAATGAAGGGAAATAAATCCAGTTTTCTATCAAAGTGTGTTTGCTTTCCACAATCCAATACGTCCTACTCCTTTGCGCCGCCAGTACAAAGATTCTTAATAGCTGTCTTGAATGGTAGTCAGTGGCCCAGGTCTGCCTGCCCACCCAACTGTGAGGTCCTTGAGGACAGAGTCCTGCTACAGTTAACTGTCTACACTTACTGCTGGAGCGCATCACACAGGCACGTCCCAGTGAGTTGTCAGATGTGTTGGAAGCTTCCTCTAAGATACGAAACTTAGTAAAAAAAAAAAAAAAATAGTATTCAGAATAAATGAAAGATAAATAGTTTTTTCTCCTAACAATGTCCTTGTCACTCCTTTCGTTGCTCTCTTGAGTAGAAAAGGGTCAAGTTACAGTTAGAACACGAGGAATGATCCATATCCTTGAGGTCTCCCGCAGGTGTGTGTCTTGTGTGTGTTTAAAGAAAAATAAAAGCATTGAGATGAGCTACTCTGTAACATCAAATTGTGTAATGATAGGATAAATATATGGAAGACTAATCACTGTCCTTGATCACATTCTGAGGGCTGGGATTCATTCACTTGACAGGGACATACCACCAGTGGATGGTACCATCCACTGAACCACACATTTGCCCAAAGAGAAAAAGTCTTGATGATATGTGGAACCAAAGAGAACGTCTTAGTCTCCTAAGGACGATCCACTATTTATTTATTTGGAGATTCTGCCTTTACTGCATGTTGAGCCAACTAAGAACCTGAATTAATTGCTGCAATATGGCAAAGGGATTTGAAGTTAGGAGATGTGGGTTTAATTTCCTGCTAACTGCTAGAAAATAGCAGGATGGCTTTTGGCAAATCCCTTCTCTGGGCCTTCATTTCTCAATTGTAAAGCCATAAACTAAAATTGTTGTGAAATCACCACCTTGCAGCTTCGTTAGATGGATCTAATGAGATGATGCATATGGAAAAATGCAGTGTAAATCATAAAGTATTCTATCAAAGGGAGTTAGTTATTGGTATTAGGAATTAGCTAAGGGTGGAAATGGCAACCCACTCCAGTATTCTTGCCTGGAAAGTGCCATGAACACAGAAACCTAGTGGGCTATGGTCCACGGGGTCACAAAGAGTCAGACACGATTTGGCAACTGAGCACAAGGGTAAAATACATTCTCACATCTGGATCCTTTGTTATTAAAAAGGCAGTCTCAGACCATAGTAGAGAGAATGGGCTTTGGAGTCTGACATCCTGTGCTCAAGAACTGATCCCATCACATACTGGCTGTGTGATTTAGAATAAGTCATATAACCTCTCTGAGCTTTGTATCCTTATCTATAAAATGGGGATGACAAGATTTTTGTGACGGTATTAAAAGGAATGTATTTCTTAAAGATAAAGGCAGCAAAACTGCTCAAGCATCATCCACAGAAACTTCAGTGAGGGCACCAAAGAGGAACTGAGTTTCATCAAGGAACTGGCTTTGTGGAGTGAGTAGGAGTTTTTTTTGGGAAAGTAACATTCCAGGAAAAAAGACAGTGCAATGAAGGGCAGAAGTGAGAATATCTAGAAACCTCTTGATTTCTCTTCCTTCTGCTTTCCTAGATACAAAATGAGATTAGGAAGCTCTGCCTTTCTCCTATCTTTCTGAGATATTCTGAAGGGGAATCAGACCAGGAATTTCTCACACACTTCAGTCCCAGGAAGAAATAAATATACATAGTCAATATGGTCATCACTCTCTCTAGAGCTGGCCTCTGATTGGTGGTCACAGTGGTTAGGACTATGCTTCCACTGCAGGGGGGATGGGTTCAATCCCTAATCAGGGAACTAAGATCCTGCATGCCACTTGAAGCAGCAAAAAAAAACCAAGAGCCTATGACATCAGTAGACCCATGGACGGAGAAAGGACTCTATAAGGAAGGGAAAGTGCCTGTCATTCCCCTATTGTTCTCAGTTGCATTTTCCCAAGTTCAAGACATTCGGAGAAGTAAAGTACAGGTACAGTATGTACAAAATGTCTCTCAGAATCTTCCTGGGGAATATTTTCCTAAGTTTCTGCTCCACCTGAGATAGTCTTTAAAATAAGAGCCACAGATAGAATGATAAATTATAATAGACTTTTCCAAGCAGAAGCAATTGGTGATAGGGGCGGGGGTAGGAAGGAGATGAATAATAGCAAAGTAGGTGAAAAGAAAAGTATTTCGGGAGCTCTCGTGTTCTTCAGCAAAATGGAAACGCTTTCCCTTGACAAAGCTCTCGGGTTTTAGGCAGCCTTGTAATTTATCCTTTATAGAAGACACAGTTTCCCTTTGTTCTACCAAATCACGGAGAGCCCAATGACAAGACTGGCTTAGAGAACAGGTGGGCCCTTACTAGCCAGGTGGTCTCAGGTAAGACACATAGCATCTGGTTCCCAAATTTCCCATCTGGAAGATGAAGGAATTTAACTCACAGATTGGTCAAGACTCTTCTGGCTCTTACAAGTCTTACTCAGCTCACATCTGAAACCATGTGCTAATTAAGCACTAGAGGAGGGGAAGGAGAGGACCACTTGGAAGATACAGTCTGGGTCGTGTTCAATTTACGGCCAGACATTGGAGGGGAATCTGATGGCCATCAAACAACTACCATGTGTAAAACACCATGCTAGATTCTTAATACTCTTACTCTTGCTTCAACCATGGCCTCAGTCCTGTGAAGTGCTGGAAGGTAATGACCACTCCCTGGCACACTTCCAAGCCCAGAACCAGCTGGAAGATCTATACAAAAGTCAGACAGAGAGAGATCAAACGCTCAGATTTACTGCTGATGCAGCTGGATTGGAGAAAACGCTAGTGTGTGATCAGAATCATGTTTCCTGTAACTATCCCCCTTCCCTAACTCCCTTGCAAGGTACCTTCTACAAGAAGGCAGGTAAGGAACACATGTGAGTTCCAAAGCGAACTTCCGGACAAGGCTGGACCTCTGGGATAGCCCTTCACTCACACTCAGCAAGCAGGTAAGTCACTCCCAGTCCTCTGGGTAACACAAAGGAGTGAGCACAGAAAGAGCGGGAGTTTTCTGCTCCTACCTTTCCTTTCCTGAAGGGGGCATGGAAGCTTTTTGTCTATGAAAATGGAGGTCATCATGCAGGATAAGTAGCCCCTTCAAAACTATGATTAACCAGGTTTACAGGAGCTTCGTGGCCTCACACTAGCTGCTCAGGGTGACCCAGCTAGGAAGGGGCAGGGCCAGAGTCAGCACTCAAGTGTGCCAAATTCTTTCTCTTTCCATTCTACTATGTCTTAGGCAAACACACACATACAACTTTGGTGAGTGACAGTGTCATGGGTTTCATGTGAATAGTAGAAATGCCATAGACTATTTTAAAATATGTAGTGTAAACATCTAGGTTTTCAGAGTAACTTGTCATCTCAGTATCTCAGTTACTGTGAAGTTACATATATATATATAGATGTGTGGGTATGTGTGTGTATGTATATATATACACACACAAATACATATATATCTCTCTGTATATGTTTATGTAGCATCATCTTGTAGCCCTGTAGCAATAAGCTTCGGGAGGCACATAAACAGCAATAGGGAATAAAATGGTTGCTATGCTATGGATTATATATATCATCTTAGATTTCTATATATAAACCACACAAGACCTTATTTATCCAAACTCATGAATTCATACAGATATGAGCGATTGTAGATATAAGACCAGTGCTTTAAAAAGTTACCTTTAAAAAAATAACATTCTTTCTATTGTATCTTATTCTCATCCCTGCTTCCTTAAATAGGGGTTAAGAAGTCAAGTCAGCATTATCAACAGCAACTACAGGGCTTCGTTTCCGTAATGAATCAGGGCAAGCTGTGTTCAGGAGATGATGTGCTATCTGTATTTTCTTGACTATGCTTTGCCAGGATGTACATCTACCTGCATAACACTGCGATATCTGTTCTTTAGAACTTGCATGCTTTTGATTAGTTACAGGTAATAAGCTAGACATTAAGAACCGCCAGATAAATGATTAAACATTTGATAAAAAATTCTCTTTGGTGTCTCCCCATATTTTAAACAAGGAAGTAATCTAGCACAGTAGTTTAAGACTGTGTACCATGGAGTCAGATGCCACCTGTCACAGTGTGTGCTTAGGCAAGTGTCTTTGCCTCTCTGAGCCTTATTTTTCCTTTCTATAAAATAGGAGCACAATGGCACCTTCATCATAGAGAGCATTCTGAAGGTTAAGTGAACTCATTCACATAAAGTAATGAGCAATAAACCCAGCACATACTAAGCATTTAGAAAGAACATGGTCATCACAATTGTATAAGGCAGATTAGATAATAATAACAGATATGGTTATAGATCTAATCTGTCATGGTTATTATTACTCCTATTATTACTATTACTATTATATTTATATTGTTACTATATTTATATAATTATTATATTCTCTGGAGAAGGGAATGACCACACCCACTCCAGTATTCGTGCCTGGAGAATTCCAAGGACAGAGGACCCTGGTGAGCTACAGTCTGTGGCTTCACAAAGAGTTGGACATGACTGAGCGACTAACATTTCCCATGACACGATGTTGCTGCTGCTGCTGCTGCTAAGTCGCTTCAGTCGTGTCCGACTCTGTGCGACCCCATAGACGGCAGCCCACCAGGCTCCCCCGTCCCTGGGATTCTCCAGGCAAGAACACTGGAGTGGGTTGCCATTTCCTTCTCCAATGCATGAAAGTGAAAAGTGAAAGTGAAGTCGCTCAGTTGTGTCCGACTCTTAGCGACCCCACGGACTGCAGCCTACCAGGCTTCTCCGTCCATGGGATTTTCCAGGCAAGAGTACTGGAGTGGGGTGCCATCACCTTCTCCGATGACATGATGTTACCTTATTTGAATTGAGGGAAATTTAAGATCTGGTTTTCTCATATTTCTTATGCACCTATGTGGTAACAAAAGATAGAAATTATAAATAGTATACATTGAACTGTTTTATTTGGGACTTGTGTTGAATCAAATGCTAAAGCAGTTAAGGTACATTGAGGAGAAGATCCAGCACAAAGGTTCAGTACTATGAGGCATGGGTTCACCGTGTTGAATGGATTTTGCTTATTTGTCTGGTTTTTAATTAGTACAATCTTAAAAACATGAATTTTGATTAGGTCCATTTGAAATTCAGCACATTTTATCCTGGGCTCAATTCAGTTTCTAGTTTATGAAAGCTCCTTTCATTCTTTTAAGAAATATCTATGAGTAGAGTATAAATGATAATGCTAGAAATAAAATATTATTTATATATCATTTTTTACTTTTTTTTTTGTCTGTGCCACATGGCTTATGGGATCTTAGCTCCCTGGACCAGGGATCAGACCCTGCAGCGGAAGCACCGAGTCCTAACCATTGGACCTCTAGGGAATTCCTATCATTTTAAACTTTTCCATAGGACTTTAAATATATTCTCTCCTGCTGAAATTCATTAGGTTCATGGATCCGGGATACTCAACTCATTATATAGACGGGAACACTACAGAGGTGAAGAAATGCAGAGAAGTGAGGCTGGATTATGATACTATTGATCTAAGCTGTGGGGGAGGCCAGTAAATGATCTAAAAATCTCTATTGCAGGCTCCAAGAGAAGAAGGGGACAGGCCACCACCATGAAGAAGCCAGAGGAAGGGAATGAAACACTGGACTTGATTATTAAGACCCCCTTCTATCTATTCTATCTCTCTATGAAAAAGCGCTTTTAAGCATCACACCGATTTGGTCCTGGAATGTGCTCAATCTGGCCTTTTCCATCAGAATATGCTCCACAGAAGGAAAAAGTCTCAAAGGACCCTCCTGGCATGAACGTCCCGCTGCTCCCCTTCACTAGACCAGGGCCAAGATTCCTATCGAGGTAACTAGAGATGAAGAAGGGAACACACCAGGCCCTTGATATTTCTGAGCCTCCGGAAAAGCCAATCCCCCCGGACTCCCTGCAGGCGAGGGGAAAGAGAAACCCTTTGAGGCTCAGCTTGAATCCGCAAGCCTTTCAGAACACTGAGAAAGCTAAACACAGCACTTCCATGACGACTCATTTGGAAAGAGCCCATCTTTTTCAAAACGTGGGTCTTAAAAGTGGATCATCTATTTTTGCTTTTGTCGCTTTTGCTTTTGGTGTCAAATCCAAAAAGTCGTTGCCAAGTCTGATGTCAAGGAGCTTAACCCTTATGTTTTCTCCCAGGAGTTTTCTGATTTCAGGTTTTACATTCAAGTCTATCCATTTTAAGTCAATTTTTTGTATGGTGTAAGATAGGGGTCTGGTTTCATTCTTTTGTGTGTGGCTGTCTGCAAACAGGATATGGAAGAGATATCTGTACTCCAATGTTCACTCAGTATTATTCACCGTAGCTAAGATGTGGAAAAGACCTATACATCCATGAACAGATGAACAAATAAAGATGTGAGATATATACATCTGTAAATACTAGGCTTTCTTCTGTACATTGCCATGAGCTTATACTCTCTTGGGTATATCCCTGTTTTCTGCTTATACACAAAGTGACAGACCAGTATCTGATATTATTTCTTAAAAATTAAATGTGTCTTTGTCCCCTTCTTCCATCTCCGACTTTTGGGCATCTAAGCTGCTACAAGCCTCCCTCTGGTCTAGGTGCATGACTACGTTTTAGTCTCAATACTTCCTTTTTCCCTACTCTGCACCTTGCACCCCTGCTTAACACTTTGCTATTTGGTCTCTGTGGTTTTCTGCAAAGGTCACATTTCCTTCACTTACTCTTTTTGTCTCCTGGAAAGCTCCTATATTCACCTGTCAAAATTACACTGAAAGATTTGCAGGCACCAATCTCCAAAATAGCCCTCTTCCGTTACTCATCTAGCAGGCAGCCTCAGCTAATGCCAGAGCCCCTTTAAAGACGTCCCCTGCCAGAGCAGTGTGAAGAGGCGAGAGAGACCCCTGGACTAACTAAGGCCCGCATCCCACTGCATCCCTGTGTCCAGCACCTACGTCCCACTGCCGGAGCCACCATACCCAAGAGACAGGCTGAAGGGGATGCTAAAGGAGATGAGGCCGAGGTGAAGGACGAACCACAGAGAAGATCTGCAAGGTTATCTGCTAAACCTGCTCCTCCAAATCCAGAGCCCAGGACTAAAAAGGTCCCTGCAAAGAAGGTAACCAAAGGGAAAAAGGGGAAGGCTGGTGCTGGCAAGGGTGGGAATAATCCTGCAGAAAATGGAGATGCAAAACAGACCAGGCACAGAAAGCTGAAGGTGCTGGAGATGCTAAGTGAAGGATGTGAATTTCTGATAATTGTGTACTCCTGGGGACTGTACAGTTTGAAATACTATTTTTTATCAAGCTTCATAAAAATGCAGAATTTTGTTTTACTTTTTTTTAAGCTATGTTGTTAGCATGCAGAATACTTCATTGCTGTTTTGGGGGGAAAGGCACATGTCACTAACAGAATGTCTCAGAAGCTGAATTGACTTGGGGGAAAAACACCTTTCTCGTCTAGTTTTGAGAGAGTTCCTATTGGTTCCCAGGAAGGAGGGATTCCTTGATGTTGACACACATTAGCCGCCTTGGCACAAAAACTTTGTGATGTGGAAAAACTAAAATTTAGTTTTTATGTCCTCTTCTCCTTCTCCACCTCAGCATAGAAATTACTCCCCTAAACCCAGAGACCTGTGGAACCTGACCCCAAAAAAATTGATGACCAGTATGTCAGGCAATCTTGACTTTCCAGTGTCACCATTGAGATGGTATCCTTCAAAAGAAGAGCAGTTCATTTTTTTAGACTATGGCTCCTCAGAGTGATATTTCCGCCATTTTCATTTCCGTTTCCTGAAAGTCAGGGTCGGCTTGTGAAAAGTTGTTAAACAACGGGCTAAATGTAAAATGTCAACCCTTAGTCTAAACTTTCCCTGTTCAGAGCATCACATGAAGATTGGGTTTC
This sequence comes from Cephalophus harveyi, assembly GCA_006410635.1. NCBI lineage: Eukaryota > Metazoa > Chordata > Mammalia > Artiodactyla > Bovidae > Cephalophus > Cephalophus harveyi. The sequence goes on from SJYT01040430.1 coordinate 53,844, forward strand.
ATAGCGGCTTTCTGATTTTGGTAGTCCATTTGAAAAAAGGAGTTTGAAGTTGTATACAGTTAACGACTGTCTGCCCATATCCTGCCTGAAATACCATAATTGTTTATGAAAAGTATTTTTAATAAAGCTGGATACAGTTTGGCTTGAAAAAAAAAAAAAAAAAAAAGATGTTCCCTGTCCATCTTACCTGGCAAGCAGCCTCTGGCATTCCCCCAAAGTGTCTCCTGACCTGGGTGGCTGGTCCCATCTACCAGAAAGCCTGCAACAGTCACAGCTGCACTAGCGTGCCTGCAGCAGTTGTGGACCAGCTGTAACAAGAGGGCACACCCACCCCGCACAAGGGGGTCCTCCTGGAACACCTGGCTCTGGTGACCAGCGGAGACCATGCTATTGGGCCCCCAGGATACCTTCTACATGAAACCACTCCTTCCAAACTGGAAGATAGCTAATCTACTTAACATGTAAAAACAGAGAGCTAGACCAAATAAGGAGACAAAGGGATCTATTCCAGATGAAAGAAGACACAGAACCTCAGAAAAAGAACTAAAAAACAGAGATAAGCAATCTATCAGAAAAAGTTCAAAATAATGGTCATAAAGATACTAACTGAACTTGAAAGAATAATGGAGGAATACAGTGAGAACTTCAAAAAGACAAAAGATAAAAAAAGAACCAATGAGTGCTGAAGAATATCATAGTTCAGTTCAGTCGCTCAGTCGTGTTAGAAGGCTTTCTTATCTCTTCTTGCTAATCTTTGGAACTCTGCATTCAGGTGCTTATATCTTTCCTTTTCTCCTTTGCTTTTCGCCTCTCTTCTTTTCACATAACTAATGAAAAAATACACTAGAGGGAGTTGAGAGCAAATTAGAGGATGAAGAAGAATGCATCCGTGATCTAGAAGAGAGAGTAGTGCAAATCACCTAATAATAACAACAACAATAATAATTTTTAAAAGAGGAGAATTTAGAAGACTTCTGCAACAGCATCAAACATACTAACATTCACATTATTTGTTCCACATAAGAAGAGAGACAAAGGGGCAGAAAATCTATTTGAAAAAAAAAAAAAAAACAGAATAATGGCTGAAAATTTCTCTAAACTGCTGAAGGAAACAGATATCCAAGTTCAGGAAGCAGAGTCCCAACCAAGATGAACCCAAAGAAACGCACACCAAGACAAATTATAGTTAAAATGTTAAAGAGATAAAGAGAATCTTAAAAGCAGCAAGAGAAAAACAACCAGTCACAAAACAGCTATCATAACACCAGCGCCATTTGTCACAGAATCAGAAAAAATAATCCTAAATTTGGTATGGACCTATAAAGCAATCTTGAGAAAGAAGAACGAAGCTGGGAGTATCAGGCTCTCCACTTTCAAACTATACTACAAAGTTCTAGCAATCAAAACAGTATGATACTGTCACGTGTGTGCACGCACACACACACACAAACACAAAGATCAATAGAACAAAGAGTAAAGAATTAAACCCACACTTCTATAGTCAACTAATCTATGATAAAGAATATACAGTGGGGGAAAGACAGCTTCTTCAATAAACAGTGTTGGAAAAACACTGGTGTTCTGCTTCTAGCTGTGTGAACTTGGGCACATTACCTCCCCTCTCTGCCTCATTTGCCTTCACTGTCAAATGAGGTAGGATGTGAAATGACTGTCTACCAGCCTGTTTGATTCAACAAGTGCTTTCTGAACATCTACTTGGTAACTGGTAGCTTCTCTGCACAGGAGACAGAGCCAGGTAGATACTGGCTTAATGCAGAGTAGAGACCCGGAAGAACTGGGGGCAGGGAGGGTACGGACTGTGCTGTCTGCAATCCATATTCCAATCTCCCCTCCTATCTTTAGTTCTGTCAATCATCTAAGTCTCTGGGTTTTTTGGTCAAGGAAAAGACATTATCTTTCTGATAGGACTGTTGTAAATCAAAAGAGTTAATGAGTGTGAAGGATATCTGGCAACTCTAAAGTTCTAGAGTCATTATGATTCCTCTAAAGTAAACTATAGATGTCAATAGGGGTGTTTCTTGACTTAAATCACTGTTTACCAAAATGCATTTCATGAACCTGGTTCTGTGAAGTATTTACAGGAGTTACAGGGTAAAGGGGTAGGAAAAGCGAGGTTCTGTGGTTAAATCATTTCAAGGAACAATGCAATGACAAAGTTAAAAGAGGGTTCTTTACTGAGGAGGGCCCTGTACCAGCCGCCAAGCACTGTGAATCTAGAAAGGGGAATATGTTTTTGCAAGGTTTCTCAATCCCTTTTGGCCACAGACCTCTTTTTCTGGATAGAGCATCAGATGAGCCTATTTTGGAAAATGCTGAACCAACAGAATAATGTTGCCATAGAAGTATTGGATGCTTTTAACGGATTTAGGAGAGGTATCTTGGGCAGGTAAGAGGGGCTTTCTGTATGTTTAACTTCCTAACCTGGGGGAAGATAATCATAAGCTGCCGAATGCTGGAGGGTGTGGAGGTTGTAACTTGGATAAGGACCCCTGGGTTGCAATCCCAGCTCTACCACCAACCCCCTGTGTGACCCTGGACCATTCTCTGAGGCTCAGTTTGCTCATGTATAAAACATAGGGCCAGATGGTGGGAGCATCAGGACCACCAGAGACCAGTCTGAGATGCCCAGATCACTTCCACAAAGTGCTTGCTATGGGGAAAGAGGAGGAAAAACAAAGCAGCATGCATATTTGATTTCATGGGAAAACAACCGCATTCAGCTCTCAGATCATCAATTCAGGAGCAGGTCACCTGGAATCCAAGGTTCCCTAGCAACAAGGCCCTAGAAACTGAGGTTAGCATATGAGCAGCCTATTCGAGAAGACTCTGGTGGGGAGATGCCCTCACCACTGGCTGCCCATTTTACCTCCCAACACTTCAGAAGCGACTTAGATAACACCACTTATTCTGGAGCTGGGGTCTCTTTCTGTGCTACCTCAGTGTTTTCATAGGTTCCCCTATATGCCACACCCACCACTCAAATGGACACAAAGGTCAGTGTCTGATGGCCTCCTAACACTCAGGATCCATGGCAAAAAAAAAAAAAAGAAGCTGACCTCAATATTCATAGCCATGCTCTTGAAACTGCAGATTTATGATGTGTGGAAGGCATTTGCAAAGTTTCACATTTGCATTTTCTACTCCACTGGTGATAGATTGAAAGCATTAGCTGCAAAGCAAGTAAAACCCAGAAGCTGGAAGGAATTCAAATCCATTTGATTCAACAAGTGCTTTCTGAACATCTACTAGGCAACTGGCAGCTTCTCTGCACAGAGCAGAGGGTGAGGAGGAGACTTCCACTTATCAGAGTTATCGAGACTTATTGCCTTCCTGACACAGCTGTTCTCTTTAATCCTCACTGTGAGGCACTTGGTGACACCAATTGACAGGTTGAAAGGTCTAAGAAGTAACTAACTTGCCAAATATCACAAATATATAGGGAATCCAGATTTTGATTCTAATATCTGTCTGATTCTAAAGTCTGAACTATTTCCACTAAAAGTACACTTTCTTACTAGTTATGGATGGGATAAAGAATTGTGACCCTCAGGAGGCAATGAGGGTTTGGAGAGATAACACAAGAAAAAATGGACAGAATGGCAGGAGGTACACAGATCAAAGAATCAGGAATTACGTGTTTTTGTCTGCTTTGATTTCTGAGAAAACAATAAAACTACATGCTTGTATATCGATATCTGTTTTTTTAAGATCAGTTAAAAACTACAAATACTGATTTATGTTATACTTCACGGAGCCACAACTTCAGAATATGATTTTACAATTGCCATATAGATCATCTTAAGTCCATTGTTTTGCAGATAAGAAAAAGAATTTTCAGACACCTTAAATAACTTGCCTGGGGTCATACAGTAAGGTCATCCAGCCCTCCCTACTCTACCCATCAAATCATCCTTCCTTCTAGCCAACATTGGGCAAGCACCTATTCTAAACCAGGTTCCAAACCAGACCCCAAAGAACTCCAGGCTTCCTGCCTGTTCCAGTAACATGTTTTTACTATAAGAGTGAATCTGGACCAAAGTTCTACTCCATGATAGAAGGCTACATATCGAAGTGTCACAAATAAAGAATGTATGAGGTGAGAGGAAAGTTCTCCAGGGCTTGGACCTGCTATCATATTTCAGCCTGGATGCCTCTGAAGCTTCAGCAGAGGGCACATGTGTGCATCTGAGCCAGGGATTATGGGAAGGTAATGGTCTGACATTTGGAAATTGAATCAAGACCTGTAGCTCTAGCCTAGACTGGGCCTGAAAAAATATTTCCTCATAAAAACAATATTATAATTTCATTAAAAATAGTGAAAATTGGCATAATTTTTGACTGATTATATTTATCCATTCACAAATACTTATTGAGTACCAATGATGCATTTCATTAAATGCTCACAGCAAGTTTATAAAGTTGATATTAATATTTCCTCCACCTTCATATTATGGGTGCAGAAACTGATCTCAGAGAAGTCTGTACCTTTCCCATAATCAAATAGATAGTAAGTAAAAGAACCAATATTTTAACCCAGGATTCTTGGACTTCAAAGTTTATCTGAAACTAAGCTGTCTCCAAAAAGCTTGTGCTTCAAAGGGAGAAGGAATAACTCCTTGCTATGGGGTTCAGAGAAAGACTCACAGAATAGAATTCTAATCAGAAAAAAAGGTACTATTCTGGACAGGGCCAAAAAGGGTGGCTCCAGGAAGAGAAACAGCTTGAGCAAAGAGATAGGAACAAGGGAGCTGAGTTCAGGGAAAACCAGGTGGGCTGTGGTGGCAGAGCCCTGAGTTGGGAAGATGTAGGTGGGGTCCTGTTGTACTTGATCTTAATTCTACGAAAAATAAGGAGCCACTGAAGGCTAGTAAAATCTCCAAGCCTCTGAAGGCTCAAAAATCTCCAAGCCAGGCTTCAGCAATACATGAACCATGAACTCCAGAGGTTCAAGCTGGTTTTAGAAAAGGCAGAGGAACCAGAGATCAATTTGCCAACATCCGCTGGATCATCGAAAAAGAAAGAGAGTTCCAGAAAAAACATCTATTTCTGCTTTACTGACTATGCGAAAGCCTTTGACTGTGTGCATCACAATAAACTGTGGAAAATTCTGAGAGAGATGGGAATACCAGACCACCTGACCTGCCTCTTGAGAAATCTGTATGCAGGTCAGGAAGCAACAGTTAGAACTGGACATGGAACAACAGACTGGTTCCAAATAGGAAAAGGAGTACGTCAAGGCTGTATATTGTCACCCTGCTTATTTAACTTATATGCAGAGTACATCATGAGAAACGTTGGGCTGGAAGAAGCACAAGCTGCAATCAAGATTGCTGGGAGAAATATCAATCACCTCAGATATGCAGATGACACCACCCTTATGGCAGAAAGTGAAGAGGAACTAAAAAGCCTGTTGATGAAAGTGAAAGAGGAGAGTGAAAAAGTTGGCTTAAAGCTCAATATTCAGAAAACAAATATAGTGGCATCTGGTCCCATCACTTCATGGGAAATAGATGGGGAAGCATTGGAAACAGTGTCAGACTTTATCTTTTTGGGCTCCAAAATCGCTGCAGATGGTGACTGCAGCCATGAAATTAAAAGACACTTACTCCTTGGAAGAAAAGTTATGACCAACCTAGATAGCATATTCAAAAGCAGAGACATTACTTTGCCAACAAAGGTCCATTTAGTCAAGGCTATGGTTTTTCCTGTGGTCATGTATGGATGTGAGAGTTGGACTGTGAAGAAGGCTGAGCGCCAAAGAATTGATGCCTTTGAACTGTGGTGTTGGAGAAGACTCTTGAGAGTCCCTTGGACTGCAAGGAGATCCAACCAGTCCATTCTGAAGGAGATCAGCCCTGGGTGTTCTTTGGAAGGAATGATGCTAAAGCTGAAACTACAGTACTTTGGCCATCTCATGCGAAGAGTTGACTCATTGGAAAAGACTTTGATGCTGGGCGGGATTGGGGGCAGGAGGAGAAGGGGACGACAGAGGATGAGATGGCTGGATGGCATCATTGACTCAATGGACGTGAGTTTGAATGAACTCCGGGAGATGGTGATGGACAGGGAGGTCTGGCGTGCTGCGATTCATGGGGTCACAAAGAGTCGGACACGACTGAGTGACTGAACTGAACTGAACCGAAGGCTTTTGAACAAGAAGGTGATACAATAAAATCACTGCTTTTAAGATATCGATCTAGTGGTTGTGAAAGCATGAAGGAAGAAGATTCTTTAAGAGGACAATGTTTAAGAGACTTCTCTAGAAAAGAAGGAATAAAAATGTAAGCACGGTGGTGATGACAAGAAAGAAAAATACAAAGATGCTCACAGGTTGAATAGATAGATGAGCGAATGGATGAATGACGGGTTAGATGGATGGATAGCTAGATGGCTGTCTGGCTGGCTAGGTAGATGGATGGATAAGTGACTGGGTGGATGGGTGGATGGATGGGTGCATGGGTAGATAAAGGGATGGTTATTTGTGCTTGTGTAAGAACTTCTCTACTAGGAAAATACTTCCTTTCCTTTGAGCGCTACCAACAGTGTGCATAATTTTTGGCTTTTCCTCTAGTGAGACCTCAGTAACAACCATAACTGCGTATCTGGCAGCCTCCACTTCATTCTGTTTTCTGAGGAGAAAGGCCAAAACATGGAAGCCTCTCCATTCATCCACTCTGCACATCATCTTGAGATTCTTCTGCCAAACCATGATTTCATCCTGTCTCCACATGTTGTCAATGAAATTAAAAAATATAACAAATGTTATTTGTGCTGTCATTCATGACATGTACTAAACACTGTATTAAGTGTACGATATAAGCCTGTGAAAAGCCTAAATTTTGCTGTTAGGCTTAATTTGATTTTATCCTGACCAGACCATTGGAAAGACCCTGATGCTGGGAAAGATTGAAGGCAAGAGGAGAGGGGGACAACAGAGGATGAAATGGTTGGCATCACCAACTTGATGGACATGAGTTTGTGCAAGCTCCAGGAGTTGGTGATGGACAGGGAAGCCTGGCATGCTGCAGTCCATGAGGACGCAAAGAGTCAGACATGACTGAGTGACTGAACTGAACTGAAACCACTTATTAGATATGTGACCTTGGACAAATGATTCAATTGTATTCAAGCACACCTATAAAATGGTGATATCACCAAGTTATAGGGCTGTTACAGGAATTAAATGAGCTAATATATAAAAATAATCAGTGTAAAATATATGCTCAATAACTGGAAACTATATCTTTAAATGAGGTCTTCTAATTCACCTTGGCCACCTCATGCAAAGAGTTGACTCATTGGAAAAGACTCTGATGCTGGGAATGATTAGGGGCAGGAGGAGAAGAGGGTGACAGAGGATGCGATGGCTGGATGGCATCACTGACTCAATGGACATGAGTCTGAGTGAACTCCAGGAGTTGGTGATGGACAGGGCGGCCTGGTGTGCTGCGATTCATGGGTCACAAAGAGTCGGCCACGACTGAGCAACTGAACTGAACTGAATTCCTATAATGAAGTTCTTTTTAATATCTTCCTGTTTCTCAAGGATCAGTGGGTGTCTGGGTTTCCCTAAACAGGGACCCTTGCGTAATGGCATATTTTTGGCATTTGGAAGGTAGTCCCTCTCACACCACCACCATCACTCTTCATCATAATTCCACAAATTTAAGGTCCTTTTTTCAGCCTTTAACATCAGGCAGCCTCATCCCTCTAACTTCACAAGTCTTTTCTCTATTAAGGTAAATTCCCATTATTTGGTCCAGATGCCACATGTTGACTCAATAGGAGACCACACTCCAGTGTTTCCAAGAGTTCTGCAGTGCAATCAGGTGTCACAACTGTATCTTTAGCATTGACATCAAAGAGAAGTGTCTTATTCAACAGAACTTGCTAGAGGAAGTGCTGTGATCTGATATCAACGTGTGTACAATGAACTGGTGTTTGTAGCATTTGTCTCCCTCCATCCTCTTGAGCAACATCACAATAGTGAAAAGGATGGGAAAAATCCTTAAAAGCATGAAAATAGGAAGGTACAAGGATCCAGGTGAAACCGCTTTCCTTTGTTCACGCACTTGCCTCTGTCTAAACCTTACACAGCTTGTGCAAGCCAACACCATTGCCATCCTTCAGAAGCCTCCTCTATAGGCTTCCTCTCTGGTTGAGGTGGCCATGGGCACCCACTTTGCACAGTGAGCTCATCCATAGTCAGGCAAGGATCATGCTCTCACCTTCCTCATCTCTCCTGCCACGCTCCCAGCACATCTCATTTATCCCCCTGCCACTCAGCTGCCCTTTGTCCCTCACTCATATGAGGATGAAACAGGAGTACGTTGCCAGGAACATTAAGCTGGTGTTTCAGAAACAGTTTTCATGGAACAGTGAGCTAAGCATATGATTTTTAAAAAGATGGTTTCCAGATGAACTGTTAATTCCATTTTTAATTCTGTTGACATTCCCTGGGGGACTGAGTGATGGTGTTTTTGTTTCTGCAGGAAACGGAGTTTCTTCATCGTGATCTAAGGGAGATGGGAACTGCCATTAAAACTGCAGTCTCATTCCTAGCCCACATGAGGGCAGAAATTGGAGCTTTTAAATACAAGGGGAGAGATTTCTTTGAATCTAACCCTTTGCACCTTTATGTTCCCCTGAGTCAGGGAAGGAAAGAAAGAGCAGATAACCTCATAGCATCTTTTCTGAACCCCTAACCTGCTATATTTCAGAGAAAATCTCTTCTGCACCTTTTCACACCTGCCTAATTCCTTCTTAGACTGCTGCCTCTTGCCACCTTCCCTGATCGTCCCACAGCACAGAAATTGCTCCCTTCTCTCTGCCTTTTCTTTATGCTTCTGTCTTAACCTCTCACAGTCTGATTCTTACATGAATCCATCATCCGCACTTCTCACCAGAAGAAGTGCAATAAGTTCCTTAAGATAGTGGTTCTCAAAGTGGTCCTTGGACCTGTAGCATCAGCATCATTTAGGAACTTGTTGGAAATGCAAATTCTTGCCCTTCTCCCTTCTCCAATAACCTGCAACCAGCTATCGCATCAGAAACTCTGGGGGTGAGGCCAGCAATCTGAGCTTTAACAAAAGTCCCAGGAGATTCTAAAACATGCGGAAGTTTGAGGACCACTGCTTTAATAGTGGCACCTGGTAGAGTGTTTCCCCCCCAACACACATATACGTACATAGTAGGAGTAAGCTCTCAATAAATGTTTTGTTGAATGGAACTGTTTAATGATACAGCCCCTAACGTACTGCTAATTATAATCCATTATGGAAAAGAAGACGTGAAGGAGCACTCATTCAAGAACAGAGATGAGCCATATACATGCAACTGGCCAGCTCTCCACCCCACTTAGACCAACATAAAATGTTTTAAAAGATCATTTCAGATAACAGCGGGCGTTCATTCCAAACCAGTTGATAGCTGCTTTGTGTCTGAGACATCCCTGGAATGTTTATTGTCAGGAGTTCTTCACCATTAAGGATGGGATTTGGTTGGAGAGTTCTGAAACCTCTGTTTGCACTGAAGCTGTTTCGCAGTCTGAGAAGGTGGCGCCTACAGCGTTTGGGAGCCCTGGCAGAGAAGGCAGGGGATAACAGTGCTTATTATTGTATGGATTCAATATAGAGCAGGTCAAAATCCTGTTCCCTGGAACACAAAAACTACCTGGAATAAGAGCCTGAAATAACACAGCTGTCCTCTAAGCTATTATTTTCCTCCAGTATCATCATCGTAAAGGGTTTCACTTTACTTACCTTTCTCAAGAAAGACTCCCAGCTCCAAAACAAAAGATAATAGTCCTAAGACTCAGATCCTTTCTACCCCAACAGAACTTACACATGTATTTTTTTTTCACACTACCAGATTTTAACGACACAAATAGAATGATGTCTATTTGTAACTGTTTTTTTCTCATGAATTCCTTCCTTCCATTTAGTTGCATTTTATTTCTTTAAGGAGGGTCAGTGCATTTTAATCACAATGTACACTGGCTGGCTAGAGCTACTGATGCAAGAATTCAAAGCTCAGTTCATTTAGATGTGAACTACCAAGTTCAATGAGAGAAGCAAAGGGTAAAATGAAATTACACAGACTTTTGGCTGATTTCCCATTTTTGTGTCTATAAAGGCACGGGATGGCCTTTGATGCCCCAGATTTCTGGAACAATAATGCCCTAGAAAGAGTTCATATAATATTAATAGCATGTTATTGAAGGAGATAAATATAAAACCCAAATTAAAAAAAAAAAACAAAACTGACTTGGCAAGTAAAGATTATCAAAAGTTCTTTCTCTCTTATTTCTAACTAACAATCATCACCAAAATAATAACTAACACTTGTACAGAGCTTTGCAATTTATGAAACACTCTCATATCCATTAAGTCAGTTAACCAGCATGGTCAGTACTAACAGCTAAGATTTATATAGAGCTTACGACACACCAGGCATTGTGCCAAGAACCTCATGTGGATTATGTAACTTCATGTTCATAACAGTCTTCTCATGTGTCCTCATTTTACACAAACAGAAACTAAAGTTGTGACTAGATCACACAGCTAGTAAGTGATAAAGCTAAGATGTAACCCAAGCCTTCTGATTCTACTAGAACCTGCTACTATCTTATACTAGCATTATACTAATGTCTAGACACTATCCACTGGTATCTCATATTTATCTAGCAGCATCTTGTGAAAGTGAAGTCGCTCAGTCGTGTCTGACTCTTTGCGACCCCGTGGACTGTAGCCCACCATGCTCCTCTGTCCATGGGATTTTCCAGGCAAGAGTACTGGAGTGGGTTGCCATTTCCTTCTCCAGAGGATCTTCCCTACCCAGGGATCGAACCCAGGTCTCCCACATTGTAAGCAAGACGCTTTACCATCTGAGCCACCAGGGAAGTGGCAGCATCTTAGAGGAAAGAAATTCGGATTCAGGTAGACTGCGTGATAAGCCCAGAGTCACCCAGGAGTAAGCAGCAGAGCTTGAACGAGGACCTACGTATCCCCAGTTTTCAGTTTTAAGACAGCCCCTGTGATCTCTTCACACCGTGTTCACACATAGGCCCAAGCAAGCCACAGGCCCCTGGGCTATTCCAGCCTGCCTCCTCTGCAGACAGACCTTGTGTCTAGTTGAACTTTCCTTCTATAATTAACACACAGAAAAAATGAAACATTGTGAAAAATGAGAAATAAGAGCTACTGGAAAAAGAACATAAACAGAAACAAAGCAAGTGTCGGTGAGGGAGTGGGCACTCAGTGAGGAGCAGCAGAATGCAGACAGGAGATGGAAACCTTTTGTACTTGCTCAGTTCAGAAAGGCCACAGTGTACTGCAGGGCAGAACCAGCCCAAACTAGTTTCACATGCCAAGGAATGCCACCGCCTTCCCTTCACAGTGGCTTCTCCTCCTGTGGGCCTATGCAAGACTTGTTCTTGGCTTCCATGACTTCCAGACTGTAGGCTTTTGGAGAGCAAGGTCTCAGCTTGCAGCTGCAGCATCTTGCTTAATGCCTGGCACTTGTGAAACTCCCAAAGGGTTTTGGTGCCTAGAACTGCAGAAAATCTGGCTGCTATTATTAGAGATGCTCCCACTTCTCTGCCTCAGTTTCCCATCTGTAAAATGGGAACAGTAAAAGTACCTCCTTCACAGGACCATTCTGTGCTAACATACAACATATATATAAGACATATAACATGTTGTCTGGCCCCATTGTGTGTTCCATAACTGATGGTTGCTGCTATTAAAGTTTAATATTGGCATCAAATGAAATCAAGTCCCTATCTGCTATAATAAGATTATCCAGCCCAGTTTCCTCATTTTATAATTGAGGGATTACAACCCAGGGAGGGAGCGCAGCTTATCCAAAGTCACTCAGTATTTAGCAAGTAGGGGAAATAGAAAATCAAGGCTACCTCCTGCCTTCTGATGCAGTGTTCTTTCCTGATGATATGTGCTTCACTGACATCAGGGATGGAGTTTGGGCAGACATGTCTGGCCTCCCATCCCCACCCAGGAATGCAAAGAGTTGAACGAGATGATTCAGAGTCTGAGCCAAATAACTTGCATTGAAAACCTACTGTGTGCTAAACATTTTCACAGATACTATTAATATCTCATTTGAGGCTTCAGCATAAGACTGCAAGAAGCAAGTATTATTACTGGCCTCTTTTTGCAGCCAAGGAAACTAAAGATTGGAGATACTAACTTAAAAGCTACCCACCGAGGAGAGGGTGAGATGCATGGAGAGAATAACATGGAAACTTACGTTACTGTATATAAAATAGATAGCCAATGGGAATTTGCTGTATGTTTCAGGGAATGCAAACGGGGGGCTCTGTATCAACCTAGAGGGGTGGGATGGGGATGGAGATGGGAAGGAGGTTCAAGAGGGAGGGGACACAGTATACCTACGGCTCATTCATGTTGAGGTTTGACAGAAAACAGTAAAATCCTGTAAAGCAATTATCCTTCAGCTAAAAAATAAATTTAAAAAAGAAAAATAAAATAAAACTAAAAGCTACCCACCGAGTAAGTCAACCACCTATTAAGTGTTGCAGCAAGGATTCCAATCCAGATCTATCTCACTCTGAAGCACATTGATCTTTCACTAAGAACCACTATAACCTGGAGACAAGAAAGCAAAATCTAACATGATAAAGAATGTCACTGTTACTTTTGCTTACAGTGACAAGGAGTGTTCAACATTCAGGAAGCCAGGGAAGGTAGTAGCATGCAGTCATCCACTCAATGAAATGGCCTTGCCTCTATGGGTGAGTCTCATAATGTGCAATCTCACCTCATCTGAACTACCCTATCACGCACATCATTAGCCACACACACCTTAGTCCAGTTGAAAAATACCTATTGCCAAGACTACTGCCCATTTCCTATCTGGTTTCCTTTTCCCACTCTCACTCCTAGAGAGTATGGTCAGATTCCACATCTGCATATTCAACCAATCACGGATCAAAAATATTTGAAAAAAATCCAGAAAGTTCCAAAAAGCAAAACTTGAATTTGCTGCATACCAGCAACTATTTACATAGCATTTACATTGCATTTACAATTTTTACATAGTGTTAACACTGTATTCAGCTAAAGCTGAAGCTCCAATAGTTTGGCTACATGATACAGAGCCAACTCATTAGAAAAGACTTGATCCTGGGAAAGATTGGGGACAAGAGAAGAGGGTAGAAGAGGATGAGATGGTTAGATAGCAACTCAGTGGACATGAACTTCAGCAAACTTCAGGAGATAGGGAAGGACAGGGAAGCCTGGCGTGCTGCAGTCCTTGGAGTCTCCAGGAGTTGGATACGCTTAGTGACTAAACAACTAGCATTGTATTAGGTGTATTAAGTAATCAAGAGATGATTTCAAGTATACAAAAGGATGTGCACAGGTCAGATTCAAATATTATGCCACTTTATATGAGAACTTGAGCATCTTAGGACTTTGGAATCTGCAGGGGTCCTTGAGCCAACTTGCTGAGGATACTAAGGACTAACTGTACTCTCTTCATTGCAGCCAGAGTGATCTTTTCAAACTATATATCAAATGGTACCATTTTCCTGCTTAAACCTGCCAAGGACTTCTTGCTCTCTTAGAATCAATTCTGAACTCTTTATCATGTCCTTCAAGGTCCTTCACGATTTGACCTCCGCTTGCCTGTCTGGTTGGGGCTTGCCTGGTGGCTCAGATGGTAAAGAATCTGCCTGCAATGCGGGAGACCCAGGTCTGATCCCTGGGTTGGAAAGATCCCCTGGAGAAGGGCATGGCAAGCCACTCCAGTATTCTTGCCTGGAGAATTCCATGGACAGAGGAGCCTCGAGGGTTACAGTCCATGATGTCGCAGAGTTGGACACAACTGAAACGACTTAGCAAGAGCGCACTTTTCTCCCTTGAGCTTGACACATAAACCCAAACCTTCCTTCAGATCATCAAAGGGACCACAGGCTACCTTGACTCATAGTGCCAGGAATGCCCCTCCCCTCACTTCTGCACGTGGCTACTTCAATGTCCCTTCCACAAATAGGAACTTTGGTCTTCATTATTACAAAATTAGAGTGAGGGGACCTGAGGACTGCCATTTATGCAGAGAAGATGGACTTTCTTCCCTCTGTCTTACAAATGGGTGGTGATGGGGGCAGGTGCTAGTTTTAAGACTGTTCAGAAGAGACACACAGCAGGAAGAAAGCCACCAACTGTCTACCCTTGGTGATAGTTACCCTGACAGCGGCTGCTATGGATACATTTCTTGAATACTAAACTGAGTTCATACAGGGCTTCGGATCCCAAATTTGATAAGAGTCATACTTGGACCCTGAACCATCAACCTGACATAGTTCGAACAGTTCCCCAGGGCAAAACAGCACTTGTGGAACCTTAGCTTGACAACATTGTGTTGAAACTAACAGCTGCATGTCTGCATACATATTCTGCTACAGGTAGGAGGTTATTTGCACCAAAGAGTTTTCACAAATCCTACTTCTCCACTCCCTTCCCGACCCCACCTCCACTATTAGTTTTGCAGCTTTTACTGATAAATATGGGTTTACTCTTAAAATGCCACACTTTGATTTTGAAATTAAAGTAGCTAATGTAAAGGATAACAAAAATAGGGACAACTCCTTTTATAGTGGTTCTAAGACAGCTACTCACTGATGGTGCTTTCAGCCAGAAAGGAAGATTAAATATGCTTCAGGGAAAATTTTTACAATTATTCAAAAGTTAAGGGAGAGAGCCCATGATCAAATACCTTCTATTCATTGAAGGTTTTCTATAGATCAGACATTTTAAAATGAATCATCTCTAAATCTTAGTTCTCTCTGCAAAATAAGTGGTGGTGTCCCTGTTTTACAGATAAAGGAAGAGAACTTCAGAGAGGCTAATACATTTCCCCATGCTTAATAGCTGGTAAATTACAGAGCCAAGATTTCAACTCGGATATGCCTGGCTCCAAGGCCCGTGGATTTTCTACTATGATTCCTGTCTTAGTTCTTTTGGACTGTGATAACAAAATACCTGATAGCTTATAAACCACACATTTCTTTCTCACAGTACTGGAGGCTAGACCTCCATGATCAGGGTGTACGTCTGGCCGGGTTAGCGCCCTCTTTAGGGTCCCAGACTTCTGGAGTGTCCTCACCTAGTGGAAGTGCCTAGAGGGCTCTCCAAAGTCTCTTCTAAGGGCACTTATCCTATTCATGAGGCTGGAACCATGTTGACTTAGATGACTCCCAAAGGCCCCACCTAATACCGTCACCCTGGGGGGTAAGGAGGTTAGGACTTCAACATATGAACTTGGATGGCGGACACAAACATTCAGTTCATGACACCCAGACAGGGAGGCCTGGTGTGCTGCAGTCCACGGGATCACGAAGAATAGAACACAACTGAGCGACTGAACAGCAATCCCCCAAACTTCTAAGGGCCCAGATCTTATATTCAAAGCCGCTGTGATCCCACAAAACCCAGAAGCCGTGGTGAAAGTAAAGGGTGTGGCAGTTAAGGGAGTGTCCCCTGTGCCTGAGCAGGGCGCCTTCAGAGCTCCTTTGCATCCTCTATTCACAGCCAAGCTTCTCCCCTCAGAGCAGTACTTTACCGAAAATAACTCCCTGACAGGCTAAAATAGAAAAAGGAACAGAGATAAAATGTGGCAAGTTGCCCAAAGGGATTTCCTCCTGGACTCTCACTCTCCAAGGCGGTGAATTTGCCTTCAGGTAAAATTCAAAGATATGTAAAGAGGGGAAGTAGGGTGGGAGGCCTGCTTTGCTGCGCCTAATGGGTCCAGGGTAGGTACTACCCGCTCTTGAACAAGATCACAGGTTTTGCTAAACATTTCTAAGTCAATCCAAAAGTATCAATTCTCTTGATAATTTGCATGGAAGAAAATAAAATTTCCCACAAGGTCATCAGAGAATTGGTTGCCCTGCCCACACCTAGCCAGACAGAGGCAGTCATCCCCTCACCTGTACATTCCTTCAGCCAATGGTTCCTGAACTCCTACTAAGCCAAAAGCGTGTCCTGGAGTCTGAGGACAAAGATGAAAACAATTTGCAATTCCTTCCCCAGAGAGTTCACTCTAGCCAGGAAGACAGACAAGCCTATAGTTAAATACAGCTGGGATAAACTGTAAAAAGGAGGTATGCCAGAGAAACAGTTGAAAAAAAAGGAAACAATCAACTCTGTCCTGGGGAAAGGGCTTCTTAAAAGCTGGGTTTGAATACCAAGCGGGTCTTCATCAGAGGTGTGAGAAGCAGGACAATATTCCTGGCAGAGACAACAGGGGACACAAAGGCAGGGGAATTAGGGTCTGGAACAGAGTTGATTCCTGGGTAAAACTGACTCCAAGTGTGGAAAGGCTGGGGGAGGGGCAAGGAGGTCAGATCCATTAGGTGAACATAGGGTAAAATCAGCGCTTTCCTACCCATTTCCACTGTCGACTGGAAAAAAAAAAAAATACACAACCTAAAAGCTAAGAGTTACGTTTTATTTGGTAGACAAAACTTTAACCTGAGGACTTTAATCTGAGACACAGCATCTAAGATAACTCTGAGGGACTGCTCCGAAGAGGCAGGGAGAGTGCCAGGATATACAGGAGTGTCTGCAGCAAAGATCAGGGAGTCAAAAGGTTACTGTTAATGAAACAAAGCCAGATATCTCAAGACAAAGAATTTAGTGCTCTTCTACACATGGGAAGACTTCCCTGGTGGCTCAGACGGTAAAGCGTCTGTCTACAATGTGGGAGACCTGGGTTCGATCCCTGGGTTGGAAAGTTCCCTGGAGAAGGAAATGGTAACCCACTCCAGTACTCTTGCCTAGAAAATCCCATGGGCAGAGGAGCCTGGTGTCCATGGGGTCACAAAGAGTCGGACACGACTGAGCGACTTCACTACATATGGGAAGATGCAAGAGTCTGGAATCACTGAAATTATTCCTTTGATATGTTGTTGTTGAGTTGACCAGTCATGTCCGACTCTTTGCAACGCCATGGATTGCAGCACACCAGGCCTCCCTGTCCCTCACCATCTCCGAAGTTTGCCCAAGTTCATGTCCACTGCACCTGTGATGCCATCTAGCCATCTCATCCTCTGACACCCTCTTCTCTAGCCCGCAACCTTTCCCAGCATCAGGGACTTTTCCAGTGACTCCGTTGTTCATATCAGATGACCAAGTGTTTGCATCAGATGACCAAAATACTGGAGTTTCAGCTTCAGCATCAGTCCATCTAATGAGTATTCAGGGTTGATTTCTCTTAAGACTGACTGCTTTGATCCCCTTGCTGTCCAAGCGACTCTCAAGAGTCTTCTCCAGCACCATAGTTCGAAGGCATCAATTCTTCAGTGCTCTGCCTTCTTTACCGTCCAGCTCTCACAACTGTACGTGACCACTGGAAAGACCATAGCCTTGACTACACGGACCTTTGTCAGCAATGTCTCTGCTTTTCAACACACTGTCTAGGTTTGTCATTGCTTTCCTGCCAAGAAGCAAACATCTGATTTCATGATTGCAGTCACCATCTGCAGGGGTTTCAGAGCCCAAGAAGAGGCAATCTGTTACTACTTCCACCTTTTCCTCCTCTATTTGCTATGAAATAGTGAGGCCAGATGCCATGATCTTTTATTAATATTTAATGTAAGCCAGATCTTTGACTCTTCTCCTTCACCTTCATCAAGAGGCTGTTTAGCTCCTCTTCACTTTCTGCCATTAGAGTGGTATCATCCACATATCTGAGGTTGTTGATATTTCTCCCGCCTATCTTGATTCCAGCTTGTAACTCATCCAGCCCGGCATTTCTTGTGATGTGCTCAGTGTACAGATTAAACAAACAGGGTGACAGCAGGTAGCCCTGACATACTCCTTTCTCAATCTTGGGCTTCCCTGCTGGCTCAGCTGGTAAAGAATCCTTTGATATACACCTCAGTCATTTGGGGGTGGGGCCAGCGTTGGGGAGCATCAGACTGGCCTGGTGATGGCATTCTGTTTCCATCCAGAGTTCCCTGAGGGCTCACCCTCAGGCTGCAACATTCTTTGTTTACTGACATGGCAGGCATCATTCTTAGTCAACACCAAGATATCCAGAGATGCATTTAAGAAGGTATGCATGAGAAGGGAAATTCTCTCAACCCCACAGAGGGACAAACGTCACCCCACATTCTCAAGGCAGATGATCATTATCCCTGGATCCTGTCCATGCAGGTGAGGTACTTATTCTTGGGCAGGTATTTGCCTAATGAGATGCTCCAGCCCACCACTGCGTCATAAGAGAGAAATGTCATAGTGAATCTGTTTTCCAAAGTCTTCCATAATGGGAAAGGGAAGGGGAGTCTGAAAAATGACATGGTCAATTGCTACATCAAGCATGAGACTTCCTCTTGGCAGCTCCTGGCTCTTACAAGCACTACTCATATACCATGGGAAATGTATGACGATCTCTGCCTCTCAGTCTCCTCATCTGTAAAATGGGGAGAATGATGCTTATGGCATAGGGTTTGTTAATGCCTATTGCAGTGTCTGATGTTTCCTTGTTATTCTTGTTAGTTTCCTTCCTCTTCTCCTTAGCTAAACCTTCATTCATAACAGCCCTGGGAGACAATATTGCCAATTTCTCCTATTATTCTTAACAAATGATTCACAATATATGTGAAGTATGCTGCAATTTTAAAAGCACATTAACATCTGCCTGCTGATTTGATGATCTTAGCGACCTTCCGAGTTACATAGGAAGTTATGTCAGTGATATAGGTGAGAAACAAGTGACCTGCCCAAATTCATAGTTGTCATGTGGCAGAGGGTAAACTTGCAGGTTTATCCTTTATTTCCAAAACCTAGTTTCTTTAACAGAATGGTATTGCATCTCTGAGTACTCTTCCAGAAAAACCTAAAACATTGACTTGGCAGCCATTAGCAACAAAGCAGGTTTGATCCCTGGGTCGGGAAGATCCCCTGGAGAAGAAAATAGTAACCCACTCCAGTATTCTTGCCTGGAAAATCCCATGGATGGAGAAGCCCGGTAGGCTACAGTCTTTGGGGTCGCAAAGAGTCAGACACGACTAAGCGACTTTACTTCACTTACCTTCCTAAATGTAATATTAGTACCAATCCCTTGTGAATTATGGGAACTTCTCCTACAGCATGGCAAGTATCTTTGCCAAAGCTCGTTGGTTTATCCAGAGATTCAAAAGACAGACCAGGTCTTATTTGTGCCTGCCTCCACCCCCGCCCCCCACCCCTCTGTGGAAAGGGAATAGCAGACATTCTCAATATATGTTTGCTGGATGAATGGATAGATTTTGTAGGCAGTTAATGGTTTACAAACTCTTTCCACATCTTCCATCTTACTTGATTTTCCTAAAAGCTCTGAAACATAAAGAAAAGCTGATATCATTATCTGCATTTAGCACATGATGATATGCAGGTCACACCCAGGCTGTTGTTTTCTTTCTTTTAAGAATTATAATGGACTCGCCCTTCCTCCTGGGGCAGAAGCCAGCTGAATCTCACACACTGCTGCTGCCCAGCCACACAAGTCTGCTTAAAAGCCAAGATATCACTTTGTTATTATCTTTCATATACTATAAAATACATCAAATCCTGAAGATCTCTGTGATAATTAAACCAAAAGAAAAAACAAAAACCTGAAGCTGAGCCATTCAACCTAGGATAATTGTTAAATTCCTATTCTTTCCTTTTCTCACCTCCTTTTGGTTTCCATTGTCGGTAGCATGGAGTACTCATCCACCTGCTTCCACAAAAAAGAAACCACTTTCTACAGAATAGAGCTGTCAGGATTGTGGTTGTGGGAGCTCTGCTGTCTGTTGTGAACCCTTCCTATTGGGTTTTAGGGCACTCAGCTCTTCCTGAATGGCTTCCACCATCAGTGTCTCTTCTACAACTCTGAGAGCTCTTCCCCAAAGTAGAATTGTGTGATGCCAGTCCCTACTTCCCTAGTGGCTCAGAGGTTAAAGCGTTTGCCTCCAATGCGGGAGACCCGGGTTCAATCCCTGGGTCGGGAAGATGCCCTGGAGAAGGAAATGGTAACCCACTCCAGTATTCTTGCCTAGAGAATCCCATGGACAGAGAAGCCTGGTAGGCTACAGTCCACGGGGTCGCAAAGAGTCGGACACGACTGAGCGACTTCACTTCACTCACTTAGTCCCTGACACCAAAGCCACTGAACCTACCCAACAAACGCTGCAGACATTGCTTACCCTGGTTCTCAAGGAATCCAAAGTCCGTATCCTACTAACTTCTGCAGCCCCATCTCTCAAATTTCCTTTCTACATGCTCTATAGTCTACCAGACTAGGATAGTTCAAGATTCCCTAAACAGCTTCTCTGCATTTCTTCACATCATCCCCATCCCATCAGCACTACCAAGGATGAAGTTTCCACTCCTAAAATCTCTCCCATCCTTCAAAGGCTTTCCCTTGAAACCTTCCCTCATTTCCTTCAGCAATTCATTCAACAACTACCTGGGAAGAATAGGTTTATGCTCAACAAACCCTATCCTCAAGGAATTTGATATCTACTGAGCAAAAGAGACCCAGCTCAGAGAAACCCATCTCAGTGAAGGAGCTGTAATAGTGTCATTGCAAAGCAACAGGTCAGCCACTGAAAAGGATGTGGGGGATTCCGTCTGGACCCTCACTGAGACTGCTAGGCAGGGGGAAGACACAGCACCGGGCAAAAGTCCTGTGCCATATCGTCTTTCCTCCATCCCTTCTCTCCTTTCTGTTTTCCTTCCTCCGTTCTTCCCTCTTCCCCTCCATCTTTTCCTTCCTCCCTCCCTTCCTTTAACAAGCCTGAACATATGCTAGGAGCACAGAAGCTCTTCTGTGCTTCCTGCCCTTGGGAGTTTACAATCTAGTAGGAGAGACAGAGGTATATAGACGGGGATCTACCACAGTGCCTCTAAGAGGCACTGAACCAAGAGCTGGGGGATGAGAGTGATTGACTCTGCCTGGAAAGCTCCAGAAAAGGGTAATGTTTGTCAGAGTGCTAAACGAGTAGAAATTTACCAAGTGCAGAAGAAGAAGAGAAGGAAGGAGAAGAAGAAAAGGAAAAGGAAGGGAGGGGGAGGGAAAAGAAAGGAGTGGAAAGGAGAAAGAACACTGTGAGTCCAGTTTGAGAAAATAATCATCTCTATTACCTTATCACAGAGGCTGTAATAAAAAGAAAAGGCATTACATGGCTGAAAAATTCTTAACTAAGTAACTGAGAGATTAAAAGGAACTCGAAGGCATCATGAAAGTAGCAGTCGCAAGAAACAACTGAAACAAAGGGGAGAACTTAGAATTTTAGAGGGGAAAGCCCACTGGTACCAGGTGGCAGAAGGCACTGCTTAGCTGGGGCTGGTGACTCTGAGCTCTGGCCAGCTGGTGCTGCCATCTTCTGGGTTATGACAAAGCTGGGTCTGCAAGTGTTGGGAGAAGTGCAGCCTGGATTCAGCTGTTGCTACAAGAAGGAACTACAGCCACCGAGGTGAAGTACCTAGAATCTAGGTCAGTGGTTCTAAACCAGAGTCAGTTTTGTGCTCTAGGGGACATTTGGCAATATCCAAAGACACTCTTGATTGTCACAATTGGGGGGTTGCCACTGGAATTTAGTATATAGAGGATAGGAATGCTGCTAAACATCCTACAATGCATGAAACATCCCTTCCCTTGACAAAGAATTACGAAGTCCAAATGTCAATAGTGCCAAAGGCGAGTCACTTATTCTAGGTTAACCCTGCAAAGTGCAGGGAGCAAACAAGAAGAAGCAAGTTCTAGTACCCCCCATTCGGCTGTGGTGGCTCCTCTAGCATCCCCTGTTGACAGAGTCTAAAAGCGAGCCAGTGGGCAAAGTAGACTCAGCCCCAGGGTCACAAAGCTGAGTACAGAAGGACGGGTTTGTAGCTGACTGCCAGTAAGTTAAGAGCAGGCACCAGCATTTCTGGCCAAGTTCTTGGAACAAACAAAGCCATGATGGCAGATACCAGAGTCAGCAGCCATGAGTGCTTACGGCAAAGCCAAATAAAGTGTAGGTGCTCAGCACAGACTGGAATTCAGCAAGCATTTATTCAGTGAATGACTTCAGGGTGAGACATTCCCAGCAGGACTTCTTCCAAATCAATACTCCTGATGGGTTTTGAAAGTCTTCAACTTAAGCATGAAAATAGTGCCTTGTGATAGTGAATATTCTTTTGTCTCGGAACCTGACATTTTGCTTTCTGTTTGTCTGTTACCTTATGAGGACTGGAGTATGTCCTGACATTTAGATAATAGAATTTGTCAAAAGTGCTAGGCTCCTTTTTGTTTCATCATTACTTTTTATACATGAGATCACATGACTTTCACTCATCAATAGTATCTTGGAGATTTCTGCTTATATTTTAATAAAGATGTATTTAGTGCTAGTTATCCCTTCAGTTCAGTTCAGTTAGTCGTGTCCGACTATTTGCGACCCTATGGACTGCAGCACATCACGCCTCCCTGTCCATCACCAACTCCCAGAGTTTACCCAAACTCATGTCCATTGAGTCAGTGATGCCATCCAGCCATCTCATCCTCTGTCATCCCCTTCTCCTCCTGCCCCCAATCCCTCCCAGCATCAGGGTCTTTTCCAATGAGTCAGTTTTTCACATCAGGTGGCCAAAATACTGGAGTTTCAGCTTCAACATCAGTTCTTCCAATGAAGGACTCAGACTGATCTCCTAGTTCAGTTAAGTTCAGTTATCCCTTACAATATACTTTACCACTGTTATCTCGCTTTATCTGGCACCCTCTTCCCCATCTCTGGATGAGAAGACTGAGGCTCAAGTGAAACGAAGTGAAGTAACATCTTTAGTAGAAGAGTGAAATTAGATAGAGCCTGCACAGATGACAGGAAAGAGGTTTGTATATTTATTTGAGATGGTGATATTGTTGTGTCTCTTAGCCCTTCCAGCCTGGGCAGGCTTCAGTTAGGTTCTTATGGTGTGCTAAATGCTTTACTTTTTCCGTCCATGCATTCTACCCCTACTGGCTTGCAGAACTAATGGAACCATTCAGGATATTAGTTTTCCACCAAAGAAACATGTTATAGTAAGAAAGAACAAAAGAGTTCACAAAGGTACTCAGAGAGCATGGTATCATAATGACATGGCAGAGAACCAGTCGTAAGAAGTCAGGGAATCTCTTTTCTATGAGGTGAGACCTGCAGGAGAGGGAAGAGATAGATGGTGAGGGTAGGTTGGACAGGAGAGGAACAGGATGTCTAAAGTATAGAGGAGAAAAAGAAGGTGATACCTTAAGAGTCTGCAAGTTGACTGAGAAAGGAGTTTAGACTGAGAACAAAATAATGTTGCAAGAAGAGACTGAAGCGAGAAGTGGGAACCAGAACAAGGGATTTGCAAGCTATGTGAAGAAATTTGGACCTTATAATGGTACTAGCTAATGATGTGAGCCCAGTCATTTATCTTCTTTGAGTTTCAGTCTCCACTGTGTAAAACGGGAGTAACAGTATCTGCTCTGCCTACCAAACGAGATCTGAGTTGTTCAAATAAAATACATATGGACATATAGACAAACGCGCAGGTTCACACTGGCTTAGGAAAACTGTCATACATTATCACTACAGCATCTCAAGTCAGTTTCAGAAAATACAAGCAGCTGCCTTCTCTTTCCTCCCATTTCCCTCAACCCCTGTGGAGGAAAAAAAAAGTCCCCTTTGGAAATGAAAGATTCTCCCCAGTCCTTTGGCAAAGCTTTCTTAAGCAATAATCCATAATGCAATCTTCACTGAAATTGTATTTCAGCCCCCCTCTGCTAAAAATACAAATACACGTGACTTTAGCCTCAGAATGGCCTTTGTCCCTTTCTGCCCCTGGTGCGCACCTTCCTAAGTGGCTGTCTTCGCTGTGGGCGCCAGCCTGTGTGATAACATTATAATTTTGTGTACATTGTACTCTCAGAGGCCATGCTGAGGCCAGCACGAGGAAATGGCAATTGACAGCAGGCCCAGTCTTCTTTGTGAAAATCTGTGGCTTCCTCCTCTCCGGGTTCACTGGGTTTGAGCCACTGAATTTGGGTACCTGGCACCAAGAGACACAGGAACAGGTACCATCAGGCCTCTCATTTGAGTGCTTTGTTAAAAAAAAAAAAAAGTTAGTTGCAATTGGTGAGGTGGTGGAGGTGAGGAGGAGGTTCAAAGAATGGCTTGGGTAGGGAGGCAGGCAATAGACCCAGAACTCAATTTTCTGGACCCATGAACTCTGAGTTGCCAGAATCCAGAACCAAATCTGGCAAGGCCTTAAAAATCAGCAGGGTTAATGGTTTGCATCATCTTTTTACCTACTGCAATACAATAGCTCCCCACTCAAGTAACTTTTATACTGCTAATTAACAACTCAGGAAACATTTGAGAAATATTTATTAAATGCCTATTCTGAGCTAACACTTGTAGGCACTAGGGATTCAGTGATGAATAAGGTGCAATTTATTGTGCATGAATTTACACTGGGTAAGGAATCGATTGATTGTGTGATCAGTGCAAGATGCTGGTATTTTGATGAGAAGTTGCTAAAAGGCAACGGCCCACAAGGGGTTAAATGAAAAGCCACATTCAACTTGCCCTAGTGACTCTAATGCTAGCATTCAAAAAGGTTCCACCATCACCTCTTTTTGCCTTTACTTATTCTCTTCATTTGCATGGAGAAAGGAGAGCCAAAGCCTCTTACCCATTACCCCACCTATTGAGCCACAGACCCAAACAGAGCTCAGATTATCTATTTAATTCTCCAGCCTGCAAGGGGGCATTTACCCATTGTCTCTGTCTTAGCCAAATGTAATGGATTAGTTCAGAGCCCAGGGGGAAAAGGCATGAATACTGTGTTCAGAAGGAAAGCTGTACAGAGCGGAGATATGAATTCAGAGGATGAATTTATAAAACAGAAAAGTCTAATGAGTTTATAAGCAACCCCTGTGAGGCTCAGGGGTAGGGTGTACGCTGTCCAGAGCCACGACTCTCAGTTCACATCTCGGATGGTCCCCTGTGCTCCACCAAAGGCAATCCCATCCCTAAGCTTAGCCCAGACCATGGCTATCCACCACCAGGGGGATGAGGTGAGGCTTGGGGGTGGGAGGACAGCCACTCAGGCTACATCAGGCAGAGAGAAACATCCACTGCAGCTGCGTTTCCTGAGAAACCCCTAGCAGCTGAGAATGGGAAAGTACCCAGTCAGACAGGACTGCTCCTGACTCTTTCATCAAAGATCACATACCGGAAGGAGGAGGAAGATGTTGTTAGGCATCTTAATCCTTCAGGCAAGGCCCAAGAAAGCAGCCTCCCACAGAGGCCCAAGGAAGAAACAGGTCTGGTTCCTGAAAAGATGCAGCCACAGGCAGGGAAGCCAGTCAAATCTATACATACACACACACATGAGAAGCCCTGATAAGAAAGCA
Organism: Cephalophus harveyi; assembly: GCA_006410635.1. Lineage (NCBI taxonomy): Eukaryota > Metazoa > Chordata > Mammalia > Artiodactyla > Bovidae > Cephalophus > Cephalophus harveyi. Next base: position 79,290 of record SJYT01040430.1, read on the forward strand.
AGGGAGAGAAAATATCTTGATGGAATATTCTGATCAAGTGTGAGTTCCCATAGAGACCCTTTTGTGAATAACCAGGAAATAATCACACGACCTCCACTTCAAATGGGGAACAAATCTAACTGAATCTAATTCTGAAAGTAGCTCAAGCTCTTGCTCTTGCTAGCAAGCTCCAGCTGTGGAACCAGAACTGATTTTCCAGCAAGTCATTGATCTGTGACTCCAGGCAAGTTACTTGACTTCTCTGAGTCTTACCTGTGAAAGGAAGAGAACAGTCCCTTCCTCAAGACACTGCTTTATATAATATACGTGATATACTTAAGACAATGTTTGCCTCACTCTAAGAACTCCTTCAAGTCAACAGATACAGACGGTACAAAGTATTGGGTGTCAACAGGCTCAAGGATGCATTGTGCAACACAAGGAATAGAGCCAATATTTTTTAATATCTGTAAATGGGAAGTAATGTTTCAAAATTGTATAAAAAATAATTTTAAAAAGTTTTTAAAAAGAAGAAGAATGAACTATGATACACACAGACTTCTCTGATGGCTCAGTGCTAAAGAATCTGCCTGCCAATGCAGGAGAAGCAAGAGATGCAAGTTCAGTCCCTGGGCTGGGGAGATCTCCTGGAGAAGGAAATAGCAATCCTCTCTGGTATTCTTGCCTGGAAAACCCCATGAGCAGAGGGTGTCATGCATGACCTAGCAACTAAACAACAACGATACATGCACAGCATGGAATGAATCACATAGACATCATGTTGACCAAAGTGAAAGTGAAAATGAAGTTGCTCAGTCGTGTCCGACTCTTTGCTACTCCTTGGACTGTAGCCTACCAGGCTCCTCCGTCCATGGGATTCTCCAGGCAAGAGTACTGGAGTGGGTTGCCATTTCATTCTCCAGGGGATCTTCTGGACCCAGGGATTGAACCCGGGTCTCCCACATTCCAGGAAGACGCTTTAACCTCTGAGCCACCAGGGAAGCCCGAAAGAAGCCAGAAGCAAAGAGAACATGCTGTATAATTCCACTGATATGAGGTTCAGGGAGAGGCATGGCTAACTGGGGCTCAGAAAAGCACCTCCGGGGGAGCTGACTGGGACGGGGCATGGGGGAAAGTGCTGGGGTTCTGGAAGTGTTCTGCACGTTGTCATGATGGTTACACAGTGTCTGTGTGTGTGCTCAGTCACTCAGTCTTGTCTCACTCTTTGCCACCCCGTGGACTATAGCCAACCAGGCTCTTCTGTCCATGGTGTTTGCAGGCAAGAACACTGGAGCAGGTTGCCATTTCCTCCTCCAGGGGATCTTCCCAACTCAGGGACTGAACCCATGTCTCCTGCATCTCCTGCATTGGCAGGCAGATTCTTTACCACTGAGCCACCTGGGAAGCCCCCATACAAGTATGCTAAGTCACTTCAGTCATGTCCAACTCTGCGTGATCCCATAGACGGTAGCCCACCAGGCTCCCCCGTCCCTGGGATTCTCCAGGCAAGAACACTGAAGTGGGTTGCCATTTCCTTTTCCAATGCATGAAAGTGAAAAGTGAAAGGGAAGTCGCTCAGTTGTGTCCAACCCTTAGCATGGACTGCAGCCCACCAGGCTTCTCCATCCATGGGATTTTCCAGGCAAGAGTACTGGAGTGGGGTGCCATCGCCTTCTCCCCATCCAAGTATATACATATATAAAAACTCTTCATGCTGTATACTTAATTTTTTTCTTTCATGTCCTATTTATTCCCCATACCAACTAAAATGCGCTGTAAGCACTATACTGTTTTTATGTCACCCTTCAGTTCTTTTCTTTAAGAAAATGCAAAGAAGCTTACAGAGTGCCTAGCATGATGTCTGGTCCAGAGGAAGTCTTCAGTAAGTGTTAATATCACTTGGGAAAAAAAAAAGTAAAAGATACCAACAGTATTACTATTGCCACTGTCATCAATAGCAGCAACACGACAGAGCCTGTGGCTCATCAGACATCTTCTCTGTCATCACCACAGGGATGTGACTGCAGGGAGTGAGGAAATTGGGTTGAATTTAGGGTATATGTTGGCTGATGCCTTCTGCAACACATTGGATCTAGAGGTTGATTATTAAAATTCTGATTCTTTCTAATAGGAGAACTTATACTAAGAACTGAGCAGAAAAGGCATTCTTATCCCTCATACTCAGTTGAGGAACTCAGGGTGGTAAAGACTTGGGTGCTGAAGTCATTTGTCTATGAATACAGCTAGTGGAGCAGAGTCAAGGAAAAAAGGCAAATCTTCATATTCCAAGATATTTCTATCTGTTTGGAAAATTTCTTTCAAGATATTTAGAGATTAATTCCTTCATCCTGAAGGGAAAAATAAAAACAGGTTGTTTTTTTCCTAAAAATTTCTACAGGGAAACAGACCTTCTAAATATGAATGAATAAAATTAAGCTTAATTGCCACCTGCATCCTCCATGACATCCAGGCAGAAACAAGTGGGTGGATCTTGCATTTTAGGCAACAGGAATAGCATTATTCAAAATCACAGAAGTTTAGAATAGCTAGATGCTTTAGAAAATTCTGGTGTAGCTAGAGTATAGATCAAGGAATGAAGAGTTACCGAAGAGAGGGAATAATGAAAGCCAACATTTACTGAATATTTACTGAGTGCCACACACTGTTCTCAGTGATTATATACATGTATAAGTTTACTTCATCATCTCAGTAATTTTACAAGTATGAATTACCATCATCCCCATTTCACAGAAGGGAAAACTGAGATGGTTAAGTACCTTGCTCAAGGTCATTCAGCTAGTAAGTAGTAAAGCACACATATAAACCCTAGAATTAGCCTTAGCCACTGCATTGTTACTGAGAACCTGAAGGCCAAGTTTAAGACAATTGACTTCATTCTTTGGAAAAACGGGAATCTCCTGAAGGCTCTTAAGTTGGGGAATGGCATAGTCAGACTTAACCTTTTAGAAAGATTCAGCTGATTGAAATACACAGAATGGGATTTGAGGTGTATAGAACAAAAAACATGATGGCCAGGTTGGAAGCCTTTCAATGTGCAGGGAACTGGTGCTGAGGGTCTGATGGTAGGAAGGATCAATGAGTACAGGGGAGCTGGTGCAGGCTATGCAAGGGGAAGATGTAATGGCACTTGGTGACAGACAGGATATACAACATAGGAGAGAAGGAAGTATAAAGGGTGATCCTTCAAAGTGTAGATGCAGTCTTAACAGGCAGATCCTGCCCTTCAAGTAATGAGGAAATAGGACAGCCTTACCCTGACAAAGAACAGAGTTCTAGGAGATTGATGATGTTCTTGTCACGTCTCTGAGCCCAGGTGTGTGAATTCAGAATGCTGATCCAAATCACAAGCATCCTTAAGCAGGCTGTCAGCCTCACGACGCTGCTTTCTTTCTTCAGCCTTTTATTCTCTTTCTTTCCTCCTTCCTTCTCATTTTCCTTCCTTCTTTCTCTTTCTTCCTCTCCTTCTTGCTAATGAATACAACCATATTAGGTTTCTTTATTTTAAAATAACAAATGCAATATGCAGAAAATTCAAGCAATATGAAAAACAAGACAAAACAAAAAAGTTGCCTGAAATCTTACCACCATCAACACCTTGGTGAAGGGCTCTCCACGCATTCATGACTGCACAGCACACACACACACATTCACATGCTCTTCTTTTTACTTTGGAAATGCGCTTTTTTCACTTATCTTTTCATGGAAAGAAAGTCAATGAATCTGGAGCGGAGTCATCTTTTTCAGTGCCGAAGTGTTACTTCATTAACTGTATGTATCGCAGTCTATTACGAATCCAGCAACAGCCAAGTGAGGAGATGGCAATTCCTCTCCCTTCAAAATATCTATCAAGCTGAATAAAACTAACAAAATCAACCATTTCAAGCACTCAGGAAATTTACCAAAGTTCAGTTCAGTTCAGTCGCTCAGTCGTGTCCAACTCTTTGCGACCCCATGAATTGCAGCACGCCAGGCCTCCTTGTTCATCACCATCTCCCGGAGTTCACTCAGACTCACATCCATCGAGTCCGTGATGCCATCCAGCCATCTCATCCTCGGTCGTCCCCTTCTCCTCCTGCCCCCAATCCCTCCCAGCATCAGAGTCTTTTCCAATGAGTCAACTCTTCGCATGAGGTGGCCAAAATACTGGAGTTTCAGCTTTAGCACCATTCCTTCCAAAGAAATCCCAGGGCCGATCTCCTTCAGAATGGACTGGTTGGATCTCCTTGCCGTCCAAGGGACTCTCAAGAGTCTTCTCCAACAAGTTTACCAAAAGCATAGAACAATTTGAGAAACATTGATATTCGAAAAATCTTGGGTCACAACAGTGATAATCTGCTGTATTCTTGCCTGGAACTGCCTCCATTTCCATCACTATCAGGCTCTGTTGATGTGAAGCTCAAAGAGGGCAGGACAAACCTCAAAGACCAGTGGCTTCTCCACCAGCTAGAAAGGGGCTCCCTGGACTTGGGGGTGGGAGATAACCACTCTCAGGGGTGTTTTCAGTGGAAGGGATGAGCATTGAATTGGTCAGTGGGGACAGTCAATGGCTCCAGAAGTCTAAGATGGCAGTCATGGGTGAGATAAGCATGTTTTTGGCTGACGCTACTAATGTGTGCACATACTCCTGGTTAATCTCAAGACTGAGCACAAATACACAGGTCACAGAAAAAAAAAAGCACAGTGGAAAGTCGAAGCCAGGGCAGCTCAACTCTGAATGTGCTCTTTGCTCCACAAACAGTTCCAAGGCAGCCTTTTTGGCTTGAAGTGTTTGAACACAACCTCTGTCTGACTGTTGGCCGACTACCAGGCTGTGCAAGCAAACACAGGGCAGCTCTTAGGCTCAAACCAAACAAAAAATCTGAGCACAGATCTTAGCACTGTACACTGAGAGAGGAGGGAGACAGAGCTCACAGATTTAGCTCATGCAGGTTATTAAACAAAGATGCAGATAGACCAAAAAAAGAAAAAAAAAAAGAACAATAGCAACAGAGTTACTAAAATATATTAACAAAATGTCCAGATTCCAACCAAGATATTATGAGACAAGCAAAGCAGAAGGAAAGCAGAACTCAGACTGTGGGGTAGCGTGGGGAGGTAGTCAGTAGAAACTGTCTCTGAGTGTCCCAGATGTTGGATTATGCAGAACAAGACTTCAAAGCAGAAACTATAAATGGTCCAAGAACTAATGAATTTCAAAACTTTGTAACACATCTCTAAGCCACAGTGGGTAGAAACAACTAATTATTTCCACTTAATTTCTTCTCTGTTTTGCAACGTTGGCTTGAAAGGGGTTGAAATTGGTGGTGAATGTATGTCAGCAACACAAGAAAGAGAGAAAGGACAGAAAAACCATTTGAAAAAGTACTGACACAAATTTTCTCACATTGGTGGAAATCTACAAACTTCAAGTATTGGAATCTTAATCTACAACTTCAAGAAGCTCAATGAGCCACAAAGTAAGATGAATACAAAGAGATCTATACCTACACATATCATAGTCAAACTTCTGAAAGACACAAAGAAAAATCCAAGTAGCAACAGAAATCTATAATGAGTCCCCTGCGTACAAGACGTATATTTCCAATATTTTGTCATCATAAGCAGTGCTAGAATGGACACGTGTATGATCATCTCCCCAGGATAATTTCCTTGAGGTGGAATTGTTGAGCCAAAAGATATCCTCACTGAGTAACCCTGCTTGTTCTCTAACGCAGGGTTAGCCCTTGTACAGAGAACTTGATCTTGTCTTTACTTTTTAAATCTCAGATGCATGCTGTTCACTCTTCTTGGAACTCTCCACCACATCAATTCTTCCATAACTAATTACATCTAGTAATTCAAGTCTCAGCTTAAATATTTTCCTGGAGAGACCTTTCATGACCACTCAACCAAAAGCAGAACCCACCCAACCACTCCTATTTCTCTCTCTCATAGAACCCCAATTATTTCCTTTATAGCATTTCCCACATTTTATCATTGAAGTCAGTTCTGTGATTCACTGTTTAATGTCTCTCTACATCTATTAAGACAGGGACATCATCTTTCCTGTTCACCATCGTATATTAATACTTAATGCCAGGCGCATAACAGAGACTTAATAAATGTTCACTGAATAAATTTGCTTTGCTAAGGCAAACACATGCTAGAATTTTTTAAAGTAAAAATCTCTGCTGTAACTAGCCTGGCCCCAGCCTCACTATCAAAGTCTCCATTGTTGCTTTTTTTGGCCATTCTGCCCTTCCTTTTTTGATAGGGAGCCCCTTTCCTATCTCTCCTGGTTCTCTACTAGTAATTTGACCCCATACCCTGGTTTTGATAACTTGCTTTGGACACAATGTATCCTGCTAGATATACTGTCAGGCCCCTCCAACAGAGGAATCACCTTCCAGCAACACACACTGAGCCTCTGCTTAGCACTGATCTGGGTTTTCACTGCAGCAGGTCTTTAAGTCAACTTGCATGGCCCAAGACTGCAGACTACTTTAGCTGAGTCATCAGGAGAGAAGGGCTAGGCTCCTCAGTGGTCCAGAGGAGAGACCATCCTTCCTGCATTGCGGAAATCAGCGCATGCTTGGAAGATGTGAGTTAAGAAAGGAGATTCTGCATTATCACAGCTGACACAAGGGAGTGCAGCACATTGCTCATTAGAGCGCAGTAGCACACATGTCGGAGAAGGCAATGGCCCCCCACTCCAGCACTTTTGCCTGGAAACTCCCATGGACGGAGGAGCCTGGTGGGCTGCAGTCCATGGGGTCGCTGAGTCACACACGACTGAGCAACTTCACTTTCACTTTTCACTTTCATGCATTGGAGAAGGAAATGGCAACCCACTCCAGTGTTCTTGCCTGGAGAATCCCAGGGATGGCGGCACCCAGTGGGCTGCCGTCTGTGGGGTCGCACAGAGTCGGACACGACTGAAGCAACTTAGCAGCAGCAGCAGCACACATGTGCCAGAGTGGACTTATAAATGGACATCCGCTTATTTGTGTGTTCATTGCTGGTATCTACAAACGGAATAGTCCTCTATGAGCTGAGGGTTTCATTTCTGTCATTTGGGAATTTTTGTTTGTTTTTGCTTTTGTTTTTTACTGAAGTATAGTTGATGTATAATATTATAAACATTACAGGTGTAGAAGATAGTGATTCACAAATTTTAAGGGTCATACTCATAGTTATTACAAAACACTGGCTATATTCCCTGTGTTGTACAACATATCCTTGTAGCTTCTGTGATACATAACAGTTTGTATCTCTTCCCCTCCTACTCCCACACTTCCCCTCCTCCTTCCCTTTCCCCATTGGTAACCACTAGTTTGTTTCCTACGTTTCTGAGTCTGCTTCCCCTTTTGTTATATTCATCAGTTTGTTGTATGTTTTAGATTCTACATGTAAATAATATCATCAGTATTTTTCTTTTGCCATCTGACTTATTTCACTTAGCAAAATAACCTCCATATTGCTGCAAATGGCAAAATTTCATTCTTTATTATAGCTTAGTAACATTCCATTATGTGTACATATACATATATAGATGTGTGCATGTGTGTGGGGGGGGTGTGTATATCAGTTGATGGACACTTAAGCCACTTCCATATCTTGGCAGCTGCAAATAACATGAATTGCTATGAACACTGGTTTGCATGTATCTTTTTGAATGAATGTTTCTGTTTTGTTTTTTAGGTTATATTCAGGAGTGGGATTGCTTCCGTAAGGAAAACAGCAGTGTGAGTGAGGTGATTAATGTGGTCCAGTTTACCACAGTCCCCAGCACTCCCTAATGTCAACTGGACCATGTTAATCACCTCACTCACACTGCTGCTTTCTTTATGGTAAAGAAAAGCATGTGTCCCCAGACCTCTCTGGGGAAAGAAACACAGATTGAAAGAGCTCTGATTTCTTACATTAAAATCACTTTCTTCATTGAGACCCTAAACTCTGTTGAAGAAACCTGAACGGCCCCCCCCCTTCCCATCAGTCACCTCTCTCCATCAGTTTGCCATACAATTCCTGTAATCTCTCCAATTCTCTGTACATCAGTTTATCAATCCGCAAAAAGGGGGCTTTCTTCTTGATCCTCTCTCCCGCTACCCAATAAGAAGGCTGCAGAAGCCGTTTGAGAACATCTGTAAGAGTGATGAGCTTCCCACAGGCAAGTACCCAAGGATACTTGCTGACATGCTGAGTCTTATTAGTTGTTTACCCTCCTCTAAGTGACACTCATAGAAGGAGTACGCAGGGCTTCTCTGGTGGTCCCGTGGTAACGAGTCTCCCTTGCAATGCAGAGGACACTGATTCAGTCCCTGGTTGGGAAGATGCCACACGCCACAGAGCAACTAAGCCTGCGAACAGCAACTACTGAGCCCATGCACCACAGCCGCTGAAGCCCACACACCGAGAGCCCCTGCTCTGCAACAAGAGAAGCCACTGTAATGAGAAACCCACCCACCACGACGGAGAGTAGTCCCCGTCCACCACAGCTAGGGGAACCCGGCGCACAGGAACAAAGATGCAGCACAGCCAGAAATAAATAAATGCATAAATAAATTAAGAAAAAAAAAGAAGTGGTGCATAACCCACGGTCAGACAATGCTAAGCAGTATTTCAAGTCCAGCCTCTACTGCTGCTGCTGTTGCTGCTGCTAAGTTGCTTCAGTTGTGTCCGACTCTGTGCGACCCCATAGATGGCAGCCCACCAGGCTCCCCCATCCCTGGGATTCTCCAGGCAAGAACACTGGAGTGGGTTGCCATTTCCTTCTCCAATGCATGAAAGCGAAAACTGAAAGTGAAGTCGCTCAGTCCTGTCCGACTCCCAGCGACCCCATGGACTGCAGCCTACCAGGCTCCTCCATCCATGGGATTTTTCAGGCAACAGTACTGGGGTGGGGTGCCATTGCCTTCCCCGCCAGCCTCTACTACAGACCTATAAGTTGACTAAATTCTATAGAGAAAATCTCAGCATTGTGGGAAAGAGGAGTAGAGCAAAAGGAATTCTGTTATAACCTGTGTTGCTAAACACAGGGGATGAGCAGACAGGAAGTGGTGAATCTGGAAAACAGATTCATATATTGCTATAGTTCATTGTGGCCTTACTGTATGCTACACACCTTATATCCATGCTGCTGCTGCCGCTGCTAAGTTGCTCAGTCATGTCCGACTCTGTGCGACCCCAGAGACGGCAGCCCACCAGGCTCCGATGTCCCTGGGATTCTCCAGGCAAGAACACTGGAGTGGGTTGCCATTTCCTTCTCCAATGCATGACAGTGGAAAGTGAAAAGTGAAAAAAGTGAAGTCACTCAGTCGTGTCCGACTCTTCAAAACCCCATGGACTGCAGCCTACCAGGCTCCTCTGTCCATGGGATTTTCCAGGCAAGATTACTGGAGTGGGTTGCCATTGCCTTCTCTGTTATATTCATGATCTCATTGATCTCACTTAATTCTTAAAAAAAAAATCTTTATAGCTATTATTATTTTCAGTTTACAAAAACGGTAGCCTGAGCCCCAGAGAGATTAAGTCATATTTCAAAGACACACAGCTAGTTAAGTAAGTGAAAAAGCCATGGTTCAATTTTAGGGCCTGAATTCTGAATGGCAATGTAATTTTGCTTCTCTGTAGTTAAAGGGTAAAAGAAGAAGTTGCATTTATTAAGCAAATATTATATACCAGAAAGTGAAGAGGAACTAAAGAGCCTCTTGACTAAGGTGAAAGAGAAGAGTGAAAAAGCTGGCTTAAACTGGGATGACCCTGAGGGATGGGATGGGGGACACATGTACACCTGTGAATGATTCATGTCAATGTATGGCAAAAACCACTATAATACTGTAAAGTAATTAGCCTCAAATTAAAATAAATAAATTAATTTAAAAAACTCAACATTCAAAAAAATGAAGATCATGGCATCTGCTCCTATCACTTTATGGCAAATAGATGGGGAAAATGTGGAAACAGTGTCAGATTTCATTTTCTTGGGCTCCAGAATCAAAGCAGATGGTGACTGTAGCCATGAACTTAAAATACACTTGCTCCTTGGAAGAATGTGTGACAAACCTAGACAGCATATTAAAAAGCAGAGATATCACTTTGTCGACAAAGGTCCATCTAGTCAAAGCTATGGTTTCCAGTAGTCATGTATGGATGTCAGTTGGACCATAAGAAAAGGCTGAGTGCCGAAGAATTGATGCTTTTGAACTGTGGTGCTGGAGAATACTCTTGAGTCCCTTGGACAGCAAGGAGATCAAACCAGTCAATCCTAAAGGAAATCAGTCCTGAATATTCATTGGAAGGACTGATGCTGAAGCTGAAGCGCCAACATTTTGGCCACCTGATGTGAAGAGCTGACTCACTGGAAAAGACCCTGATGCTGGGAAAGATTGAGGGGAAGAGAAAAAGGGGGCAACAGAGGATGAGATGGTTGAATGGTATCACTGACTCAATGGACATGAGATTGAGCAAACTCAGGGAGATAGTGAAGGACAAGGAAGTTTGGTGTGCTGCACTTCATTGGGTCACTAAGAGTCAGACATGACTTAGGGACTGAACAACAAGGTAGGGTGTTTTATATTTTTTTATAAAAAACAAAAAATGTATATAAAACTGCTCTGTTGAGGTATAATTTACATACCATAGACTTCACTGTTTTTAAGTATACAGTTCCAAGATTTTTAGTGTATTTCCAAAATGCCACAATCTAATTTTAGAACATTCCATCACCCTGAAACGATGCCTTGTGTCTATATGTAGTCAATCCCTGTTCCTACCCTCTGCTCCCAGCAATAACTAATCTACTTTCTTCCTCTAGAGATTTGCTTTTCACCGTAGTTCTTCTAATTAGAATGATATAATATGTAAACTTTTACATCGGGCTTATTTTACTGAGCATATTTTCGAGGTTCACCCATGTTTTAGCATCTCATTGCTTTTTATTTCATCGTATGGATATACACCATTTTATATGTCCTTCTACCAGATCATGAACATTTGAATTGATTTCATTGTTTTATAAATAATGCTGCTGAGAGAATTCCCAAATAAGTCTTTTGTTACACGAGTTTTCATATGAATAGATATCCATGAGGGGAATTCTGGGTCATATGGTAAATTCCTGTTTAACATTTTAAGAAACTCAAATTGTTTTCCAAAGTAGCTCCAGGCACATCAGGGTGAAACATAGCCTAACCAACACTTAGTCACCTATCTGGCCCAGCAGCCATCAGTCTGCACTGGGCTATGTTCTGTGCCATCATAGGAAACTCTACTTCACATTGACAAAGAAAACCCACCTTTACTAGAATATGTGTGAAGTGTTCATCTGTCAGTCCTGTCTCATTCTTTGCGACTCCATGGACTGTAGACCCCCAGATCTGTCCATGGAATTTTCCAGGTAATAATGCTAGAGTGGGTAGCAATTCTCTTCTCCAGGGGATCTTCCCAACCCAGGGATCAAAGCCGGGTCTCCTGCCTTGCAGGCAGATTCTTTACTGTCTGAACCAACAGGGTAGCCCCCTACTAGAATGTACATATTTTAAAACTGAATAGTCTGTGGTGAAAAGAATCTGCAATTTGGAACAGCATTCACTGTAAAGCAAAGACCCCCTGGGGCAGCGGTATTAAAAATAAAAAAAAAAGGCTTCAAAGTTATCTCTTCATATCCAATATGCAAAATATTATGGTAAAATTGGAGGTGTTCCAAATAAAAGAAGGTGGAGTTTGAGTTGTGTTATTAATCATATTTTATAGAAGAAGAAACTGGGACTCAGAGGAGTTCAGCAATTAGCCCAGAGTCACACAGCTGGTGGGAAATGGTCTGGTTGGAACTCAACTCCACGTCCTTAGGAACTGAGCTAAGGCCTCTATCTGTGCCAGAGTTGCCCACTAAGGGCCATTGCCCTCACACAGAATAAATTTGCCTCCTTAACTTCTGTGATTCCAGTGCCAATCATAATGTTTGACACACAGAGGTGCTCTGTAAGTATCTTTTAAATGAATAAAAAGTGCTCCATAAATATATGTGATAAAAATGTTATGTTTTAATTTGATAACCAACATGGATTTTTCAGGTGGGAGAAAAAAAAATAAGTTCTGTATAACTGTCTTAATGTAACTGAATATTCAAGTGTTATTGGAAGAAAAAAGATCATATATTTACTAGTGCTTTCTATGTACAGGGTATTGTACTTGTTGCTATGGGATTTGAGGGAATGTCATATAGTGCCTGATCCACATTGGATTTAGAAAGCTACTAGGAAAGGAAACCGATTTCTTAAGTACCCAGCTGCCCTACTTTTTCTGTTTCCTTTAAGCCCCACAACAACCCTAAACCTATATATAAACAATTTCATCTCATATCCAAAAATGACCTGCTCAAAGTCACCCATATTTAGTGAAGCCCTCTTCTTCACACTGCACCACAAAAGGTTTGAAAATCTACATTTGTGATCCAAGAATTAGATAAGAACAGAGGAAAACAACCCTTGAACTGTTACAAGCCAGTTCAAGATTCTTTGCAGAAATGTTATGAATTAAAAGGAGAGTGACTCTGAGCCTCAGTTTCCTCATTCATGCTGCTAAGTCGCTTCAGTCATGTCCGACTCTGTGCGACCCCATAGACAGCAGCCCACCAGGCTCTGCCGCCCCGGGATTCTTCAGGCAAGAACACTGGAGTGGGTTGCCATTTCCTTCTCCAATGCATGAAAGTGAAACGTGAAAGTGAAGTCACTCAGTCGTGTCCGACTCTTCGCGACCCCATGGACGGCAGCCCACCAGGCTCCTCCATCCATGGGATTTGCCAGGCAAGAGTGCTGGAGTGGGTTGCCATCGCCTTCTCTGTCCTCATTCATAGATTGGGTCATAAATGTGCCCTCTTCCCAGTAGGGTTGTAAAGGTCAGCTGCTTCAACGGATGTGGAAGAACTATTGAGACAGAAAGTATAAGACCCCCTGTCCTAAGCCCTTGATGGGGCCTCTGTCCGCTTACCATTTTTTCAAAACTATTCTTTGCAAGATTGCCAGTGATCTACAAATCAGGTAGTAACATTTCTAGTCTTTTTCAGCCACGTTCCCCCTGCAACCTTTTGGAAATATTTGATACCAGTTATCTACTCCCTCTTCTTTTTTTCTGAAACACTGTCTCCACATCTCTGTATTTATCTTTCTCTCCTGTACATGCTCACACACAGGCACCCACACAAACCATCCATCACCTCTCTTCTGACCATTCCTTTGCTCGTTCCATTCCTCTCTCCAATATCTTCACATACCTCTTCCCTAAGATATGCCTTGAATCTTTCATTTCTCTCTATACTTTCTCTTCTCTGTTGCTAGTTGTTCTGATCCAGTATCATGGCTTCAATAATCCCATCTATATGGACATCAAATTTATTTCTCCTGTTTGACATTTTCACTTCTAATAAGTGTTATCAGAAAACATAAAAGCACCTTCCAACAGGTACCTGAGTCAGTTCTAGTACATTTTATCTGTAGTCATGAAATAATAATTTCTCCCCTGTGTTAATGTGGATTTTTTACAGATAGTAGTGTCATAAAGTCTGGGCTATGAAAATAATCAGACCCAAGTTCTAAACTTGGTTTAGTCTTCTGAACTATAAAATGGAAATTAAACTTAACATCACTTAAAAAGATAACTTTCATTAAAGATTATTATAAACAGTGACTGAAATAACAAGGGCTGAGTGCTCAGCATGGTGTCCAATTTCTAGTAAATATAGTAAACAACAGCTATATTAGTAGTAGAAGCATTCCTTGTACTATAATCAGAGGTCAGTACACTTTTCTGTACAAGGATGGACAGTGAATATTTTAGCCTTTCAGGACATATAAGGTCACTGTCATATTTTGTTCTTCGTTTGTCTGTGTTATTGTCAGGGTTTTCCAGAGAAACAGAGCAAATATTTATTTGGAATTGGCACGTGTGATTTTGAAGCCTGAGAAGTCCCAAGATCTACAGTTGGCAAGCTGGAGCCACAGGGAGAGCCAGTGACGTAGTTCCAAGTCCAAGTCTGAAGGTCTGAGAACCAGGAGAACTGATGGTGTGAGCTCTAGTGTGAGTCTCAGTCTGAAGGCAGGAGAATTATGTCCCAGCTTGAAAACAGTCAAGTAGAGAGAAAGAATTCTCCTTACTCAACACTTTTGTCTATCTAGCCTTCAACACATTGGGTGAGGCCCACCCACACAGGGAAAGACAATCTGCTTTATTCAGCCTATTACTTTATATTTGAAGATATACCCAGAGAATAAAATTTAACCAAATATCTGGATACCTCAAATATTGGACTTCCCTGATAGCTCAGTTGGTAAAGAATCTGCCTGCAATGCAGGAGACCCCAGTTAGATTCCTGGGTTGGGAAGATCCGTTGGAGAAGGGATAGGCTACCCACTCCAGTATTCTTACCTGGAGAATTACATGGACTGTAAGTCCATGGGGTCACAAAGAGTTGGACATGACTGAGCAACTTTCACTCAATGGATACCTCTTGACTCCACAAAGCTGACATACAAAATTAGCCATCACATTACGTTTGTTTGTTTTACAGCGATCTAAAAAAATGTAAAAATCATTCTTATCTGCTGGGCCACATATAAACAGCACCTAGGCCAAATTTAACCCTTGCACAGTCTGGTCTAGAACCTCCAATACAATGAAGCTGTGAGACCAGATTTCCTGTCTTTTTCTTGATAAACAAAGGAAACTTTGTTTTTTCACCATTAAGTGTCACATTAGCTATAGGTTTCTCATAGATATGATTTACAGTTAGAAATTATTCCTGCTTCTAGTTTATTGGGAGATTTTGTCATGAATCCTGAATTTTTTCAAATAGCTTCCCAGGTGGCACTAGTGATAAAGAATCTGCTTGACAATGCCAGAGATTTAAGAGACCCAGGTTCAATCCCCAGGTCAGGAAGATCCCCAAGAGGAGGGCATGGCAACCCACTCCAGTATTCTTGCTGGAGAATCTCCATGGACAGAGGAGCCTGGCAGGCTACATACAGTCCATAGGGTTGCAAAGAGGTGGACACAACTGAAGCAACTTAGCACACAACATGCATGCACACACAAGATAATACGGTTTTTATATTTTATTAATACAGTGTATTATATTAGTTTGGGGATGTTAAATTTAGCTTGAATTCCTGTAATAAATTCTACTTGGTTGTAGCACAAAATCTTCTGTTTATACGGTTGTGAATTCAACTTCCTAACACTTTCTTGAGGATTTTTGCATCTATATTCATGAAGAATATTGATCTGTAGTTTCACTTTCCTGTGATACCTTGTTTGGCTTTGATATTAGGTTAATACTAGCCTCATAGAATAAGTTGGAAAGTGGTCCCTCCTCTTTTAAATTTTGGAAGAGTTTGCAAATGATTCACGTTAGTTCTTTAAAAGTTCGCTATACCTCTCCAGTAAAGTCATCTGGGCCCTGGGTTTTTTTTACGGGAAAGTTTTAAATTATTCATTCAGTGTCTCTACTTGCTATAAGTCTATTCACATTTTCAGTCTCTCTTTGAATCAGCTTTGTTCATTTATGTCTTTCTGAGAATTAGTCCATTTTATCTAAGTCGCCTTATTTGTTGGCATGAAGTTGTTCATAGAATTCCCTTACAAATATTTTAATTTCTGTAAGGTCATTAATAATTGCTATAGACTGAAGTTTGTGCCCCCTAAAATTCATATGTTGAAATCTAACCCCCAATGTAATGATGATTGGGAGTGGAGCCTTTGGGATGTGATTAGGTTATGAAGCTAGAGTTTTCATGAATGGAATTTCTGCCTTTGTAAAAGATATCCCAGGGCTTCTCAGGTGGCTCAGTGGTAAAGAATCCACCTGCCAATGAAGGAGACGCAGGAGACTCAGGTTCAATCTCTGGGTCAGGAAGATCCCCTGGAGGAGGAAATGGCAACTCACTTCAGTATTCTTGCCTGGAAAATCCCATGGACAGAGGAGCCTGGTGGACTATAGTCCATTTGTTCACAAAGAATTGGACACAATTTAGCAACTGAGCACACTCGCATACAACAGAGATCCCAAAGACTCCCTAGCCCCTTCTGTCATGTGAGGACACAGCAAGAAGATGGAACAGGAAGTAGGAAAACGCTCGCACTCGATCTTGGGCTTCCTAGCCTCTAGGACTGTGAGCAATAAATTGCTGTTCTTTACAAGCCACCTAATCTATGGTATTTTGTTACAGCAACCTGAACTGAGTACGACAGAAATGCCACATTGATTGATATTGGTCATTTGTTCTTTCTCTCTCTTTTTCATCAGTCTAGCAAAATTTTTGTAAATTTTGTCAATATTTTTATTATATTTTTAGTTTTGTCTATTATCTCTTGCTTTCTGTTTTCCATTGATTTTATGTTTCTGTCTCATTTTTTTCCACTATACTTTTTCATTGTCAGCCTTCTGCTTGCTTTGGGTTTAGTTTGTTCTTATTTTTTAAAGTGGAAACTTAAGTAACTGATTTGAAATCTCTGTTCTTCTAACATAGTCATTGAAAGCTATAAATTTTCCTCTAAGTAATGTGTTAGCTGTACCCTGTAAACTTTGGTATGTTTTGTTTTCATTTTCATTCAGTACAAAAGATTTTCTAATTTACTCTGTGTTTTTTTCAATTTCAATCACAGTTTATTTATAATTGTTTTGCCTAGTTTCCAAATATTTGTTAATTTCCCAAATTTCTTTCAGTTGTTGATTTTTAACTTGATACAGTTTTGGTTGGATAATGTATTTTGAATGACTTCAATTCTTTTAAATTTGCTAAGGTTCGCTTTATGGTCTAGCTTCTCTCTGTCCTGGACAATGTTATATGTGTGCCTGAAAAGAATATGAATTCTGCCACTGTTGAGTGGAGTGTTCTCTAATTGTCACTTAGGTCAAAATGGTTGATAATGTTGTTAAAGGCATCTGTATACTTGCTGATTTTGTGTCTGGTTTTATATTAGTCACTGAGAGTGGAATATTGACATCAACTGTTATTATTGAATTGCTTATTTCTCTTTTTAATTATTTCCATTTTTTTTCCTTTTTTCCTTTCTGTATTTTGGGACTCTGTAGTTAAGGTTTACAATTGTTTTATAGCATCCTGAGGAATTGTCCCCAGTAACACATTTTGTCTTAAAATCTATTTTGTTTGATAGTAATATAATACTCTAGCTCTCTTTGGGTTATATGCATGGTACATCTTTTTCCATCCTTTTACTTTCAACCTATTAGACTCTTTAAATCTAAAGAGTACATCTTATAGAAAGCATATAGTTGGATCTTTTTATTATCTAGTCCAGTGATCTGCTTTTAATAGGAGAGATATTCACTTCTAATAAAAGTTCTATTTATAATTAATGTGATGATTACATTTAATGTAATATTAATATGGTTAGATTTACATCTGTATTTTGAAAGTTGTTTTCCGTATGTCTCAAGACTTCTGTGTTCCTCTTATACTACCTTCTTTGGAATAAAATAGATATTTTCTAGTGTACCATTTTGCTACCTTGTTGGATTTTTTCACACTGTCCTTTGAGTTATTTTCTTAGTGGTTTTTCCCAGGATTCTAATATGCTTCCTAATCAATTAGAATATACTTCAGATTAATACTAATTTAATTCCAATAAAGTGTAGAAACTTTGATCCAATATCTATTTGCTTTCTTCACCTTTGTTCTACTATAGTCATATGTTACATTATTATAGGTTCAGTTCAGTTCAGTTGCTCAGTCGTATCCGACTCTTTGCGACTCCATGAATCGCAGCACGCCAGGCCTCCCTGTCCATCACCATCTCTCGGAGATCACTCAGACTCACATCCATCGAGTCAGTGATGCCATCCAGCCATCTCATCCTCGGTCGTCCCCTTCTCCTCCTGCCCCCAATCCCTCCCAGCATCAGAGTCTTTTCCAATGAGTCAACTCTTCGCATGAGGTGGTTTTTTGAGATTGCATCCAAGTACTGCATTTCAGACTCTTTTGTTGACCATGATGGCTACTCCATTTCTTCTGAGGGATTCCTGCCCGCAGTAGTAGATATAATGGTCATCTGAGTTAAATTCACCCATTCCAGTCCATTTTAGTTGGCTGATTCCTAGAATGTCGACATTCACTCTTGCCATCTCTTGTTTGACCACTTCCAATTTGCCTTGATTCATGGTCCTGACATTCCAGGTTCCTATGCAATATTGCTCTTTACAGCATCGGACCTTGCTTCTATCACCAGTCACATCCACAGCTATTATAGGTTATATGCCCCTAAATACAGTTTTATAATTATTGTTTGATGTAATTGCTTTTTCAGTCAAAAGAAAAATATATACATATTTACTCTCATTTGTATTTACCTACATAATTACAAATGCTATCTATTCATGTGAATTCAAACTATCATCTGGTGTCATTTCCTTCCAGGCCCAAAACTTTCTTTACTAATGCTTATAAGGCAGGTCTGCTGGCAACAAATTCTCTCAACCTTTTTTATCTGAGAATATCTTTATTTCACATTCATTTGTGAAAAACAGCTTTGTTGGATATAGAATTCTTGGTTTACAGGTTTTTATCTTCCAGCATTTTGAAGGTCATCATACTGCCTTCTGGCCTCTATTGTTTCTAATGAGTTTGCTGTTAATCTTATTGTGATTTCTGTGTATGCAATGAGTGATTTTACTTTTGCTGCTATTAGGATTATCTCTTTATGTTTGACTTTTAATCATTTGACATGCTTCTAGTTAGAGGTTTCTTTGTGTTTATCTTACTTGTAGTTTACTCACGTTCCTGGATATGCAGATTAAATTTTAAATTAATTTTTAATTAATTAAATTTTTAATTAAATTTGGGAAGTTTGGGGCCATTAATTATTTAAATATTTTCTTTCTCCTCTTTATCTCTCTCATCTCCTTCTGGGGCTCCCATTAAATATATGTTGACATGCTTCCTGGTAATCCACGTATCTCTGAAATTGTTCATACGTTTTCATTCTTTTTTCTTTCTATTCCTCAAACTGGATAAATGCTAGTTACAGATATTAAAGTTCACCAATTCTTTCTTCTGACATCTTGAATTTGCTCTTGAGCATTTTCCATTTCAATTATTGAACTTTTCAACTCTAGAATTTCCATTGGGTTCTTTTTTACAATTTCTATATCTTTATTCTCTACTTAATGAGTCATTGTCAGCATATATTCTTTACTTTTTACAATGTGTTTTTTTTTAATCTACCATATTGTGAAGCTGCTTTGAAGCCATTTTCTATTAAGTCCAAACCTGGGCCCCTTAGAGATAATTTCTATTGACTATTTTTTTCCTACACATGCATCATAATTTGCTATATCTGTATATGCTACATTTTTTGCTGAAAATCTACATTTAAGATAATACATTGAAGGAATTCTGGATTTTTTGATTCCCAGAGTTTTTTTGTTCATTTTCAGGGTTTTTGTTGTTGTTTATTTGCTTAATAACTTTGCTGGACTAATCCTATAGAATATGTCTCCCACAAAATGTGCAACTGTTAATGTTTATGCTCAGTTTTGTTTGGTTTTTTTAATCCCTGTTTTTATTTTAACCCTGGCTTCCTAGGGTTTGCCCTAGCTTAGCAGGCACCCAGTGATTGGTCAGAAGTAGTGCTCAGATACTTTGGTTTAGTAAGATATCTGCCCTTTTATGATGAACCTATAGGTCAGTTGAAGAACATATTAAAGTTCAAGTACTTTAAAACTGCCCAGTTTACTTTCTGATGGGCCTTCTTGCATCTCCTCTATGAGTTCACTAGACCTCATCTTCAGCCATAGATAAGTAGTTAGCAAAGGCCCTCTGGTGCCTCCTGAGTATGCACACAGCCTTGCACATATGTGTGGCCTTCCAGATCAACAGGGAATGTGGCAGCTTATCAGAGTCCAGTATAGCTATCTCATTCTCTGGATCTCTTTGTTAAATTTCTGATATAATTTGTTGACATGTCTTGTCCCAATATTTGCAAGTATTTGCCAATTGGCTTTCCAAGTGTTTGCCACTGAGATTGCTACTGTTTTTAACAATGCCACTGGGTATACACACTGCTCCAAATCAATCCAGTCTCCTCCAGAGGCAAAGCTAGTAGCTTTCAGTTTGCTCCACTATTATAAAACCACCTTACATGCTTTATAGGGCTCCTCTTTGCTCCTATGGGAGTAGGAGAGACCTGCCCTGGTCCATTACTGCCTGAGATTACAGAGAGAAAGTCTTTCTTGTTCTTTAATCTGGTATTAAGAAATCTACTTGCTTATAGATATAAACCACTGTTTATATCATTCACCAGTCATCAGTTTTATTAGAAATAAAGAATTTTTTAAAATGTTAACATGTTCTTTTTCTGCATAAACTAAACTGGAATTAATTAGATTAAATACTATATGGAAAAGCACTCCTAACAATTGGGACTAGAACCCTAGGCCCTTGAATTCTGGATCAACCACACACTCTACTTCCTACTCATGTCTCTTATTTTGAATGATAATAACAACAAATAAAATGGAAAACTGAGGGTTTCTTCGTCTCCAAGTCCACTATCCAAACAAGTGTAAAAGCTACTTGGTATAAACTGCCTGAAACACAGTAACATCAGCTAAAAACAATGCTCTATCCTTTAATTCAATTTCATGTTCATTCCAATTGGCTGGAGCATGAATTCAAAGAAATAAGTTGTTCACAGCAGGCACTGAGGTGAGCTCATGTTCTGGGGAAGGCCATGTTTTCTCTGGTTAGCAGATGTTTTGCTAGCTGACATTTAGAAATAAGTCAAAGTTGTCTTTTGTTATTATGCATAATAGATCTCAAAGAATAAATGAAAAGCCTTTTACTCTAATTCAGAATGCATTTTGCCTCTCTGAAGGCTACACTGGTTGAGTTCTTAAAAGCTCAGGCATGGGGACACATAGAAGAGAATAATATGACTGAGTCTGTGTCTATGGGAACAGTCCAAGAGCCTGGTCATGTGTAACACCAAGAAGAGGAGATTGCACCCAAATCAGTCTGTTATACTGAGAAATGGGAGAGGCTCCTTATTGCCTTCTCAGCTGGATGAATGCTTTTATTCCATACTCTGAGAAAAACTCAGTTATCTTTTCTATTCCCTAGATATAAGGTAGGAGAACCACTGCTGGTTTGATAAGCTGCTGCTGCTAAGCCGCTTCAGTCATGTCTGACTCTGTGCGACCCCATAGACGGCAGCCCACCAGGCTCCACCGTCCCTGGGCTTCTCTAGGCAAGAACACTGGAGTGGGTTGCTATTTCCTTCTCCAATGCATGAAAGTGAAAAGTTATTATTTAATCAGCATATTCCACTCCTGGTCCAACTCATCAGTATCAAAGCTAACCCATCCCATGGGTATGATAAATGAGAGACAACCATAAGAAGAGAAGGATGGATAAAGTGCCATGGATGTGTAGTCATTATCTGCAGGAATCTGTGGTTTTCATTTATGTGCTAAGGAAATATACACATAAATGGGGCCCTGAGTAGTATTTTCCTGACATATCTCTAGGGCCTGCAGCAAATGTTAATGCACGCTGGGCAAGCGTCCTGCTGCCATATCACGTGGCAGTCACCCAGACTGAATCTTTCTAGCCTGAAGCCTTAGGGAGCCTGACAATTCAGAGCCTGGAATGCTTTTCTAATTGGAACACAGGCCTGGCTATAAGGTTTTGTTTCATGCTGGTTCCTGAGGCCTTTTTTTTTTTGAAAATTTTGAATCTCTTATGTATGACTTCATTCTACCAGTACTTCTGGCAAAGTGGCTTCATGCTGGAACTTCAGCAACCTCCAAGAAGCTCAGACCAAGGCAGCTCATCCCTCACTTTCCCAGGCAGCAGCACTGTCTGCACCTACGTTGGGCCACCCTGCAATAGATGCGGAAGGCTGTTGTGTTACAGAACAAACAGGGCCCTGTTTGTGAAGACTTGTGTTTGGATGCTGTTGCCCTTCAAAATTTATAAGACTTTGGGCAAGTCACTGAGTTTCTCTGAACCTCAGGTTGCTCATCCGTGAAGTATGAACAGTTGTTGATCCCAGAGTTTGTGTGGCTGAGACTGTGATGTATTTCACTCAGCACCCATTTAACCCCCTTCTAGCTTGTACTCTGTTCTACCAGCAAAACCACATTTCCTGAACTCTCTTCCAGCAAGGGTACAGTCATGTGACATAATTTCCTTCATTTGTACACAGCCACCCAAGACGTTTATACAAAGGCCGATGTGAAGAAGCGGCCACACAAGGTGAGCAAATCTTCCGACAATCCAAGTGGCAGAGAGGTCTCGTTCTTCTGGAGCCACCAGTTTTGAATTTCTGATTTCAGGACTGAGGGACAAAGATGTTAAAGGGCAGGCACCAAAGGCAATAGATTTTCTCTTGAGAAAACAGAGTGACTTTTCCTGCCCATGGTGTTTTGCCAGTGTAACATCCAAGTCTTGTTATCTGCCTCTTTATGAGCTATTGTGAACTATATAATATTCTTCAATAAATCCTTTCTGCTTAACTCAGTTGAAGTGGATTATGTTATGTGCAACCAAGAAGCCTGGAGATAACAATTGTGATAAGCATTAAAGGAGTAAATAGAAATTAAAGTATCTTGTAAACTCCAAGAGTGAGAAAAACGGTAAAAACTTAAAACTTTCCACTGTCTTTTAAAAGATGAACACATTTCATTAAGCAAGGTGAAGGGAGTTGTGATTTAATTTCAAAGCAGTTCTATTAGTAAGCATTTGTATCAGTCTTCTATTTCTGCAAGAATGTTAAATAACAAACCACCTTAAAGCTCAGTAAATTATTTAGTTTGAGGCTCATGTAGGTGGTTCTGATTTAGCCTGTGTCTTTATATATTTGAGAATTAACTGGGTTTTTTATAATCTAGGCTGGCTCTGGCTAGGGCAATTTAGCTGGCAGTTTGTCTTCATGTCTCTCATCTTTAAACCGGCTAATTCAAGCATGTTTTATTGACCATGGTAGATGAGCAAGGGAGTGAGTGGAAACACACCAGCATTACTGAAGTCTCTGCTTGTATCACATTTGCGAACATCCCAGGTCAGAGTGAGAGATCACTACAGAGTTACATGGCAAAAGATGTGGATACAGACAGAAAGAGTAAATAACTGAATTCAATATTGCAATCTGCTGCAACATATACATCTCAACTTTATAGATTTTTAAAGATGTTCAAAGAGATTAGGTAAATTGTCTTGCCTCCGAAATGCAGTAGGTGGTGATAATGTAAGAGTAATCCACTTTAATCTGACTCCCAAACACCCAGAAACCTTCTTGCTACACATATACACAAGGTATATGTGTGTAGATAACTATATTTTATATTTTTATACATTTATGAAATACGTACTAGCATATATATGCACATATACACAGGGCTTCCAGGTTGTGCTAGTGATAAAGAACCTGCCTGCCAATGCGGAAGATCTAAGAGATGTAGGCTCGATCCATGGGTCAGGAAGACCCCCTAAGTAGGACATGGCAACCCACTTCAGCATTCTTGCCTGGAGGACAGAGGAGCCTGGCGGGCTGTGGTCCATAATGTTGCACAGAGTCAAACACTACTGAAGCAACTTGGCACACACACACGCACATATGCACATATCTCTACATATGTAAAATACACACACACACACACACACTGTTGCTGAAGCTAAAGCTCTAATACTTTGGCCACCTGATGCAAAGAGCTGGCTCACTGGAAAAGACCCTGATCCTGGAAAGATTGAAGGCAGAGAATGGGATGGTTGGATACCATTACCAACTCAATGGATATGAATTTGAGCAAACTCTGGGAGATTGTGGAGGACAGAGGAGGCTGGCATGCTACAGTCCATGGGGTCTCAAAGAGTCGGACACATCTTAGCATTTGAACAACAACAACAGTAATACAAACACATACCTTATTGTGTGTGCATATATATGTACACATACATATATTTATGTGTATTAAGCAAACAGATCATGGGCTCACAGCCAAATCCAGCTGTTTTTAAATGACCTGTGATATAAGAATGGTTTTTTACACTCTTAAAGTTTGTAAAGTCAAACAAACAAATGCAAATTAAAACAGCAATGAGGTACTGGGGTCAGATTGACCATCATCAAAAAATACACGATTAAATAAATGCTGAAGAAGGCATGGAGAAAAGGGAAACTTCCTATACTGTTGATGAGAATGTAAATGGGTAAAACCATTAGCGAGTACCATATGGAGGTCCTTCAAAAACTAAACACAGAGTTGCTATATGATCCACTCCTGGGCACCCCAGTGTTCCATGCAGCCCTCTTTACTGTAGCCAAGACATGGAAACAACCTAAATGTCCATTGATAGAGAACATGTGGTACATATATACAATGGCATATTACTTGGTCACAAAAAGAATGAAATCATGCCACTTGCAGCAACATGGATGAACTTAGGGACTGTCAGGCTGTGTGAAATAAATAACACAGAGGAAGACAAACATTATATGATATCACTTATATGTGAAATCTAAGAAATGGTACAAATGAACTTTTTTACAAAACAGAAATAGAGTCTCAGGTATAGAAAACAAACTGATATGCCAGGGAGAAAGTCGGGGGAAACATTGGGAGTAATAAGGATTGACATATATACATTCAGTTCAGTTCAGTCGCTCAGTCGTGTCCGACTCTTTGTGACCCCATGAATCACAGCACGCCAGGCCTCCCTATTCATCACCATCTCCCGGAGTTCACTCAGACTCACGTCCATCGAGTCAGTGATGCCATCCAGCCATCTCATCCTCGGTTGTCCCCTTCTCCTCCTGCCCCCAATCCCTCCCAGCATCAGAGTCTTTTCTAATGAGTCAACTCTTCACTTCAGGTGGCCAAAGTACTGGAGTTTCCGTTTCAGCTTTGGGATTCCTTCCAAAGAAATCCCAGGGTTGATCTCCTTCAGAATGGACTGGTTGGAGCTCCTTGCAGTCCAAGGGACTCTCAAGAGTCTTCTCNCCAAAGTACTGGAGTTTCAGCTTTAGCATCATTCCTTCCAAAGAAATCCCAGGGTTGATCTCCTTCAGAATGGACTGGTTGGATCTCCTTGCAGTCCAAGGGACTCTCAAGAGTCTTCTCCAACACCACAGTTCAATAGCATCAATTCTTCAGCACTCAGCCTTCTTCACAGTCCAACTCTCACATCCATACATGACCACAGGAAAAACCATAGCCTTGACTAGACGGACCTTAGTCGGCAAAGTAATGTCTCTGCTTTTGAAAATGCTGTCTAGGTTGGACATAACTTTTCTTCCAAGGAATAAGCGTCTTCTAATTTCATGGCTGCAGTCACCATCAGCAGTGATTTTGGAGCCCCCCCAAAATAAAGTAAATTTACCAGGGGGTATTTGATGTGCTATGGGTGTGTGGCTGTAGATATATTTGGACTAAAAGTTGAAAGAAAGATAAAAATTCTGTGTCTAGCCTACAGTTCAGACATAGAGTCCTGGAGGCCCAGGAACCTCACTTATCTTCTGTCTGCTTGGGGCCCAGCATGGCACCTGCATGTCGTTGTTGTGCAGTTGGTCTCTGCTCATCCGATTAAGTCCCCTCAGCCTCTCCTGGCAGTTATACAGCTGCTGCTGCTGCTGCTAAGTCACTTCAGTCATATCTGACTCTGTGCGACCCCATAGACGACAGCCCACCAGGCTCCCCCATCCCTGAGATTCTCCAGGCAAGAACACTGGAGTGGGTTGCCATTTCCTTCTCCAATGCATGAAACTGAAAAGTGAAAGTGAAGTCGCTCAGTTGTGTCCGACTACTAGCAACCTCATGGACTGCAGCCTACCAGGCTCCTCCATCCATGGGATTTTCCAGGCAAGAGTACTGGAGTGAGGTGCCATTGCCTTTTCCGAGTTATACAGCATGGGTGATTAAATGGAGAGTTGCCACGGAGATTGGAGATACTGAGATTCTTGTTTCTCTGTCAGGAGTTTTCTGATAAGATTAAGACATTTTGGTATGTTTGTAGCAAAAATCACCCTGATAAATCAGAAAGGAAGCAGCATCATATCCCTTGAGAGTCCAGGCAGTGCCCCAGAAGACCCAGGCTCCCACTGGGGTGTTGACCCATCAATGTGCCATTTCTGCAAAGAGAAGAATGGGGCTGCTAGTTCTTGCTATTATTGTTGAAAAGTTCCTGCCTAGATGCCAAATCTGGAGCCTCGTTGCATACCTGTGAATTGTTATTGCCAGCCTCTGCAGAGCCTTTGGAATGAGCTCGGCTTGCAGCAGCCTTCTTCTGGCAAGAGTTAACGCTAAGGTGCAGCTGAAGGAATGTGAAGGCTGGAAAGCCAGCTCGGGGGATTGCTATTGCAATCAGAAGACGGCCCAAGTCCGAGTTCCAAAGTCCTTTGAAGGGATGCCAGCTCGGACACATGTTTCCAATTATCATATGCAATCTCGAGACAGTGTGCAAGCTGCACTTTCATTATGTCAAAGTGAAAGGAATGGTGAGGGCGAGATAAAGGGGGAGAGGCCGCCAGGCCGGAGACTGCACCTAGGCGTGACTCCGAGTGTCAGCCATGGCGTCGAAGCTGGCCTCCCACCCAAGTCCATCCCTGCAGCCAGAGGAGCACGGTGCCCACTCTGAGGGCCCCTCTTCTTCCTATTTACTTTGAGCTTCAAGGAAACCAGCTGATAAGGCTGGAGGAAGTCCCATATTCAGAAGCTATTTGACTAGCCCATAGGCATTTGATTGAATACGAAGATTGAGTGGACAGCATACGGGGAACTTGCATTCACCAGTAGGATTTCACACTGTTATTATCTGAGTTTTCTCATGCTCCGTGTTTACAGGTGAAGCTGGTTCCTTTGCCAGTTTGTACCAGGTTGGCCAATAAAAGTTCAAGTTTTTCTGTAAGATGAGATGGAAAACCCAAATGAATTTATTGGCTGACCCAGTCATTCAGATCGAGGTGAGAGAACAGGGGCAGCTGTTCTCTGTCATCCAGAGCTGGGCAACCTCGTATCTGGGTTTTACCTTGTTTGTAAATCTGGAAGAAATCTCAGCACAGACAATAATTTCACTCAACTTCTTTTTCTAAACACACTTCAGAAGCTGTTTCCTTCAGGAAGTCTTTCTGGGTTTACTATTTCCTCCTGATTGCTTCTTACCACTGTGGCCATCATTCAGAATCACTGTGGCATCATTGCAGTGATTTGTCTGTTGTTGTGTGATTTTGAGTCAGTGTGTGGGTGCATATAAGCGTGGAATGTACACTTCCTGGCTGCTTCATAGCTCGCACGGACTCTCTTTGTGAGCGTATCTGTGTGTGCTCCTTCGCGTCTGACGCTTTGCAGCCCCATGGACTGTCGCCCACCAGGCTCCTAGTTCCATGGAATTTTCCAGGCAAGAATATTGGAGCAGGTTGCCATTTCCTACTCCTGGGGATCTTCTCAAGGGATCAAACCTTGGACTCTTACATTTCCTGCATTGGCAGGTGGATTCTTTACCACTAGCGCCATATAGGAAGCTCCCAGTGTATCTGTATATTGTGTCTTTAAGTGGGCATCTAGGACTATATAGATATTTATATCTATATATATAGATGTATATATATCTATATCTACACACACACATATATATATTTATATCTATATATATAGATGTATATATATCTATATCTACACACACACACACACATATATATACACATCTATATATATAGATGTGTATATCTTTACATGTGGTTTATACATAATAATATACTATGTGCCAGGCACTGGACAAAGTGCCTTTCAACTAAACAAAGTAGGTGCTATTGTCATCATCCATATTTCCATATAAGAAATATAAGAAAATATAAGAAAACTGAAATGCAGAGAATAAAGGTAACTTGTCTGATATCACTCAGCCCAGCTAGTGGTGAGGCCAGGGTTTGACTGTGGTGGTCTGATCATGCTCTTCATTAGACACCAACCTTGAAAAGCTGCTTGGATGATTCCCAGGCAGTGGCTTCTGGAATGACCTTCAGTTCAGACCATTAACTCGTTTCCTGCTGATACAGTGCAGACACAGAGGGGGTGGAGATGTGGTGGTGGTGATGGTGTTGGAGAAAAGATAGGCATTAACTTCTGTCTTAATTACCTTAAGACACTGGTGGAGTGCCTGCCACATGCAAGGCTGGGCCAGGTGCTGAGGGGACACAGTTGGAGCACTTCTTTCATTTAAGAAATAGCCCTGGGTTGGAGGGATTCTCCTCAGGAGACTGCTGCAGGAGGACCTTCCCAACTTCATCTTGGACCCAAGGTCCCTGAGTCTTTCCACAAACCCAGGTGAACTTTGAGA
The DNA here is from genome assembly GCA_006410635.1 of Cephalophus harveyi. NCBI lineage: Eukaryota > Metazoa > Chordata > Mammalia > Artiodactyla > Bovidae > Cephalophus > Cephalophus harveyi. The sequence continues at coordinate 107,615 of SJYT01040430.1, forward strand.
AGGTCAGAGCTTTCCAGTTGCAGACCCAAGTGAATTGGAAGAAAACAGAGCACACGTGCTTGACACGTGGAAACTCTCAAAGCCAGTGGTTTATAAACTTGCCAAGGGATGGGGAAGTAAACACATCCCAGATAGCCAGGGAGCAGTTCTCTGGCAGGGATGCATAAAACAGAAAGCACAGCCTTCCAGTGTTCTCCTTAAGGTGGTCTTGGTTTTAGAGCCCATAGACTTGTTCGGAGCTGATCGATATGAACTACTAAATGCTGTGCTCATATAGAACAAGCTCTTAGTAAATGCTGATGATCACTATCAGCACTGCTTGTCACGAAAGGGACCTGTGATATATCCTGCAGAGCTGTCTGTTCGTGAACTTCCTTGGCCCTGTTGAAAGCTGTCCACTCCATTCTAACAAACTTTTAGAGTTTCTCTACCAATTCTACTTTTCAACACTAAAATTTATTATACACTAGGCACACACATGCACACACACACACATATACACACACATGCTCAGTTGTGTTCAATTCTTTGCAACCACATGGACAGTAGCCCAACAGGCTCCTCTGTCCACGGGATTTTTCCGGCAAGAATACTGGAGTGGTTTGCCATTTCCCCCTCCATGGGATCTTCCCGACCCAGGGATCTAACCCATGTGTCCTGCATTGCAGGTAGATTCTTTACCGCTGGAGCCACCAGAGAAGTATTGTTATCCCCATTTCACAGATGAAAAGTTGTATTCCATGATGTCTACTGGCCAGATTCCCTTTACCCAATCTACGTATCTGACAACGAACAGATATCTACTGAGTACCAGCATTATTGTCACTCTCCTACAATTAACACAAAAGTTATTAAGTTTAGAACAAATTACTTTGCCTTGCACTTGTATAGAACATAACTGTTTACTTTCAAATACTTGGTTTGGCTTCATGCTCACAACTCTGGGATATAGGAATGATTATTTTCATTTCACAGCTGCAGGAACTGGGTCAAAGAGGAGCTTGCCAAAGTTGCACAGATAGGAATGGGGGAGCTGGGCCTAAAAGCTAGCTCTGCTGACACCAAGCCTAGTGTTCCGACCATCACACTGGCCGCTTCCTCAGCACCAGGGCACCGGGGCTCCCACAGCTCCAGTCAGGCCTGTGAAAGAAAGACTGAGCTTACCACTGAGGGGCACCCTGTGGGCTCGATCGCCCACACTTCTACTCAGGTCTGCTGAACAGCTGTGTCCCCGTTGTAGGTTTTCTGTTAGGAGGGAATGCAGGTCCGGGGGGGCTGGTGCTGTGCTTGAGGGAGGGGGAAGTCACGGGGACAGACTTGAAATATAAACTAGAATCCATGTGTCAAAATGAGGCTCTTGTCCCCCAGAACTGGGAATCTTGTCTCAAGCTGAGGGGAGCGCGAGCCTCACCAGGAGGGCTGGGCCGTGTCAGCCTGTGGACAAGCCACGGTCTGCACTCATTTTGGGGGCAGGTGTGCTGGAGGGAAGAGGGATCTGGGCTTTTGTGCACCCCAGTTAAGAAGACCTCAGTGAGGCAAGTGAAGTGGAAGTTTGCGGGATTTGCAGGTGCTGAGCTTGGGCAGGATATAATGGGCAGTTCTGAGCTGTTTTTTCAACATATTCAAGTGTCTGGGGCTCTGGTGACCCAGCAAGCCACTGTGGGGGCAGCCTGGGTGGGTCTGAAAGCCAGAACTCCTCGCTGGGTGGATGTTGGGGGGACGGGTATAAACTGTAGAAGCCACCAGGCTCTTGGTTGTTTTTGGACCTTTCTGAGTCTTTTCAGCCAAACTCACATCCCCTCTCATTGTGTGAAAACTTTGGCTCCCACGCTGGGACTCCAGAACTCAGCCTAGAGCAAATGTTGCCTTTGAAGGAGGCCTTAGTGTTAGTGGAGAGGGGGCACCTTCTCTTACCCAGCTGTCAGCCTCAGTCTTTTCTCAGGCAGGCAGTGGGGTCCCAGTCACCCCCAGGGTCCTGCAGGGCTGGTGGTGGCTCTCCAGGCTCTCCGCAAGGTGCGGCTGCTCACAAACAGCCTTGCTTCCCTGTGGATGCTTCCTGAATGCCTCCCTCTCTCCCCACATTCAGGACCCAGGAGGCCTGTCTGGCCCTCAGAGGAAGCCCCCCCCCCCCCAGAACTGTTTGTAGGAGGGGCCGGGAAGGCCAAGGCCACTGGTTTTGGAGCCCAGGAAAAAGCCACAGTCACAGGTCAGCGGGAGGGCTGCCTCCCTGCAGCCTTTATCTGAGCAAGTATCTCAGCACAGAATGTTCTGGTTGGTGTTTCTTGTACATAAATCTTTATTCCAATTGCAGTAGCTTTGATAGGAAAAATAGGGCCCATTTCATTATGCTTTCACCCTAATCAAATGTCTCTCATGCCAAAGCTCCCTATGTTTCTAATTTGCCCTGTTTGGATTGGGTTGAGGATGGCGGGCAGGCAGGGGAACAGGGAGAGTTACAGATGAATGGATACCACCATTTACTTCTTTTTTTTCATCAGAGGGGCAGTTTGGGCCTGTTACAAAAAACTAGATCGACCTTTTACCCTGGGGAGAAGAGGAAGGGTAGGAAAGCAAAATTTTCATCCGATGTAAGTGCTCTACGTGAAAAAATTCTGTGCCTTTGGGGAAAAAACAAAACACAAAACAGACAGAAATGTTGCAGGGGAAAGTGGCACCTTGAGGATGGACAGAGCCCTGCTCCATGCTGTACCTGGAGTCCCTGTCATCTCCAACTATCTCTAAGACTCTCCTGATACAGCCAGTGTGGATGAGCACACCCCCAGCTTAAACACACATGCGCACAAAATCCAAAAAACCAAAACAACCCAGGCAACTACCCAGGGTGTTGGATTTCTTAGAGGCCCAGGGATCCTGATGCTGGTAAAGATGGCACACCTACCTCCTCTGCCGTGCTCCCCATCCTCAGATCCCCTGACCCCCTGTCTTTCCCTTGTCTAGTGTTCTCTGTCAGGGAAGAGCAGAGTCCTCACCCCTCCTCCGCCCCTTACCCCGCTGTTTGTATTGGTTCTCACTCATCTTTGTCATCTTCTCCGCAGGTCCCATGACCCCATCCACCTTTGGTCACTTGTGGAAGTCACCCCGGTAGGAATTAAAAAGTTCTTAAAAAAAAAAAAAAAAAGTTCTTTTGGTCTGGTCTCTGGCTCCTGTGATTCTGGACTGATGCTGGGCCCACTGGAAGTTGCTGTGGGGCCGTGAATAGGTGGCAGGAGTGTTAGAGGTCGTCATGTTTTCTGGGGGAATGGAGTCTTTCTGCAGGAAGCCACCGGGGGATAAATTGAGGGCCAGCCGTTAGAACTAAGGCAATCTTAACATGTAATCAGATCTACCTTGACAGGCCTCCCGAGATTATTCTGTTACAACTTTTTGAGAGAGCTTTTCAGCAAAAAAAAAAAAAAAGGCAGATCATCCTCTCACAAAAAGAGCCTGCCTCACTCAGTCTTTGGTGCAAGTTTCCTCCTATCCATCTAGTGAGTCCTTCCAGGACCCAGCCCGGCAGGGAACTGCCTTGTAATGAGGCTCCATGAATTTCCCCAAATGAAGCAATCAAGGCTCAAGAATCTGGGCTGTGGGGCAGGTAACCCAAGGATTAGGTATCTTTGGCTCTGGAATGCAGAACAAAGTTGCAATCCAACAGACCTCCCTTCCTAATCATGCCCGGCTTAGGCTAATATCTGAACCCAGTTAGCTTTCCCTGGAGTGGCACGGCTGGCTGGGAGTGATGGGTGGGTGAGGGTTACAGGTGTTGTCTGAGAGAAAGCGTAAGATAACCCAGGTGGCGCAGTGGTAAAGATCTTCCTGCAATGGAGGAGATATATGAGATGGTGTTTCAATCCCTGGATCGGGAAGATTCCCTCGAGGAGGGCATAGCAACTCACTGCAGTATTCTTGCCTGGGAAATCCCATGGACAGAGGAGCCTGGTGAGCTACAGTCCACGGGGTCACAAAGAGTCAGACACGACCGAGAGCACACACACTGAGAAAAAGCCAGGGGGTACTGTGGACCCTCCTCCCTGCAGCCTGCGAACCAAGACTTGCGGATGGTCACCCTGGGCAGAATGACTGGAGAGCCTGCACAAAAGCTGCTTCCAAAAATTTAATAAATAATGATTTTTTAAAACTGTATAAACTATAAATTACCATGCAGTCCTTATAATTTAAAATAATTTACAGGTTGAGGTAGGGAGGGGCGCAGGAGAGTGTAGAGGGGAGCAGGGAAGGGTTGGGGGCTGCTGCAGGTCAGGCTCTCCGCCCAGTCTTCCTGCTGAGCACACACACGCAGGCCGTGTCGATCCGGATGAACCGCCAGGCGGCCTGCTTGCCGTCCATGGTCAGCGCCTTGACGAAGGTGTGGGTCGTGGTACAATACGAGTTCCAGTGCTTCGCATCGATGCCTCGGCACCCGCTGTCCACGGGGTTGGGGTCCCGGCACTTGGTCTCAAAAAAGTACTGTTTGAATACACTGTTGTTGATGTTCACCTCTCCCAGCACCATCACCTCCTTGCCCTTGATGTCCGTGGCGGTTGTCTTGTCCCCCACCCACACGCTGACGCTGTCGCACACCGAGAACTCCCCCCGGTGAAAGACGGGGTGCGATGACGACCGCTTGCTCCTGTGAGTCCTGTTGAAGGAGGCGGCCCCGCCCGCCTCGAAGTCCAGATCCTGAGTGTCTGCAGCCACAGGTGGGGGTTGGGTGCTGAACAGCACGCGAGGTGAACGCAGTCGCCGCTTTTTAAAAAGTTTGGGGTCCACAGTGATGTTGTGGGTCTGCCCTGCCACCCTGGCGGCTATCGGCCCAGCCGGGGCGCTGTGGGCTCTGCGGAGGACTGTGTCAAGGGAATGCTGAAGTTTAATCCAGTGGGCTTGAGGGATGGCGTGTCCAGCTGGGACATTGCTCTCGGTGTGCGGTGCTGCCTGTATGCCGATCAAAAGAGCTGTGATCAGAGTGTAGAACAACATGGACATTACGCTATGCACCTGGAATGAAACAGAAATGAGGATTATTCCGTGGGGTGCTGAGTGTTGGATGAGGGTGGTTTCTGGGTCCTTCGGAGTTGACCTTCCCAGAGGATGACAAGGAGGCTTCCCCTGGTGGCTCAGGGCAAGGTGACCCTGGAATTTCAAACTGGGACCCTTCTGAGAGTGAAAGGCGAGGCTATGACTGTTACACTAGAATGACAGGCTTAAGCAGGGCTGGCTCAGACAAGCTGGGGGTCTGGGCACCGCATCTAGAAGGGGTGGGCTTTTCCCGGAAGGGATGGACAGAGTCCCAGAAATTCTGTGCAGTGGTGTGGCATGAACTGCGTGGCACTGCTTAAAGGGTCGTTTGAGTTCTCCACCCGCTAGTGAGGCAGTCACCATGGCAAGGTGGTGTGTGTGCAGCAGAATGGCTTGGGGAGGGTGAGTCTGACACCTCTTCCAGCGCTGTGCCCTGCCCAATGGTTTGAATTCCCTGGGAAGGCAGTGGGAAGGGCTGCTGGGGGTTTGTCTTGAAGCCTCAGCCTTGAACCCACCTTCACCAGGTCAGCTCTGAGATTTGATGATTGAAAATCCACAAACATGCCAATCCATGTCTGGCAAAAAAAAGAGTATATAGCTCTGGGACGTCTGAGCCAGTCTAGCTATTCAGCCACCGGTGCATGCCTGTAAGCATGATATTGATAATGTTTTCTCTTTTCATGAGTTTTTCAGCCTTTCAAATGCATTCACTTCAAGTTTCTTGTTAGCTTGTGACTTAGGATTTATCATCTCCCTTTCATATGCGAGGAAAGTGATCCACAGAAATGAACTAACAGGCCGACAGTTAGAAAAACTGAACCAGAAATAGAAGAAATCTGACCCCTTACTAAGCCAGTCTTCCCTTCCACCCTTCCTTCCTCCTCCACTTTCTCTTTCATTTTTAAGTGTGTCTTTTCAAAAATTATTTAATCTTAAGTGAGAATAGACCAAAGAGTGTAAATCATCTGTCCCCACTAGCAGTACAGGCTCCTTTTGAGCTCCTGCCAGATGGGACTCTGCACCTAACTGCACTGACTTGCCTACCAGCGACCACCCCCAGGGCAACCTGCTGTGAAACTAGCTCCGTTCTTGAGTTCACTTTTGATGAGCTCCTACACACACTTGCAGATGTGTATCAGATGTTACCTCCTCTGGGACGCTTCCCCAGATCTTCCTGGTAGGGTTAGAGGCACCCCCTAGACAGGGTGTTAAACTTCCAAAGCACTCCCTCCCCATATCTCTCCCCCAGGTCATTCTGCTCTCTGCCCACTCTTCCAGCCTGGCATGGGTACCATCTCTTCCTTGAGACCTTCTCAGATCACCCAACCAATAGCCATCTCTCCCCATTCTGAACTTCAGAAGTGTGTGTGTGTTCTTTTCTACTAAATCAGTGTAATGAAAAGAACTCTGCACTGGATCTAGGGTTAGGAAAACTCATTTGGATTCCTAGTCCTGCTACTTGTTAGCAGAAACCTACTTAATGTTTCTGAGCTCTGATTTCCTCAATGATAAAAAGCAGGCAATAAACACTATTTCAGGGCTTTTCTGGTGGCTCAGCAGTAAAGAATCCACGTGCAGTGCAGGAGGCATAGCTCCATGGGTTTGATCTCTGGGTCAAGAAGATCCCCAGGAGAAGGAAATGGCAACCCACTCCAGTATTCTTGCCTGAAAAAATTCCATGGACAGAGGAGCCTGACGGGCTACAGCCCACGGGGTTGCAAAGAGTTGGACACGACTTAGCAACTAAACCACCACAAACTCTACTTCACAGGGCTGTTGTTAGGATTAAATAGGTGCTTATACACCTATTTGGAGAAGGCAATGGCACCCCACTCCAGTACACTTGCCTGGAAAATCCCATGGATAGAGGAGCCTGGTGGGCTGCAGTCCACGGGATTGCGAAGAGTCGGACACAACTGAGTGACTATACTTTCACTTTTCACTTTCATGCATTGGAGAAGGAAATGGCAACCCACTCCAGTGTTCTTGCCTGGAGAATCCCAGGGACGGGGGAGCCTGGTGGGCTGCCGTCTATGGGGTCGCACAGAGCCGGACATGACTGAAGTGACTTGGCAGTATACACCTATTTAATTCTGAGTCATTCCAATGTCCTGTGATCAAGGACTTTGTTTTCTTCAGTTATATTGCTGCTAATTCATTCTTGGAGCACACTCCATCCACGTCTTTTCATAGCACATAGTTTTACTTCAGTCAGGCTTCTTTTCAAGCCTAATGATTTGAGACTATCTCCCCACTAGTTGTATGTAAGGTCCTAGAGGGCAGAGCCTGTCTCATCCACCTGCATGGCTAGTGGATGAGATTTAATAGATTTACTTTTTTTGATGGAAACGTCATGAGAGGCATCAAAAATGAGAAAAATACAATCACAAGGTGTTCCTGCTGGGGGCTCCCCATCTGTTCTCTGTAATTTATTGTTAAGCTAATTTTCAACTGTGTAAGTCTTAGGAAAATGATACAAGTTTATGTGATTGTCTGGGGTGGCGGGGGGGGGCGTGGGGGATGGTTGGTAGATATTGTCTGTTCATGATTGTCTCTGGCTGCTGTCCAATTTTGTAGCATTTCAGCAAATTCATTTCATTGTTCTTTAGTGAAGGCAATGGCAGTCCACTCCAGTACTCTTGCCTGGAAAATCCCATGGACGGGGAGCCTGGTGGGCTGCAGTCCATGGGGTCGCGAAGAGTCGGACACGACTGAACGACTTCCCTTTCACTTTCCACTTTCATGCATTGGAGAAGGAAATTGCAACCCACTCCAGTGTTCTTGCCTGGAGAATCCCAGGGACGGGGGAACCTGGTGGGCTGCAGTCTATGGGGTCTCACAGAGTCAGACTGACGTGACTTAGCAGCAGCAGTAGCAGTGTCTACATTTACAAGTCTGTTCTTTGAATTCTCCTTGGACTTGGTCATAACATCTTACTGGTCCTCTCACCAGTTAATTTAATTGAATAAAAGTTGATACTTGTTCATGAAAAAATAAACAAAAATACGGTTTTTTCTACCCCTTTTTGCTCTAATGGTTTGTGCTTAACCCTATTGCCTCTCCTTGTGTTGTGAATCATGGTCTACTTCTCTGTTTCCCTCAGAGCACTTTGGAAGTGGTGCCATCTGAGTTTCCTGGGGCCATGTGCAGTGCCTGGCGTGTAGAAGGTCCTCAAACTCTACAAGGGGAGTGAGTGAGAGAGTGAATGGGGATGTCCGCAGCAGCTCACCATCTGCCTTCTTTCCACCATGACGCCTGGTTTCCTTTGGATGCTGTGCGTATGACCACATGTTGCATTCCTAATCTGTTTTAAAGCAGTGCATTCTTCTTCTCGGTAATGTGCTTCTCTTCAGCTGCTCAACAGCTCCTTGGTGAGATACCAAGAATAAAACCACCAAATTCTTTTCTCTTTGGTTACTTCAAAAAATGTTTGTGTTTGCTCCAGTTCTCCCGCCAGCCATGCAGAGAAGGCAGTGACACATCTGGCTTTTTGGCCGTCACTGGTTCTGCAGGCTAATGGTCTTGCAGATAAATGTCCAGCTGATTAGTCAGTTAGCTGCTAATTCAAGCCTTTGGCTTTCGCTGTCTTTCTTGTTTCATTTCTTTCTGCTTCTCAGAAACATTATCTCTCATCAGGTAGATGAAGGGAGAAGAAATGAAATGGAAATTCATCCCTTCATATCCATATTAGTAACACTTAAGAGTTTGGATAGGGAAATGAAAAGACTACAATGTAGTCATCAAATATATTTGATGATAAGGGACATACTGCTCCCTGTTTCCCATTGCCAGAGGCTCCCACCTCATTCTACAGTCTCCCCTTGGCTGAGCTCATCCTCTTCTACAGAGTCAACTGAAATGTCTGTGCAGTTGATGCCTATGCCAGGATCTCTGGTCCAATTCCTCCTTTGAAAGCCAGTTCTGAACTCCCAGTTTCGTGATAGGCAACTCCCCACGGGTGTCGATGTCTTAAAACCAAGCTGTCCAAAACAAGAACCTTCATTTTCAATGTCCCCACTAGGACCACCGTCCTCTCCTTTCTCCTCTTTACTCAATAGCAGCTGCTCCATTTGGGGCCGCTTGATGATTTATGAAAGTAGTTTCACAGCTACTATCTCTCATAAGCCTTTCTCCCCATCCTCCTAAACACGTTTCTCTACATCTCTGTTTTCTATTCCTGGAACCACCGTTTGCTTCCTTTGCCAGCTCCGGGCCTCAGCTCCTCACTGGACTCTGCGTTTTCCTCTCTGCCTTTCATCCAGCCCTTTTTGTCTGTTTTAGTGTCATCTTTTGAAACTGTGCTTTTTGTCCTCACCTCTGTGTTTCTGGTTTAGGTCATGCAACAGTCTCCCAACCTATGTCCTGGTTGCCTGCCATCCCTGGTTGCTCCATTTAACTTTTAAAGCACTACGCTGATCACATCAGCGTGCTCGGAAGATCCAGAGGTGAGCAGTTGTCTAGGGAGCCAGTAGGGCTGCTCAGCCTGGCACAGAGACCCTGCCTTCCATCTACTCCCCCCACATATTTTGCATTCCTGGCAAACAGATCTCCTCACAGGCTGTGCTAGCTCAGTGCTTCCCCGCGCTGCCCTCAGTTCAGACTCTTCTGTGCCAGGCATTCTCCCCTTTCCCCCTCCCCCCACCAACCAGTGCCTTTCCTGCTCCCCACCTCTGCTGGTCAGAGTCCTTCCCGTTGGCTACAAGAGTCAACTTAAATGCCACATCCATTGGGGAGCTTTTCCTGTTTTCAGAGAGACCAACTCTCTTCCTTCTCCATAAAGGAGAAGCATTTCCTTAAAATTCTCTTACAGCATGATATTCTGCCCTTATCCTCCCTCCTAAAGGGCAAAGTCCCTGGAGGCAGAAGCGCATCCTGTTCATCTTTTCCCGTGCAGGTGACCTAACCCTCACAAGGAGCTCCAGCTCTAAGAGTCTGAGTGTGTGAACAAGTCTCTTCCTTCTGTGTCCCTTGATTTCTCCATCTGTTTATGGTATCTTTCAACTCTGACACTCTGAGTGTAAGCAATTATGAAGTTTTCTGCTCTGCCTAGAACTCTGCTGGTTCTACTCAACTAACGACAGAGTTCTTAAAGTCTAACGCTGCTCCTCAATACACTGTCAAGGTAACCCGTGGTTGTGGTTGTTGTTTATTTGGTAAATCATGTCCAACTCTTCTGCAGTGGACTGTATCCTGCTGGGCTCCTCTGTCCATAAGATTTCCCAGGCAAGAACACTGGAGTGGGTTGGCCATTTCCTTCTATAGGGGATCTTCCCCACCCAGGGATCCAACCTGCACCTCCTGCATTGGAAGGCGGATTCTTGACCATTCGGCCACCTGGGAAGTCCCTAACCTGTCCTCACTGGGGGTATTTGAACACAATGGAGATTTGCATCATGAAGAGATTGCTTTATTGTTTCATTAAGATTTTAAAATGTTGCAAATATATCTCTCCTTTAGGCCTTAGAGCAAAAGGATTTTTTTCCCCTAAATTGACTTATTCATAATAGTATGCCCCTATAATCTTCTTTAAAAAAAATCTTTTGTTTAAAAAATAATTAGTAGATAAGAAAGAAAAGAAAAAATTAGTAAGAATTTTATTCTAGTGATTTAAAGTACAAGGCACAGTTCACAAAAGAATAGTCTCTCCTTGGTTGATGTGAACCAGGGAGTTTTATTTGTTTATTTTTAAAAACAAACTTTGAAGCCTTACTTATGAAGCGGTGACAGCCCTCACTGGGGTTTCACTAAGCAGAGACCTGTGAGTAGGATGATTACCTGGGGAAGATGCAGTTAGGGGCTTGCAGGATGGAACATGTTCTGTTTAATGTGTGAATGTCTGTGTTTGTCCTGCTTCCACCAGAATGGAAGATAAATGACTAAGAGTGGGGGGACCTGCCAGGGGCCTTCTTCCATCTATTCAAGGGCCACCCAGCTTCCTTGCCCTCTTCTGGGCTGGAGGTACATTCTGTGGTTTTCCAGTCATTCACATACTCCAGTAATAAGAGAAATTTCCTGCACCAGGTGAATGATTTCACATAGGTGTTCTCACTTGAATAGGTGGTGAAGCTGCTGGGCAGAGCTAAGTAACTGGTCCATCTCTGGGGCCAGGACAGCCAATGGCGCTGGAAGGCCCGGTGAGCGTGCCTTTGGACATGCTTTGTAGAAGGAGTGAGAGAATCCCTGCCTTGGCTGGAGGAGTGCTGAGAGGGAGCTGTTAGTGATTCTTAGACTAGCGATTATATTGGTGAACCAGGGTCACGAAATGCTAGCTAGAGAGGAAATCCTTGTGGCTGAGAAAATCCAGCCTCCTTCTCCATCTCATTCGCCACATTAGAGCGTGGATCAGGAGTCATTTCGTGTTTTACACTTGGCCTCCGCTCCAAATGTAAACTGACTGCTGTCTTCAGCTCTAAAGACTGGGACACAGTTGGTTGTTGGGGCCTGCGTGGAGTGAGAGAGGAATTCTAGGGCCCCTCAGCTTCCCAGGCAGAAATCCTGAGGCTGCCGCAGAGAAAGCACTGACAGGATAAAATCCAGCTCCTCTGCTAGTGTCTTCCAGGCTGAATTTATTATGGGGAAGCATGAACTGGAAGGCACGTCAGAGCTGATCAAGTCCAGCGGTTCAATGCATTAGAATCTGCATTGATTTTAGCCCCTGGAAGGCTTGTTAAACTACAGACTGGAGGGCCCATCCCCAGAGTCTCTGATTCAGTAAGTTTGGTGTGGGGCCTGAAAACTTGCATTTCCCACAGCTTTTCTTGGAAGAAAAGCTATGACAAACCTAAACAGCATATTAAAAAGCAGAGGTATCACTTTGCCGACAGAAGCCCATATAGTCAAACCTGTGGTTTTTCCTTTATTTATGCATGGAGGTGAGAACTGGACCATAAAGAAGGTGAGTGTTGAATAACTGATGCTTATGAATTTGGTGTTGGAGAAGAATCTTGAGAGTCCTTTGGACACAAAGAGATCAAACCAGTCAATCCTAAAGGAAATCAATCCTAAAGGAAATCTTTTCTTGGAAGAAAAGCTGTGGGAAATGCAAGTTTTCAGTCCCTACACCAAACTTATTGAATCAGAGACTCTGGGGATGGGCCCTCCAGTCTGTAGTTTCATAAGCCTTCCAGGGGCTAAATCAATGCAGATTCTAATGCACTGAACCTCTGGACTTGATCAGCTCTGACGTGCCTTCCAGTTCATGCTTCCCCATAATAAACTCAGCCCGGGAGACGCTAGCAGAGGAGCTGGATTTTATACTGTCAGTGCTTTCTCTGTGGCAGCCTCAGGGATTTCTGTCTGGGAAGCTGAGAGACCCAGCGAATATTCATTGGAAGGACTGTTGCTGAAGCTAAAACTCCAATACTTGGGCCACCTGATGCAAAGAGCTGACTCATTGGAAAAGACTCTGATGCTGGGGAAGATTGAAGAGAAGAGGAGAAGGGGGTGGCAGAGGATGACATGGTTGAATGGTATCAATGATTCAATGGACATGAGTTTGAGCAAACTCCTGGAGATAGTGAAGGACAAGGAAGCCTGGTGTGCTACAGTTCATGGGGTTGCAAAGAGTTGGATACAACTTAGTGACCTAACAACAACATCCTGTCCAATCCTTGAATCTTAGAGAGGAGAGAAATGGACCTTGGAGAGGCATGGTGACCTGGGGTTATGCAGCTAGTGAGTGGCAGGCTCTGCATGCGGGCCCTTGGCATTGCTCTGCCTCGGCTGTTCTGGAGGCGAGAGGGCTGAGGCTGCACACACACTATAGCTGATAGATCCTGGGCTGCATTTATTCAGCCTCCAACATCAAAATGAAAATCCCATTCAGCAGGCTGTAAGTTTTACCTTCCTGAAGCCATAAATCCAGATCCAGGGAATAATTAGATACTTAATTATTTTATCTGGTTTATCAGGTTTTCTTAACATCATGTAGGCTTGATCCAAAAGCACTTTAAATGCCCATGACAGAAGTATGCAGTCAGAAACTGCTAGGAGGTGCGGGCACCTGTGGATTTATCGTCTACTTCAGGGCAGAATGGAAGCAGAATCTACTTATCTGAATTCTTAGAGACATCTTAAAATGAGTGAGGAGAGATCATAATTACATCTTATCAGTTTATTGGGCATAGTTGTCTCATTACCCAGCACAACAAATCTGGCAGGTGGGTCTTATTCTTCCCATTTTATAGAGAAGGAAACTGAGACACAGTAAGAGTAAATATATTGACCACAGGCAGAAGCCTCGTGGAAGGGGACCTCACCCTTGTTTCCAGACTTGGAGGTCTCCCTACCCTCCACTCCACAGGCAAGGGCATGAAGAGTGATCAGGGACCTTCAGTCTCCTAAGACCACTTGTTCAGACAGATCAAGAGCGGTATGGAGGATCTGACTGGTGCTGTCTGTCTCTTGGAGGCCCTGTGTTCTGATCCTTTAGACAGGGTGGCTCAGTGTCTAATCATGTCCCTGAAAACTGTGCGACCAGCCTGAAAGCAAGAGTAATATCCTCTTCAGACAGGCTAGGGGGGCCACATGTAGGGCGTCACTAGGAGCCACCCGGGCCACTTCTGATTGACAGCTAGCACTGAAGTCCCATCCTCAGCCGCAGGCTTGTTTCCAGCTAGCCTGGCATCTCTAGAACTAGGAACCTTGGTGAGCCAGATGCCCTGCGGGTGCTTACCTTAGTGTGGCCAGGACAGAAAGCTGCTCCCTTGGAAAAGCCGTTATTGGGCCCAGACGCTGAGGTGAGCTTGGGTCCAGCATGCCATCCAGCCCCTTGGACTGCACGACCCCGGGCCAGGACTCTGTAGGAGGAGAGAGCTGGCATTAGATGGGTGCTTCAGTATGTTGTCTAGCAGATGGGTAGCTATGCCCCAAGCAAGAGGATAAACCTCATTTTCCTGAGTGCTGGGACTCTGCCAGCATCAGAGCCAAAGAAGCCGGAGCTCAGCTACCGAAATTGCCAGGGGCCTGCCCTTGCCCAGGCTTGGGGCGGCACCCACCTCTCATTCTGGTGCCAGAACTCCTGGTATCTCCCTGGACACAGTCTATGGTTGATCTGATGCCCTGTGTAGGTGCTTCTAGTCTCACATCAGAGTCTGCCTCTAACAGGTCCCTAATCCAGCATCAAAACGGAATCCTCCTGTACATTATACACAGAGATATAGCATACCCAACTCTGGACCAGTATACCTAAGGTAAGTTATTCAGAAGATAAAGTCCTGACAATGAAGAACAAGCTGGTGCCTTGATGAGACTCCAGACCAAGCCACGGTGGAAAGCAAGACAACTTAACCACTTGATAGATAACAGAGAGCTCTGAGAAAACTAGGATGACAGCCTCAGAGATCACAGTTTAGCAAAGACACGTTTTAGGAATCAGGAGCTAGGAAGCTGGTACAATGAGAGAAAAAGTTCTGTTCAGTTTTAGGTTGTAGTTCCTGGAAGCAATTAGGTTTCTATTCTCCTTTTACCTTTATAAACCTTGTATACGTAGGCACTTCATTCATTCATTCAACAATATTTCCTGAGCACATATTTCTACCATGTACCAAATACTGACCTAGGTGCTAGGGACCCAGCAGTCAGTAAGATCAACAAGGTCTGTACTCCATGGAGTTTACAGTCTTATATAAATAAACATAACATCTTATATTCTCTACATGCCCTGCAGGTAAGCAGGATAGGATGATAGAGGGTGATGGCGGGGTGTAGTGAGGGGCCACTGAAGACAGAATGCTTAGTGGAAATGGTCTTCCATCTCTGAAGAAATGATCTTCAAGTTGAGATCTGAAAGATGAGAAGGAATGGGGGAGACAGCATTTCAGGCAGAAGGAACAGTAAGTGCAAAGGTCCTGGGGGGTAGAAACAAGTCAAAGATGCCAAGCATGTAGGAAAGAGACCTAAGAAATGAACTGGAGAGAGAGAAGAATGTAGTGAGCAACTGTGTGTGCAGGGGTGTAGTGACAACCACGGTTTCACCCTATAGGCAATGGGAAAGGAGCAGAAGGCTTTAAGCTGGAGGGTGACATGAGATATTTTTACAAATGAGTGAGTGAACTATTAATGTCTACTGTAGAATTTTATTATAGGTGGGGATAGCTCCCCCCCACCAAAAAAAGTTCCAAAATGACACCTTTATCTTTCCTATCTAGATTATCTTTTCGACTCCTCAACCCCCCTTTCCCAGCATGCCTTTTCCCAGTGTGGACCCCCTCCTCAGCCTCCCTGCAACACCCACTCCCAGCTTGTACTACCGAAACAAAGGTCAGCGAAGCCACCATGGCCCCCAAATCCCTGATCATGCGGAGGAGCTGGAGGACAAGGTGGTGGAAAGGGCATGGAGTGATTTTCCTGCTGCTGCAAATTGTGAAATTAAGGACTGGGATGTTATCTTTTCTCTTTCTTACCCACTCTACTTAAGATACCCTTTTTCTTCAGAAGTATCAGAAATAGCTTCCAAACCTCAATTGGGGTTGAGGCCTAGAGATGAACACTTACTCAAACACTAAAAAAGTTAGATTTTGTAGCAAAGACCTTGTTCACCCTGAATCACGATTGAACTGAGCACAGGAGGGGGAGGACAGCAGGTCCTCCAGGTAGGAGGTGGACATTCCGGGATCTGGTTCCATCACTCACGGGAACAGGATCTGATCGATCTGGTCCACAAACCCTTCAACTGAGTGTTTGACCAAATCTGACTGATCACCAGACTAGAAACTACAGAACTTTGTCCTGGCCCAAGTTGCCAAGTATCTTTAGGCCTCGCTGATCTTTCTCCACAGATGAGGAACCAATAGGGATGCTAGCTAAGGTCCTCTGAAGCTCTGCTCACCGTGATTCTATGGGCACTAATATTTCCAGCCTGCATCCATACTGAGCATCTAAGGAATGCTTTCCTTTCTGTACAAACACTGGGATTCATTTATTTCATTGATTAAACTCTAAACTTGCAGGCACCACACCAGCCGCTGTGCTAGGTACTAGGGACACATAGAATGAGACGTAAGCACAACATCCAAGAGCAAAGAAGCTAGAGGTGAGGAAAGTGAATACACAAACAGCATTTAAAGCACAATGTGCTAAGTATGAGAGATAATTCTGACATGATGTAGGAAACAGCAGAGGGACGAATTCGTTTTATCTGGCCAGGTCATAGAGGAAGTAACATCTGAGCAGGGTTCTTAAGGATGAATAGGAGTGCATCAGGGAAGAAGGGAAGGAAAGCTATCACAAAGCCCCAGAAGTCCCACATGGCTTAGGAAGGGGTGTTGGGGAGGGTGAGAAGAATATGTGGTGGTCTTATACAGCAATAGCAGGAACTTAAGAGCTTGCAAAACTCACTGCCGTGGCCTACCTGCTGACTATACCTTCCAATGTGACACAAAAGCCCCTACTTTAATCTAGGGAACAATCAGGGAAGTAACAGTGACTCTCTCTGAAAGCATTCTATATATTCCACTATATGCCAGGGTGGCCTCCAATCTAGCTGATTTGAAGGGGAGGGATGGTCGATCTAAATCAAACATTCCACAACTCCTAGGCAGAACTGCCTTCTTGGGGGATGGCTGTAGATCAACCACAATAGCCCCCTTTGCGTGCCAGGGTCCCCTGCCAAGCACATCTAGATGTCTGATTGCTATCTTTGAGACCCTGTCTTGCATCTCCTTTGGTCTTCTCTTGTTCAGTGTAGGTACAGATAGTTTGCTACTGGAGACAACAATTTCCTGCCCAGAATACTGAAACCCTAAGTGATTGTCATAGATATTATTGTCATTGTTTTTAGTCTCATGCTAGTGAAGGTTGGGGCTCTAAAATTAAATCTGATTTAAATATTACCAATTTCTAATGCAATGATATTAGGAACAAACAGCCCCAAATGCATATCTATTTTTAAAACCTTGTCTTTTCTCATGCAGTAATCATTTAATCAGAGAGCTTTTTCCATTTTATAAATGCATGGAAATAAATCCCAGCTCATCTCAGGACCATATTCTATTCCTCCTTCAGGGCATGAAGGAATACTACTGTAATCTGGTATTCCTTCTAGACCAGGATAATGCTGGGTCTCAGGTATTCCTTCTAGACAAGGATAATGCTGGGTCTCAGACTTTAAAGCACTGTTTCTCAAAGTGAGGTCTACCATAATACTAGCAATATCTCAGAATTTCTTAGAAATGTATAGGCTACCATAGGCCTAGCCAAGCTTAGTGAAACCCAGCAAATCTGAATTTTAATCCCTACTGCTGATACTGATGCATACCTATGTTTCAGAAGCACTGTTTTGGAGGGTTCCACTCTGGACCCCCTCTAACTGCAATCTCCCCCTGGAGTGAGGGAATCAGGGCTGAGAGAGAGTGACAACTTAAGAGTCAGAATACTTCTGCAGGCTGTCTGCTGCTGCTGCTGCTGCTGCTAAGTCGCTTCAGTCGTGTCCGACTCTGTGCGACCCCACAGATGGCAGCCCATTGGGCTCCGCCATCCCTGGGATTCTCCAGGCAAGAACACTGGAGTGGGTTGCCATTTCCTTCTCCAATACATGAAAGTGAAAAGTGAAAGTGAAGTCACTCAGTCGTGTCTGACTCAGCGACCCCATGGACTGCAGCCCACCAGGCTCCTCCGTCCATGGGAGTTTCCAGGCAAGAGTACTGGAGTGGGGTGCCATTGCCTTCTCCGTGCAGGCTGTCTGCTTGACCATAACTTTCCATATCACAATTAACATTATGTCTAGATCATGCCTCAGAACCCAAGATCAATCAGCCTTGAGTCAGTTGGAGCTAGAGGTTCTTATGAAGACCCCCTGAAGTTGAGCATGTTTGTATGGCCCTCTCTGTTGACACTTGTCTCAGCCTCCCTTTCACTCTCATAAGGTCTCAATGATAGTTTGGTTAGTTTTGAAATACAAACTATATTTTGTAAAGCTTCCAAGGTGACCCCAAGGAAAGGTCAGGGCTGAGAATCATGGCTGCACAGGATGAATGGAAAACTTGACACTGGCTTTGATGAGCTAGCAATGAAGAAAAATGATCAAGAAATGAACATATCTCAGAAAATATAAGGTGCAGTTATGGTCACACCATAGGCAAAAAGAATGTGTGAGCATATAGCTCGCAGACTCTTGAGGGGAAGTTGTCCTTGTCTCCCCTTCTCACACTCCATCCCCAGAATTATCTAGGTATAACTGACATTTGTGAATTTTGAAAGTTTTTTTTTTTTAACTCCTTGCATGCCACTTAAAATGTTCTTTGGTGTTGGAGCTATGATTAGCTTATTATCAAGCCCAAGGACTATTTGCTGACATTTTTAAAAACAAAAATTGGGAGATGCTTGACCAAAAAGACTTCTTAGACCACTCATCCTTCACAGGTACTGGGACCCAATGACTAGTCCTAAGACCAGCTTACATCACATCAAAATGCTAGAGTAGATGGCGTGAGCTTCAGCCCCCTCCCTCCTGAATTCCACCTGCTGGAGTTCTGTGAGCTGGGAAAACTCACTAGGGAGGCTGGGCAGCAAGAACATGTTGCTGAGGGCAGAATAATAACTGTTGGTGCTGTCGCTGTGGTTTTCATTGCTGTAACTGCTCCCCTTAATTCTTCCCTCTCTCTGTTAGTTCTCACTCTGAGCCTATACACAAAGAAAATCTGAAATCTTTTACATTGAAAGTCTCTTTTTCTAATTTTTAGCCTAATCAGACATTTTTTAGTATGGAATATGACTGTGAGGTTTGCTGACTGGGAGCTCTTTCTTTGGGAAAACAAATTCAGTTTGGGCCATTTTGAGATGATTTGACATGTTTTAACTATTTAGTGGTTTTGGCACAACCAATAGGAAAATAGTGCATCTGGCAACAGGACTTAGGAAGATATTCAGGTTCAGCAAAACCGCTCTTCTTTTTTTTGACTGAAAGTTTCAATGCTGACAATTCTGAAGTGTCTTGCCACATTTCTCTAAAAGAGAAATGGTCCTATGGCTCTTTTGGAGATTCTCAGATAAATTACAAACCCTTCCTAGCAGTTCCCCAGAGAGGCAGCTCAAGGAAGAAATAACCATGGTGCTGACCTTGAGGTTCAGAATGAATTAGCATTTGCTACAAATGTGTGTAGCCTTCTGGGGTGTGTGGTGGGACACAGTTGTCATGGTACTTGCCCAACTGGATCTTTGAGTTGTGGATTCACAAACTATGCAATGTCAGTGCCATAGAGAGGTTTTCATAACATGGATAATCACAATGACACGAATGTGGTAGAAGGCAAGATATCTCAACACACAGCAGCCTTTCATAACAGAGCTGAAGCCAATACATTTTTGCAAGAAGGTGCTACTAAATAACAGTCCTTGTTGTGTAACCTATCAGCTTAGTAATACTAATGATATATCTATGATCTACATTTGAGTGCCAAAAACAATCCAATAGTTTTTCATACTTTTCTGCAACCCTAAGAAAATATCTCCTCAGTTCCAACTGGCTGATTCTTAAACCACAAGAAAAAGATCCATTTCAGTTCTGTGCTGGGCTTTTCCTGGCTATTGTTTGCATACTTGGGACTAAGAGCAGACAGAAGTATTGGGGAAAAGGGGGAACTCTAGGGTTGGTTGGAATCAAGGTTTACATCCAATAATATCTGTGCCTACCAAGGCCTCCAGCCTACTGTAGATCGAGATGACCACCTGGGGTGGAATACGTGAATGAAAACAAAACGCTGCCAATGAGAGCCAACTGGGATCCGAGCTCTTTATTCCATTTGCTTTATCAGATTAACTATCCTCAGCTCTTCTTGAGCTGGCCTTTTCCTCTCAGTGTGTGGTACATTTTCCAAGCAACAGGTCAAGCAATGTTACAGTACATAAGTCTATAATGCAGTTCAGATGTAACTTCAGAAATTAAGACCAGCTAAACATCCACAGCCCTGAAAAAGACCTGGGAAAAATCCTGACTAAACAGACACACAGTGTTCTAGGGCTTTAAAAAAGGCAGGCAATTCATCCTTCCATGAAAGAGGGATAACAGACAAGCTGTGGGACTTGAATGTAAAAATCCCTGTAGAAGGCCGCCCTTACTGCTGTTGTTTAGTCGCTAAGTCATGTCTGACTCTTTTCTGACTCCACGGACTGTAGCCTTCCAGGCACCTCTGTTCATGGGATTTCCCAGGCAAGAATACTGGAGTGGGTTGCCACTTCTTTCTCCAGAGGATCTTTCCAACCCAGAAATTGAACCTGCATCTCCGGCATCTCCTGCATTGGCAGGAGGATTCTTTGCCATTGAGCCATCTGGCTATTTCTATTGAGCTATTTCTATTGAGCACTGCAAAAACTGTTGCACTCCAAACACCCTGCTTCCAAGAAAACATGGATGACAGGCAGCCAGCACATTCTGGGGATACCGAGTCCCAAGGGCACATCAGATGCCTTCCCACTCCATACTCCCTCTAGGGAGTGAGTGACAGCTCCCTCGCTCTTCTGTGCTGACATTTCCTGGCTTGTCTGCTGACTTCACACTCAGAAAATCTGACTCAAGGCATGAAAGAGATAACGCAGCCCAGCTTTGCCCAGGCATGCAGCACATGTGAATCCTAGGTAACCTGAGGCTAAGATAAGAGCTGGAAATGAAAAATTTATTTGCATGTATGTGTTTGCCAGGAGGCTTTGGGCTATTTTAGCTACTTCCTGTGTATGTCTTTAACAATCCCAGCCCCAACTGGGCACTTATTATACAGATCATATATGCCTGATGGGGACTGTCAGAATGTCCATGGGCTGGTTAACTGTTGTTTAGTCGCTCAGCTTGTTCAACTCTTTGCAGCCCCTTATCCTGTAAGACTCCTCTGTCCTTGAAATTTTCCAGGCAAGAACACTGGAGTAGGTTGCCATTTCTTTCTCCGAGGGATTTTCCCGACCCACAGGTCAAACCCGCGTCTCCTGCACTGGTAGGATTCTTTACCATTAAGCCACCAGGGAATTCCTGGCTAACTGTAATAAGGGGCTGACAGGCATTAAAGCTCCCTTTAAGGAGTTTCGTCAAGCTCCTTCATTTCCTCAGAAGGAAAGATCAGGGGAGATGAAAACCTGCTGTCTCCCTAAAGTCACTTGATTCTCAATTATATTTCACAACATTCTCAGTCTTCTAGTGTTTCTTCTTTTAGGCCTTATTTGACCATGACATCATGAACAAAAGCAAAACCCCGCACTGAGGAAATTTACTCCAGAGCAGACAAAGGACCTGCAGTGCGCATTGTCTCCAGGGCCCAGAGCACTGTGGGTAATCAGGAGTTCCAAAGATGAAGGCGGACAGTTTTCCCTGGTGTATCACTGCACACACACACACACACACACACACATAGAAACCAGGCACTCAGTCACTCAAGAGGCAAGTGTAGATGTTTAAGTTTCAAAGAAATAGAAACTATTTATTTTAGAATCTCAATTGTTATTTTACAGAATTATAAGCTGTTAGAGCTGTAAAGAGAGTGACTCTGCATGTCCCTTGATGGCCGAATTAACATGGCCCTGAGGCCTGGGCCTGGTTATATTTTAGCCTTACCACTTATCAGCTGTATGACCTTTAGCAAATGACTTAACCTCTCTTTGCCTCAGTGTCTCCCCTCAAAGGTCAGAATTGAGTTGTTGAGAGGCTTAAAAGAAATAAGCATTTAGCCCAGGGCCTGGCACCTAGCTGGTGCTGCATAAATGCCAGCCCTTCTTATTAATACCATTAAAGACATTCAGCTATAATCTGGCAGTGGGTTACTGGCAGGCTGGGTGCAGAATACAAAGTGATGCCCCCCGTCCATCCCATGCCCTTGTCTGGCTGTCTCCAGCAGGAAGAAATCCTGTTTATGTGACAGCTATTGTTTATATCCCAGTCTTTTTGGAATGGCTGGCCAGGCACATGCTCAGTGGCCCCGTCTGAGCAAGTGCGGGAGCACGGTCTGCAGCTGCAGGATGATTATCTGCAATCATTTGCTGACAAAGATGCTGAGTAACGAACTAAGATATTTGTTTTCGAAATAATCCATCTTCTTCAGCCTTATCAAGTCAGAGGAAGGAAGCTACTCCAGCTATGACTAAAACTTGCCAGGCCCTGTGGAGTTCATAGCATCTTTGCCAATGGTGATTGCCGCCTTACAGGAGAAGTAGATCCCAAGAAGAATATCAACACAAAGGTATCTTCATGGTCAAATTTATGCTTACTTATCCAGGGACTGGGGACAGATTTTGGCATCTGCTGGATCATTCACTTCTTGAGATCTTAGGTGTTTTTCTCTCCATGGGGCGGTCTCAGAGTAGGCCCTTGTGTGTGTGTGTTAGTCGCTCAGTCGTGTCTGACTCTCTGTGACCCCGTGGACTGTAGCCTGCCAGGCTCCTCTGTCCATGCGATTTTCCAGGCAAGAATACTTGGCTGAGTAGCCATTCCCTTCTCCAGGGGATCTTCCCAACCCAGGGATCGAACCCCATGTCTCCTGCATTGCAGGTAGATTCTTTACCATCTGAGCCACCAGGGAAGCCCCAGGCCCTTAAAGAATGTTTATGCAACAGAATTGAAAATTCTTCCCACAGCTGCATCAGACTATTCAATCATTTTTTAAAATATTATATTGATTAATAACAAGAGGTCCCAATTTATATTCCTGGATTACTGGGTGAGCATCCCCTGTCATGTTGACAATGCAGTGTTTTATTTAGGAAGGAGAATGCCCTATGGCTGGGCTGACAGGTGCACTGCTAAGAAACCAACTGTCTTAGCTCTGAGCAAAGCCTCATTCCACCTTCATTACCAACACTAAAAAACACACAGGTGTCGGGCAAAACAAACTCCTTATTTCTGGCTTATTTTTCTTGTCCAGAACTTCTTTGGAGAAAGCTATGCTCCAGTCTAGCCATCGGTTCCCTTGTGCAATCCACTGGGATGGCAATCACCTCATTGTTTAGTTACAACCCATGAAAAGATGAAAAGAAAGAAAAAAGCAGAGCACACACATACAGAATGAGGGTGGAGGCCGCACGATGATAATGAAACCCATTTGTTAGCATTTCACTCCTTTCTTTGTGAATCAGCTGAGTTCCTGGCACCACACCTCTGTCTGTGAAAGGGAGCTGCACCTCCAAGGCCTTCCAGGGACTCATGCCTCCATATCCGGTCTAGAGTGTCACTCTTTGTCCCCAGGCCCCAGCTCCCAAGCCTGGCTCTGGTCCTCACCATCTATCCTGGGGCCCTTACCCATCCAGTGTGGCTGTGCGCGGCCGTGGTGACCTCTAAGCTCTGCCTGAGCCAGATATGGTCCACTTTGTGTACGAAGGTCTCTCCTCCTTACCTGCAGTATCCGCCCATCTGTGTCCAGGATTGCAGCCTCAACTTTCTTTTTAATTATTTCTACTTTTCTTTCCCTCCACAGACCTGATTTCCATATTCCCAAAATAAATATTGAAACATTTTTAAGGATAAAAACCAAAAATAAATAAAAATGAAACAAACAAACAAAAAGCTTTCAATAAGCAAAACTTCCCAACATTTACAGCCAGTAGAACAGTATAAGTGCTTCCCTGGTGGCTCAGTGGTAAAGAATCCACCTGCCAGTGAAGGAGACAGGAGTTCCATCCCTGGGCCAGGAAGAGCCCCTGAGGAAGGAAACAGCCACCCACTCCAGTACCCTTGGCTGGGAAATCCTATGGACAGAGGAGACTGGCAGGCTACAGTCCATGGGGTACAGAGTCAGACATGACTGATCGACTAAACAGCAACAACAGGACAGCAGTCTGCTTAAGCATCTTTGTTTTGCTTGCGTTGTCCCCAAGAAAGGAAGCATCTTGAAATACATACATTGTAGTTACAGGCCGAACCCAGCACCAAATGCTCTGTGCATTTGTGCTCATGAAGGCCTAGCACCTAGGTGTCCCATGGCTCTCTGCCCACCTTTCAAATAGATCACAGCATTTATACAAGTCAGGTCTCTTATTCAGATCCACAGAGCACAGCAGCGTCATTTCCAACCATGACCACCACCACCATGACTTCCACCACCATCGCCGCCAGGATCGTCTTCATCTCCATGACCACCACCATCCAGTCATTACTACCATCGTTCCCTCAATACTTCCTCACCACCGCCAGCCTGTCATTCACCCGTCACCACCACCGGCGCCACCTCTGCCACCATTTTACCGTCACCATCACCACCATCACTAAAGGATTAAATAACCCTCTGGAGTCAGGCAGGGAAGTCTGACCAATGTTTCTCAAGGCTTCCTCTTGCTGAGCCAGAAGAGGGCCAAGCTGGGGGTCATTTAGTCCCTTGCAAGTAGTTAAGTGAGCTACTTATGTTCCATATAACTCCCAAGTGAGTGGTGAACAGAGCTGAGTCTAGAAATCTATATTCTTGCTTTCCGTCTACGTATTCCATCAGACTACTTCCCAGCACCCATTCTGGAAGTTGGTTTTTTTTCTCTCCTGAGTTTTGTTATTGTTGTTAACTTTGTATTTCTAATAATGTTGATAACATTAGTTTAGACCTTGATAAAATTCTCTCAAAAATAGGAGTACCTACAACTATCAAGGACATTGTAAATAAACACATGTATACTTCCAAAGATAAAGAAGGAATTATGTGCCTTGTCTTCCAAAATGAGGCCGGTTCTTCCATTTGCCTGTGCAGTGTTTGAGGATCAGTGTACTACTGTTAGGAGAAGGAAATGGCAACCCACTCCAGGATTCTTGCCTGGAGAATCCCAGTGATGGAGGAACCTGGTGGGCTGCCATCTACCAGGTTGCACAGAGTCGAACACGACTGAAGTGACTTAGCAGCAGCAGCAGCTCTACTGTTGCCGACCGTCTTTGAGCTTTTCTATTTGTTCACAGTCTGAAGGCGAGTGGGCTTTGTGCTTAGGCCCCTGCAGGAGGGAGAGCTCTCCCTGACCCCTCCCCTCTGCCTCCAGGAGGTACCCCTCAGGCTAGTGTAACTCTATACAGTGACTGGCTCCCACTTGAAAGATGGGGGGAGTTCCCTAGGAGTTAAAGGCCAGCCTGAGGTGGCTCTCTCATGGCCCCTCTGCACTAGCAGAAGGGCCCACCAGCGTCCTAGAAGAGGGCTGGCTCCCTGGCACTCTTCTTCCTCCAGACATTTGTTTAGACTCCAGAAGTTTGAGTGTAGGCTTATGGGGAAAACCCACCCCAAAGCCCCTAGGCATCTCCCTTAGGCTGCCTGAGAGGCACCACAAAGGATGGAATTCCAATATTTTAGGTGTAAGATTAAATGTAATGTAATATGATGCATTAAAATAAAAGTACTTCAGACTTCCCTGATGATCCAGTGACTAAGACTCTACACTCCCAATGCAGGAGGCCTGGGTTCGATCCCTGTTCAGGGAACTAAATCCTCCATGCCACAACTAAGAGTTTTCATGTTGCAACTGAAGATGCTGCATGCCACAGCTGCTGCTGCTGCTGCAAGTCGCTTCAGTATTGTCCGACTCTGTGCGACCCCAGAGATGGGGGCCCACTGTCTCTGGGATTCTCCAGGCAAGAACCCTGGAGTGGGTTGCCATTTCCTTCTCCAATGCTTGAAAGTGAAAAGCAAAAGTGAAGTTGCTCAGTCGTGCCCAACTCTTAGCGACCCCATGGACTGCAGCCTACCAGGCTCCTCTGTCCATGGGATTTTCCAGGCAAGAGTACTGGAGTGGGGTGCCATTGCCTTCTCCGGCATGCCACAGCTAAGACCCAGCAAAACCATATATATATATGTACTTTGCTAGCATAAACCTTGGGCTAAAAGTGAATACAACTACTACCACTAATAATAAGCAACATTTATTGTGCATTATGTGCCAGACATTCTACTAATGGCTTTCTAGAGATTACCTTTTAAAGTACTTATTAACAATCTTCTGAGATCAATATTATCCCCAGTTTACAGAGAAGGAAACTTCCACTTGAAGTGGGGAAGTGCAAGTGCTTAGTGGGTGGCAGGAAGGACAAGAGCACAGGGCTCCCACCCTGGTCACTGCTCAGCACCCTTCTCCAGATGCTCACAAACCTGATGGTTCAGAGGAGCAACAGCTTTGTCCTCTGGGCTTTGTACTGAGAGTTGGTTTCTGTTTCTGTGATATGGATAATGTATAGGTGGGATCCTGCGTATTCTCTGTTCTTGAATTTACCTAAGCACTTTAAAAAATTGAATGGGGATCTCCTGATTTATGGAATGCCTTGACTTTGCCACTTCTCTGTCATGAGACTCTCCTTATTTACTACCTTGAGGGAGTCCATAGACACTGAAATACCCTCCTCACCTAAATACTCTAACCACCAAGAAATAGAGTATGGATGGACCCATTATTCTGACAGTAATGTAGGCATAGACAACAGATGTTTAGCGTGCCCAGTTGTTACTTACTGAGCAATTTATAGACAAGGGAATGTGTCTATTCCATGTACTGTCATATTTTGTGGATAAGACTTCCTCTTAATTGTGAAACTGTGAAAAATGCCAAAAAACCACAACAAGACAGAAACTACTCACTCTGGGCTGGGATGTGATTCTCTGTTGGTTGGCTTTTTGGGTGTGAAGACCAAGCCAGAGCCTGATGGAGCCAAGTGGAGTCTGTTAATATTTCCATTCATGGACATGCAATAGAAAACTATCTTTACAGGAAAACATCACATACAATATCTTTGTTGTGCTTAATCAGAACCAGAGTAAAATTCCAGTCACCAAGAATAGAAACTTACCCTAATGATTTCATTTTTATTCCAAAACATACAGTGTTTTCTCTGCCTGTTCTGTTTGTCACTTTCTAAAACAAGAAATTACCAAGCTATGACTTTGGTTTGAGGGACGGGCAAAGGCAGTAAACACTGAACAGAAAGTCAGAGAGATCGAATGTCAAGGGTCCTTGGTGGATGAGCATCTAGAAGGGGATTCAGTTTGTGGATTGTTGACTTTATTTCCCAGAACCGTGTAAATTACTCAATCAGGGTTCAATTGTCTAGGCTTCATGCTCTCAGCAGTGAATACTTCATGTATATAATAGGGGGGAAGCAAAGGCAAAGAAGAGGGTGAGTCACCATCAGTGATTTTTTTTTTTTTAAAGAAGACTTGGTTGTTTTCATTGTTAGCTAATTAAACGGTCTTTTCCAAGAAGAATGAGAATCTCATGCTATGAAAAACAGACAGGACACCTGGACAAAAGGGAAGCACTTCCCTCCGATTTGCCACATTAAATTATACTGAACTGAGTAAATGGCTTGCCATTAACAGTCAGGCTTCTATGTTGCAGCAGATTAATGGTTTTCATTTTAAGTTCTGGAGTGAAAATCTGGCAATTTCTTTGGCCTACCAGTCTACAGCCTACAGAAACTCCCATTGAAGGAGACAGGCTTCTGTCTTCTAATTTCTCAAAAATAGTGTGAGCAGAAAGAGTGCAAATCACAAGAAGGCTTTTCACCAGTGAGCAATAGCTGTCACCTACAGGCTGACAGTGACATTTTGGCAGATACACCAGAAGCACACACACTGGCCATGAATTATGTGTCTTGGCCCCATCCCCACTGGGCGCCATGGGGCATCTGAGTAATGCTGGCATTGACGAGGGCTCTGGCTTTGGTGCTCAATCTGCTGCTTCCAATTAGGGGCCAGCCTGGGGCCGGGGCCAGGTCAGGGACAGAGGGAGAAACGCCTCTCTCGTTTCCCATCAGCTTGGAGCTTGAAGAGTGTTTGTGGCACGAATGAATGAGTTCTGAACAGATGGAATCAGACCAGCCCAACACCTGCAGGCGCTGGGACGAACAGTGAGCTGGGGTTCGCCCTGCCCTTAGGAAATCTGATGTCATCGTAGAGAGAAACTGAAGGCATGGAATGAGCACGATGGAACTATAGTAAGAAGCACTTGAGAGAGGAGGAGAGTGCAAGGAAGTGCAAAAGCAGAAAAAGAGAGCAGAGAGAGAGAAAGAGGGCAGGAAAATGACCCGGGTGGAGAGTGGGGGGCAGTGGCCAAAGTGGAAAGAGGTGAAGGTGGACCCAGAGGGCAAAGGAGCAGTAGCAAGGAGAGGACAACCGGAGGGAGAAAGAGATGAGAGAAAGACACACAGACTGAGAGAAGACTTTGAAGATGGCCTTGGCCTCAGCTCCAGTGAGGGGAAAGAAGTACTCGCACAAATCGTAAACAGACATGCTCTTCATCCTGTGATGACGAGATGTGATTCCTGGATTTCCCTGGAGAAACAGTCCAAGCAAAGGTAATCAGAGCCACTTATAATTAGCACCTCCTTCCCTCAAGAACCCAGATTTCACTGAATTGGCTTCTGGTGACCGTACAAGATAATCCTGATGATGTTTCAATTAACAGTCTATGAGGATACAATTTCTGCTGGAAAAATTCCAAATCTGAGCCCAGACCGAATGATAGCATTGCCTTGGCAGCATGACACAATGATTTCATTTCACAGGTTAGGGTAAGGCCATATCCCAGGGTACACCATGCCCTGAACACAAAATTTCCTCATCACAGAGCCGCTGTGCTGGGTGTGCCAGACTGACCCCTCAAAATAAATGTGATCGTGACCTCACCATTATCAGATGCAGAGAAAATGCCTTGGAAGAGAAACTGCAAGTGGAAAGGACAAAAGGACAACAGCAGGGGAATCGGGGCTTCCCCTTGATGGGAGATCCAGCTGGAGTCAGTTAGAGTGTAAACTTTGTTTAATCAAATCCTCATTAATAAACCCCCTGACCAAATCCAAACACAGACAAATGATGATGCACTTGGAACTCACATTGAGCTTGCATCACTGCTTCACCAGGTGCCATGCATAAGTCTGGGATGCAGGCTTCCGTGGCTGGAGCTGCAGAGAGGCTGTCTTGGGGGTGTGCTCCCACCACTAGACTTGTACCACTGCCATTTTCTGGTTACTGCAGCCCAGCCAGTCAGTGAAGGGGCTGAGGGCAACCACAGGCTCTGCCCAAGATCCACCGTGCTTCTCTTCCCAGGGTGGCAAATGATAAAGGCAAGCGAGGAAGGCAGGACATCTGGAAACCATCCCATAATAAAAATGGATGAATTAGCGGTGTCACAAATTTAGGAACACTTTCACCGGGAGGGGAGAAGAGCTGTTTTCCATTGTTCCAGGAGACCCAACTGGGGGGAATGCACAGAATTGGAAGAGGGATCCTCCCTCAACACGAGGTTGCCAATGATACCAAGCAAAGGGGAACTACTACCTGTCGCGGTAGAATTCCCTGTCATAAGCCTTATTCAATTCAGGCTGAATAAAGATAATAGCCTCTCGGGACTTCCCCCGGAGGTCCATGGCTGAGACTCTGCCTTCCAATACAAGGGACACAGGTTTGATCCCTGGTCTGGGAACTAAGATCCCATACGTCTCAGAGCAACTTTGGAGCCCAAGTACCACAGTGAGAGAAGCCTGCATCCTGCAGCAAAGATCCCACGGCCTGCAACTAAGACCTGATGCAGCCAAAGAGAAAATAAAATAAAAAACATTTAAAATAAAACAGTCTCTCATTCTGGGGCTTCCTTGGTAGCTCAGGCGGTAAAGAATCTATTTGCAATTCACGAGATCCAGGTTCAGTCCCTGGGCTGGAAGATTCCCTGGAGAAGTTTCTCATTCTAAGAGTATTAATCTTGTGTAAATTATCAACAATTAGAACAAATAAAAGGAGCGAGAGAGAGAGAAAAGGAAGGAGAGTAGGAAGGAGAGCATGATAGGAGTAAAGGAGAGTAGCGATGTAAATAGTGAGGGTGATTCTTCTTGTAGTCCTGCAAAGCTAGCACAGGACGTGGAGATGCAATTCTTCATCAGTGTTCCTTCCCATCAACCTCTCCTTCTGTAAGCCTGTGTGGATTTAGTATGTTTTAAACAATATGGCCCCTTTGAAGCCAACAACATCCGGTGCTCCACCCAAGAAAGAGCAGTCTGTTCCCACATTGAAGGAAAATCCAGCTGGTCAAACTTATTGAGAGGCATTGTTATTCTTCAGCACAGGGCCTTCCTAAGGGGCTTTTGAAGGTAAACTTGGCTTCACTTCACTGCTGTCTTGTACATTGACTTTAGAACACAGACCTGCTGAAGGGCTGATAGATGGTCTTAAACAGAAGGTGGATGATGTGGAGGTAGCTGCAGGTGTCCTGTTGAGCTCCTGGTAGCCATTTCTTTGCACGTTTACAAGACCCCTTGCTATGCTGACTAGAATTACTCATCTGTCTTAGTTGAGGCTAACAAAGCATGACCTACGGACTGAATTTGCATTTCCTGCATTGGCAGGCAGATTCTTTACCCCTGAGCCACCAGGGAAGCCCTTTATCTTTACACTTTTGGGGTGGGTTTCCCTGGTGGCTCAGTTGTAAAGAATCCACTTGCAATGCAGGGGATGCAGTTTCAAGATGCCAGTTTGGTCTCTGAGTCAGAAAGATCCCCCGAGAAAGGAATGGCAACCCGCTCCAGTATTCTTGCTTGGGAAATCCCATGGATAGAGGAGCTACAGCCCGTGGGGTTGCAAGATTCAGACATGACTTAGTGACTAAACCACCACCATTTTCTAAATAGTTTTCAGTGAGCCATGAAGAATTTTTTATAATCAGAATAATGTATTTTAAAACAATTTGACAGTTGTATACGTAAAACTGTGGAAATGTCCATTGAGTTCACCTATTAGTCCCACTTTTGAGACTTTATCCCACAAAAATAATTCTGAGGAAAAATCTATACTTATGACTTTTCCCCCTAAATTATTTATAATTGTACAATCAAAAGCCAAGTGTCCTCAATAATGGGATAGGTCATTAGTTACTTGATGGAAATCTTTTTCTAGAACTTCTGTGGGTCATTAAATATGAAAACTGTAGAGTCAGTAAGAACCTGGAGGAATGCTTATACTGTAGTGTGGGATGAGGGGTGGGGTGAGGTGGTGGCAGAAACAAGTTAGGAAGACTATGTATGAAATCTTTGCAGCCAAGGGAACTCACATGTGCACAGGGGCCAGGCCAGGAAGTAAATATCTAAAATAAAAACAGTTGTATTCAGTGTTAGAACTTAGGGTGATCTCTTTCCCTTCTCACCCATTTCCCAAGTGAATCATAATATCTCTGTAATGCCTTTATAATAATAATAAGGCCCATAAACCTTTCCATAAGTTCTTTCTGGAAACTTGTCAGGTTTCAGGTGATACCAGCTTTTGTTTCTCTCTTAGCGTCCCCTCAAGGAGCCCAGCCTGGGCTTCTGCACTCTGCAGTGGGGCAGCTAATGTCACTAAGCCAGCAGGTTCACTCCAGGCTTTGGGTGGCTGCAGGTGGGGGACATGCTTAGTCTGTGAGCAGCCTCTCTTTTCTCAAGTCACAGTGTCATTGCTTTGAACAGAGAATGAGAAACTGATGAATGGTTCCAGGGCCTATGGACACGCTTTCTATACTTGGAAGATGTAATGAGCCTGGGATTCTCCTTCATCTATTGTTGACTTAGGTGATTCTGTTCCCCTAAAGCTCACATAAGGTTTGAATATAATGGCAGTTCCTGATTATCTGTTCTATGGAAGGAAAATATTGGAAATAAAGCACCTAGCTATTTGTAGTGCATATCTTTTGGTTGTGTTCACCCCAGGCTTGGGGAAGGGTGTGGGGAGAAAGAGGGTAGGAGGAGTGGGAGGAGGAGGGAACCACTGACGTTTGAAACAGGACCGACCCTCTCCAGGAGTCATGCTAGGGGCTTGCTAGTGTGTGCTTCACTTACACATTCCCAGACGGACAAGGGAATGGAGACTCAGAAGTTAGGTAACTTGTCCCAGACCACACGGGCTAGAAAAAAGGAATTATTTAGTTCCAAAGCACAGCGGGCCTTGATTTCCATGCTCTGTGCACAGACAAACATATAATCCACAAAATGAAAAAAAAGAAAAGTCTAGAACTGATTTTAATCACCAGGGGTTCTCTTATAGTAAATGGCTCTCAAGCAAGGGTGATTTTGACTCCCAGCCCCACCCCAGGGGATATTAGGCAATATCTGGAGACATTCTCGGTGTCATAATGGGGTGGGGAGTGGCTACTTGCATCTCAAAGGTAAAGGCCATGAATGCTGCTAAATATCCTACGGGGTGTAGGTCCACCTACCACACTCAAGAATCATCTGGGCCAAAATGTTAATAGTGTTGAGGCTGAGAAACCCTGCCATATCATAATAGAACTCAAAGTAACTTAACTCCCCCTACATTCACTTCCTTGTTCACTTTTGAAATGAAGTTTCTCTGCTTCTGAACACTTCTCAAATACATAAAGTATCTGAGAAGCTGTCTGCTTACTGATCATATGATTAGGAACCACTCAGCATACGTAAATCAAATAAACGTGCATAAAATCTAGATGACAATGCCAAGTTCAAATCTGAAATTTATTAAGGGAATATACAGTGAAATTGCTAGCAAGAAATTAACAGCTCCCCAAGTGTTACCAATTGTGGCTAATCTAATCTGTATTAAATTCTATAATGAACAGCTAAACGTTCTCTTGAGTCTCAGGATTCCCATATGGAAAATCAGAGACTTGGCTGTTCTCCGATAACAAGGTCAAATCACTAAGTTTTAACACTTAAGCTGTGTCTGTAAGCAGAGAAAATTGCTTTGGTTTGCTATGGCCTGCCCATTTGCAGGGGCAGCACACATTAATTTTGTTACTTCAATAGCATTAAAATAGCCCTTGGATAACTAGAGCTAATGAATTATTTAACGCTTTTGTGGTTCACCGTAATTTTGCAAGCATAGAATTGTACCAATATTTGGGAAAAACTCTTAGAAACTCTGCAAAACTAAAAAGGACTCAGGGATCCTAGTTTAGTCTTGAATTCATCAACTAGGTTTCTCTGGATGACCTACTATATGTCCAATTCCATGCTCAGTATCAGAGAGAACACTAGACAAGCCTAAAGCACAAACTTAGCGCCAAGTGATAAACAGTATAGGGGAGGAGATGAGACCAGGGCACAGGAAATATTTAGTGAATATCAGGTTCTAAATTGTGTCATGCAGACTGTTGGCAATGACAGGGTTCACATGAAATTGTTGATATTTGTTCACATGTTTGCCACTCCTGTTACACTGACAGTTACTAAGAGTGCAGGGACCTTGACATTTTCTTCTTGTGTCTGTCTTGATGTCTAGACAGAGCCTGGTCCATAGAAGCCAACAAATTAATATCCATTTAATAAATGAATGAATGATCTCAATAGGAAGTGGACCTTGAAATAACATAAATGTCTAAGTCAGTGTTTCCTACCCCTTGGGGTGTCAAAAGAAATTTGGTAAAACAAGGGTTCCATGGTCAGATGCATTTGGGAATTGTTGGGTTAGAAACAGTTTTCTTTAATCAGAGCTTTCTATATGCCAGTATGCACTGGGAACTTCTAGAAGGATTCACTTTTTTGAGTTCAAACTTATTTGATCATGGAAATATTTTTTTTTAACTGAAGATTTGGTAACATAAATTTGAATCAATACACTTAGAAATTTGAGAATAAATTATCCAAAGAAAATGGTTTCTTGAATTGATCAATGCTTCAAAAACAGTATAATGGAGCCATAAAAGTATGATTTGGGGAATCTTGAGAGAGAGGAGAAAAGAAGTCCTGTCCTTCTAAACCATGCTTTGTGAAAAGGCCAGAATAATTTTTATGCTGCCCTTGAGGAACTCTTATAAGTGGCCTCTCTGCATCTCTGGTTTACAGAGTCCAGTTTTGGCCTACTATAACGGCTTAAGCCTTGGATGGACATGCTTTAAAAATTTGGATGAGTCTTTTCTTAATATTCCCAGTGGGCTTGTACTTTTATTTTTTTAAATGTCTTTTGCCCTGAACTGCTCAACGGGGCTTGATAAATTCTCAGCAGACTGCTGGCCCCAGCGCCCTAGAAAATCTGGGACAGCTGCTGCTTGTTTTCCTGTAAATCTGCACTTGCTTTGATTTTGGTGGGTTTCCTTACATAGTTTCCAATTATAAGGATCACTTATGGGCACCAGTCTACAAAAAGGTAAAAGCAAAAATACCTATTAAGTTTCTTTACCTTATTAAAAGCTTCTTTTATCTAACTTTAATATAGCTTTCAAATGTAGAATTGTTTTCCCTTTTCTAATTAACTTTTGAAACAAGTCTTCCAGATCCCAAAGGGTTTTTTATTAAAAGACAGAGCAGTTTCAAAATAATTGATGGTGAACTGGGGAGTTGAGTAACATTCTATTGCCATTGGGAGAAAACACAAGCAGACAAGTGACATTCTGTAAATTATTTCTATTTAAACATTTGAGCCTGAGGATACAGTTGAAGGCAGTGCTAAATCCATTTCTGCAAGTTGCTTTGTGTTTGAGATAAATTTGTAAAATGATTCCTAGTACATTGTGTCATGTGCTAGCCCAACATATAGCCTGGAATTTTGTACTTGGACTTTCTAAAGAAGCGAGTTATTGGGAAGGGGCCTCGTTATAGCTCATCCTCATCTATACCAGGGCCTGGGGGCACGGGTCCTGAGGATGATACTGCAGAAAGACATGCCATGTGTGGTTCCAGGTGGTGCAATGGTACTTTACTGCATCTGCCTGCCGATGCAGGAGGTTCAGGAGACTCGGGTTCAATCCCTGGGTTGGGAAGATCCCCTGGTGGAGGAATGGCAGCCCACTCCAATATTCTTGCCTGATGAATCCCACGGACAGAGGAGCCTGGCAGTCTACAGTCCATGGGGCTGCAGAATTGGATATGACTTAGTGACTGCAAGCAAATAGATGTAGCACCTAGGCTGAGGAACAAAGTTGTCAGGTCCTATAGAAGTGTAGCAGAATGGGACAGGAGCAAAAATCCTGGTGTGTCCACCTCACCAAGGTTTGTCTGCATGGTGCTGTGGAGGACGCATAGTACACCCTTCCCCCCAAGACAAACCCTTGACCCTGGTGGCTCACGGCCAGTCAGCCCTCTGGTCACACTTGCTTCTGCTGCTTCCATCCGAGCTTGGCTCGGGAGGCTGGCTCTGCTGTGGCTGCACCTCTGTTTTCTCCAGCACACAAAGCTCCGTTTGTGCTACTCCTTCTCCCCAGAGTAACTGCCTAAGTTCTAATAAAATACTGGGACCATCTCTCAGAAACATGAACAAACCGTCTGGGCACAGTGCCCCTTATAGATGATATGAACTGGATTTGAGTCACATAATTTGTGGCTAGCAGTTAGCAACTGTTCAATTTAAGTCAACATCCATGTGATGAGCACCTGTTCCGTGCAGGTGCACTATGCTAGGAATTGTAGGAATTACAAAGAGGAACAGGATTGGTCTAGTTGGAGTAATAAGTACACAAACAGCTAATCTGAAACGCAGAATGAAAGCATATTGTTAATGCACTCATTTAGCAAATACACGTTGAGTACCCTACCTGCCAAGGCTGCTAAGTCACTTCAGTCATGTCCGACTCTGTGCGACCCCATAGACGGCAGCCCACCAGGCTCCATTCCTGGATTCTCCAGGCAAGAACACTGGAGTGGGTTGCCATTTCCTTCTCCAATGCATGAAAAGTGAAAAGTGAAAGTGAAGTCGCTCAGTCGTGTCCGACTCTTAGCGACCCCACTACCTGCCAAGGCACAAATCAAGATATAGGGAATCAGTAGTGGACAGGGTGCAAAAGTTCCCTGCATTAAGGGATCTTAAATTTAAGGGATATGGACAGAAAATAAAGGACAAATAGGGACTTCCCTGGCGGTCCAGTGTTTAAGAATCCACCTTCCAATGCAGGAGACATGGCTTAGATCCCTGGTTGGTGACTAAGATCCCACATGTTGTGGGGCAACTAAGCCTGCCAACCCCAACTACAGAAGCCCATGCACTGTGACAAAGAGCCCATGTGCCCCAGTGAGACCCAGGGCAGCCAAATTTAAAAATTTTAATAAAAAAATAAAAGACGTTTAAAGAAAGAAAAAGAAAGGACAAATAACCAACAAAGTGTCAATTGATGGTAACTGCTGGAAAAAACAAAGATGATAAGGATTTGGGAGTTACAAATTGGGGAAGTGCTACTTTGTAACAGGAAAGTCCCATGAGGTGATGTTTACAGAGATCTGATGAAGAGTGGCAGAGAGCTATGCAGAAATGTGGGAGAAACATTCTAGGCAGAGAGGATGGCCAGTGTGAAGGTCCTGAGGCAGGAACGTGTTTGGCTGAAAAGAGTAAAGGTTCCCCTACAGCTGGGGCAGACAGATCCCTGGGGAGAGCAGCAGCAGATGAGATGTCAGAGGCAATGGAGACAACCCTTGCAGGACATTCTGAACCATAGTGAGGGCTCCGGGCTTTATTTTTAAGGACAGAGGGAGCCATTATGAAGCTTTGAACAGGAAAGTGAACTGATGTAATATATTCTGAAAGGAGCACTCTGACTGAACCTGCACAAAGTGGACCAAGAGTAGAAGCAGGAAGATCAGTGAGGCAGCTCCTGTGATAAGCTGGCAAGAGGTGGTGATGATCAAGACTAGCATGGCAGTGGGAGGGCACGGTGAGGAAGAAGAGAATCAAGAATGATTCCAGGGTCTTAGCATCCAGCAGGAGGGAGCTGTAATTCACTGAGATGGAGAACACCAGGGAAGGAGCAGGTTTCAAGGGCAGAATCAAGAGCTTAGGTATGGATGTGGTAAATTGTGATCCCTATCGGATGAGAGTTCGAGTAGGCAGTTGATACCAAAATTTGGAGTTAAGGGGCGAGGTCAAGAACTGTAAATATAAATTTTGGAAATATTGGTATTTGAAAACATCTAAGATAGGGAGCCTGGAGAGCTAACTCACTATTCTTCTGTAGATGAATTAAGTCTTCCTGCCCTGAGACTCCGGAGAAGGCAATGGCACCCCACTCCAGTACTCTTGCCTGGCAAATCCCAGGGATGGGGGAGCCTGGTGAGCTGCCGTCTATGGGGTTGCACAGAGTCAGACACAACTGAAGCGACTTAGCAGCAGCAGCAGCCCTGAGACTGCCTTGTCCCCTTTCTGTGCCTTCCCTCATCAGTCTCTGGAAGCTTCTTGAAATCAGAGACTGTCTTATTTAGCTTCCTATTCCATATACTGCCAAGCATGCGCCTGGCATGTCAGAGGCTGCAGGCCCTTGTTGAGTTGGGCTGAGGAAACCATTTATCAAAATACCTGCTATACACCCAGGGCTGTGCTGTGTGATAGTATCAGTAGTATAGGACACCAGTAGGGAGTATCATTACACATCAACCAGGAAAGAAGCCAAGAGGCCATCTGTAAGACTGAAAGGAGATGCACAGTCGGAAAGTGGTCAGGAACCTAGAGTCTGGTTTGGTCTTTGTTACTCTCTGACATTGGCTAAGTCATCACACATCAAATATCGCATTTGTAAAATGATCTGGACTGATTACCTCTAAGAGTCCTTCCAGTCCTAAATTTCTGCCTCACCAAATTATGCAGTGTTTACAGTAGTAACTAGGAAGACATCTAAGACCTGATGGTTGTTGTTTAGTTGCTAAATTGTGTCCGACTCTTTGGACTAATTGACAGGTCCCTCTGTCCATAGGGTTTCCCAGGCAAGAATATTGAAGTGGGTTGTCATTTCCTTCTCCAGAGGATCTTCCTGACTCAGGGATCTCCTTCATTGGCAGATCAGTCTTTACCACTGAGCCACCAGGGGAGCCCTCTAAGACATGAGGAAGGTTAGGAAATTCAAGTTGGGCTCTAGATGTTTTTTTCACACTCATATATCTCAGGTAAGTTCAAAAAAGAAGACACTTGATATATGCTCATTGCCTACCTATTGTTTTTGCAGAGCTTGGGTGTCGCCTTTAAAAGAAAATGAAATATATGTGTATAATGATAGCTGTGTTTTATCAAATCTCTCATATGTGCCAGGTATTGTTGAAAATACTTTATCTATTTATTTGGCTGCACCAGGTCTTCAGTGCAGCACATGAATCTTTAGTTGTGGCCTGTGAGATCTAGTTCCCTTACATTGGGAGAACAGAGTTTTAGCCAGTGGCTCACCAGGGAAGACCTTGCTGGAAATACTTTATGTGGATTATCTCACTTCATGCTCAGAATAGGTCTATGAGTAGAGTTCTTTTGTACAGAGGAGGAAACCAAAGCCATACACGCACACAGATAAATCTCAAAAACCAATCAACCAACTCACTCTAACCATGTTTTATTCAGATGATAGAATCTTAACCTAGAAACCTCAAAGAGAGTCAATATAATTTTGATTTAACTTTTAAATCTTAGAGCAATTGAAAGAGTTTATTAACTAACTAGCCTTTTAAGACATATTTTTCCCAAATGACATTGCATATTAAAAACAAAGATTTCCCCATAACCTCAAGAATTGTTTATAACACGTAGAACATTACTTGTAGATTGAGTCTAATTTTCTTGAACAGGCATGCACAATTCCAGATAGGCCTCCGTGCTTTCTATTCCAATCCCACTACTCAGAGATAACTAATGTCAACATTTTGGGTACACCATGCTGACATCATGTTGACAAGGAATTGTCTTTGGTATTCAAATTTTCATACCAATTTAGTTTCCAGAAGTACTTAATTGTGACACAGGCCTGGCCCTTCGGAGTGTGTGATGGAGAAAGGAGGGGTTTCGTCTTGCCCAGTTGGTAAAAATGGAGTCTTGCACAGGGG
Organism: Cephalophus harveyi; assembly: GCA_006410635.1. Classification (NCBI taxonomy): domain Eukaryota; kingdom Metazoa; phylum Chordata; class Mammalia; order Artiodactyla; family Bovidae; genus Cephalophus; species Cephalophus harveyi. Next base: position 146,274 of record SJYT01040430.1, read on the forward strand.
TGAGGCAATGGAGCCATGGCTTCGGTAATTTTCCAGCATGATGGCATTTGCATGGAGCCATGGCTTCTGTAATTTTCCAGCGTGATGGCACTTGCATGGAGCCACCATCTGTTTGCAGGGCAGCTCTGATGGCTGGGCATCTGATTTCAATAAGAACAGAGAGTGGCTCCATCCCACAGCGCATTAGCAGGCAGGCACATCTGCTCCATCTCCACACTCCACAAGCCAATGGAAAGTTGGTCTCGTGGAGCCTGTGGTCCTGCTTGACAACAGAAGACAGTAGTTGCTGTTGGAGCCTGTCCAGTCGTTAGGGAGGTCAAGGTTTGACCCAGAGCCTTTCAGAGCTTAGAAGCCCTGCTGGTATTGTTCTTTATCGTTAGTTGTGTTGTCTCAATTAGAAGAAAAAAAAAATCTATGAAGTCTGGATGCAGAATTCTCAAGTCTGGAATTCCTCCCACATGTGGAAAATAAGACTCACTCGAGGAAACAATGCCACTGTGTTGATCACCCACATACTTTGGGATCTGACCACAGAGAATAATTTGCACTTTATCCAAGCTCTCTTCACCTGGGGCTGAGAAAGAGCTTCCACCAAGCAGAGCCACAGTCTGGGGACTGCAGGCAGGGGACCCTGTCAAGTGACTTACGTGGCAGCAAAGTAAGTACTCGGTGCTTGCTGTCTTACTGGTAACCCCTCCCTGCACTGGCAGGAGTCCTGTGTCACTGAAATGTTTGGGTAATTATTGGCATTAAGCCGTTTTATTTAACAATATTTAGACAATGCATGTAATAACATAAACTAGTTGTTAATAAGGAAAACACCCCCTTGATCTTCAGACCATGTGTGTTTCAGTGGAGTGAACAGATAATCCATGCCGCTCCAGGAGATGCTAAGTGGGCAACGTGAGTCTTCACCCTCTCAAAGCCTGCCTCTCCCCTGGCCCCTGGTACACAACTTTCCCCTTCTCTGGGCTTCCCATCCTCTCTCTGGCCTCTCTTCTAGGACCTAAGGGGGCTTCCCAGGGGCAGGTTGCACCCTGATCATGTGGAGCTTTTATGTGAATCATTGGAAGATGAGCCCCCACTCACCACCTAAGCTGGATGCCTGATACAGCAGGGGTCCCCAGCCTCCAGGATCTAATGCCTGATGATCTGAGGTGGAGCTGATGTAATAATAATAGAAATAAAGTACACAATAAATGCAATCCACTTGAATCATCTCAAAACCATCTACCCTCACTAAGTCCACGGAAAAAATTGTCTTCCACGAAACCACTTCCTGGTGCCCAAAAGGTTGGGGACCGCTGTGATACAGGACACAACCTGCATGCCTGCGGTCCCTCTACCAATGGGTGCATAGGACTCCACTCTGGACTTCCTCACTGACTCGCGAGATCTGGGCCAGGACCCTGGAATTACTGCACATTGCCAGAAGGGTCAGTAGGTACCCCTGGCCTCCAGATCAGTGGCAGAAGATGGATGGGGAGGAGATGCAGCTCCTCTGCATGGCAGCCAGGAACAGTCTTCACATCCACCTGCCTCTTGTCTGCATCACTGTGGGCAGCTCACCCTGTGCCAACCTCCTTTGGCACATCTTCTTTGATCTCTAGCCACCCTCTCTCCATCATCCTCTCCTCCATGCTCTAAATACAGAGCACCCACAGACAGCCACTGCTCCAGTATCACCATGTCTCTGCCACCCTGGTGGTCCACCTGCTGGTCTGCCAGCTTCGTCCTGTTTGGGGAGCCTCCATCCCTCAGCACAGCCCCTGCCACCCTGCGTGTGCAGTTTGCCAATCAAATAATCAGATTCAAGACCAAGTGTCAGTAATGCTGCCCTGATCACTTTGGGTTTTGCTTTTAAGGGAAGCCTGCTGGAGAACCCCAGGGATGGGGGAGCCTGGTGGGCTGCCGTCTATGGGGTCGCACAGAGTTGGACACAACTGAAGCGACTTAGCAGCAGCAGCAGGGGCAGCTGGAGACTCACAGTCCCCTAAGTGGCTGATGCCCACAATGGGCTATGGGAAGATAATATTGAATGGCTTCATAGGATCCCATAAGTTGGTCCTTGCATATTCATTCCTGGCTCTGGGTAGAATCCTAGCCAGACTCACTGGTTGGTGTCACCCAGCTTTTACATCCGACTAGAGATTAAGCTAGTAAAATGGTTGAGTTTCCACAGCACAAAGGGTGCCTTCTCCAACATGAGCCAAGTGTGATCATCACAGGCTCCCATCTAGGAGCTGGGAGGTGATCAGAGGGAATCAAGTAGGGTGTCCAGCTTCTTTTCCCAACCAGACCCTATGGTCAGTATTTTTCTTCAAGATTCCCCATCTCACAGCCCTGCTCAGCCTCCACCTCTGCACCTGCACCGCCATCCACAGTCACCGTTTGTTCCCCTGTATTCTGTATGCACAGCAGACACCACACACACACACGTGCACACACGCCTTGGGAACAAAGGTACTTCCACTGCAAAACATCCCCTCAGTGATGTCCACCTGCCTTCCTGCCAGTCTTTGTTAAGAACTCAAAACTCACTTTTTCTTTTGGCAAATCCCTTTAGAAAACTGGGAGGACATTGGAGGGTACAAGGATGGGAGAACTGATTGACTTTTAAAAACGTCCCCAAATCATATATTCCGTGAACTCTGACCTGCACTCACTTGGTGATCCCTGTACCTAGAAGCAGATTGGGGAAAACAGTAGTGGTGCCATCTCCTAACCTCATGCCCTCGGCTGGGCTTTCAGCCCCTGGTTCTTGTGCCCCCAGCAGCCTGAGTTATATTAAGGAAGAACAATGTCAGCCTAGCAGCCTCAGCCAGGCTCCGAATTCCTGAGGGGTCACAGCCTGATTGAGATCTGCCTGCCAAGTGTCTCATGCAGCACTGGGCAGGCGTGGGTGGTTGATAAATATCATTAGATGGCAAGGGGGTGACGAAGGCCACAAGAACGGGCTCTTTCTTAGAAGCCAGATGGCCCAGGGTCTGATATAAACAGCCCCAAGGCCTAACTCACTTGTTGACAGTGCCTTTCTGGGAACAGGCTCTTGGTAGAGACTCTGCAGGCAGGGGACAGGCATTTGGCTTAAAAGGCAGGGTTTGTGATGCCCACAGCAGGAAGCAGGTGGAACATAGACCCATCTTCGTAAAGATGGTTCTCCAAAGGAAAGGGACCTTGATTTGTAGCATCTTCTGCTTTCTGGGGTGTAAATACTCCCTCCACAGCCAATAGCAAGATACTAGAGTGACTTCACTGAGCGTGAAGTTGGGAAGAGAAGTCTGCAGTGGAGCAGGTGTGAGCCTGCTTGAGCCCAACTCCCGCACACCACTATCAAAAATATGCTTCCTGGATGAGGTAGGAAGACTTCCCTTCATCTTGGGAACATCCCTCCTTCTCTTTCTCCTGCCTGCCTTTCAGATCACAAATGAATTATGCCTTTCTCCAGGAACCTCCCCTGCCTTCTTAGGACCACCCCCTTCTATGATGGCACATGGATCTTTCACATGAGAACTCAGAGTGGAAACTGCTCATTCCTTTCTGTTTCTTGCCACTGTCTTCCTGTCTGGTCTGTAGCCCTAGGAGGGAGGAACTTTGTACAGTTTTCATCCACCTGGAATCACAGGTGCCTCACACAGCTCCTAGCACAAAGTTGGTGCTTATGAAATAGCTGATGAAAGAGTGAGAAAAAGAAATGAGCTAAGACCTGAGCTGGACTTGCCTGCTAACCTTGATTTTAGACAAGGCACTTCACCTGCTAGCTTTCTGGCTTTTTTCTCCCTTCTTTTAAAAAATGTGTATCTATATAAAAAGACTGCATGATTTTTCATGATTCTTTCAATGCTAGGAGTTTATGGATATTTGAGTCAGAAATGTAGTGCAGTTTTTGAATGCTGGCAGCTGCTTCAGCAATGTCTCCACTTTTGTGTATGGGGAGGGTGTGTGTGGGGCGGTGGTTATAAGTGCCTGTGCATGTGTGTTTATGTGTGTGTGTGCATGTGTATGTGTGGTGTGGAGGGTAGACAGGGGCAGACAACAGAAGCCTGAGAAAAGGGAGAAGAAAATCTCATAATAAAATGTTTCCATTTCCTTTCCGTGTCCAAGGCCACTGGGTCATAGAAGAATCCATATGACAGCCAGCCCTGTGGTATTAGATTCATCCCAGTGATTCTTTTTTCCAAAGGCTGAAGGCTTCCTTGGAATTAAAATGAAGTAAGAACTTCCAATAAGTTCCTAAGTCCCTTGTAGGCAGGTCCAAGTCTTAAACACCCTTATATCCTGCTAAAGCCCCGAACAGTGCAGAGAGAACCCAGTGACACCTGCTGAATAGTTAGCTTTAAGCAGACCTCATCTTGGCAGTAAGAGTCAGTCCTAATCACCAAGTTTGTCAGGACCAAAATGTTCCTCCATTTTTATAGGTTTGCCCAGGAACACATGGGCAGAAACATCTTCAGGACATTTTACAAATTTTGGTAGCTTTGATCATAAATGAGGCAGCTTAAAATTTATTTCCCCTTGAGTCCAAGAAAGCTAAAGGACCCTTGTCTCTGGGATTTCTTTTCTGTCCCAGTCTAGCACTTTCTGGAAAGAAGAATGGCAAAAGCTAAATTCTGGGCCCTGGACTTCCCTGGTGGCTCACCAATAAAGAATCCTCCTGCCAACACAGGAGACATGGATTCGATCCCTCATCTGGGAAGATCCCACATACTGTGGAGCAACTAAGCTCATGCACCACAACCATTGAGTCTGTGCTCTAGAGCCTGGGAGCTGCAACTGCTGAGCCCACACACCACAGCTACTGAAACCCTCATGCCTGAAGCCCATGCTCCACAATAAAAGAAGCCACCTCAATGAGAAGCCTGCACACCACAACTAGAGAGGAGCCCCCACTTGCCGAGAGTAGCGACAAGCCTGTGCAGCAACAAAGACCCAGCACAGTCATAAAGAAATAAATAGATAAATATATTAAAATTATTAAAAAAAAAAAACAACTCTGGGCCCTTTTCCTGATTGCTGCAGAAATTCATTTCAAGGGCTACAGGCCCCTTGCTTTTGTGACCATCCCAGAGATGAACGGTGAAAGCCAGGTGGCACCACCTCCAAAGCCCTGTAAGAAAGGAAAGGAGCTGCACCCATCCATGCATAGCATGGCATCACCTTTCCTCATGATGAAGCCACGTGGTAGCAGGGAGGAGAGGATCCTTGAAATCTGAGGGAGTGACTTTCAGCTGGCTGTAAATGCCCTGAGACAGGGACAGACCCTTGCACATGGGGGAAGGCTGCTCCAGCCTAAATCCTGGAATGGTGCTTAGGTTGCACGTGTCTATATATAAGCTTGACCTGAGTAAAGAGTTGAGAGAGGACCTGGCATGTAAAAGACAGGCTGTGATAACAAAAGCCTTGACAGGAAGGGTAAACCTTTTGAGCCTCAAGTGCATGGTGCTGTGTTAACCATCTCTAAGCTTTATTGTAGCATTATTGTATTTAATCATCACCACAACTTTATTACTCCCGCTTGATAGATGGCTTAACTGAGGCTTACCTCCACAGCTGGATAGTAGCCACAGTGGCACCACGATGTTGAACTTCGGCCTTCCCCAGCTAGGGATTTTCTCCCAGTGTTTTAAACTCCATCCCCTTCTCTCTCACTTCACAAAGACCTTAAGTTTCAAAATATTTCCATGAGTCATTGACTGAAGTCTGAAATTTTACTTTCCAAGATTTTAGTAAAATAATGTGAGTAGTTGCCGTTTGTTGAAGAGCTTTTAGGTGCCAAGTACTGTGCTGTTACATATACGCTCTCATTTAGCTACTGCTTTATAAAGGAGATATTGTTATTATTCCAATTTTACAGTTCTGCCAGGCTCCTCTGTCCATGGAATTCTCCAGGCAAGAATATTGGAGTAGGTTGCCATTCCCGTCTCCAGGGGATCCTTCCTGACCGATATTGAACCCGGGGCTCCAGATTCTCTACCGTGTGAACCACCAGGGAAGACCTTACAAAGGAAGTATTATTATTCCAATTTTACGGTTCAGGAAACCGAGACTCAAAGAGAGTGTTTGTAATGTACGTGAAGTGACACAATCAGCAGGAAAGAAGGGCCAAGGCTCTCCTTTTGCTTGCTCTGTTGTCTGTGAGTTGCTCACTGCCTTCGGACCAAGGGAATTTGATGGCCGCTGAGAGCGTCTGCCCCTGGGATAAGCATCCGTCTGAGTCTTTGTCAGCCATGTATCCCCAGCGTGAGTGAAGGGTCAGAGATCACCTTTTGATGGAGCAGAAGTTTGAAAGCATCACACCTCTGTATACCAAGGAGACCTAATGATGGAAGAGAGCTCCAGCGACAAGTTGGCAGGAAGGTTGTGTGACCAGGAAGTCAAAACTGAGTGTCAGCGGCTCTCTGAAGAAGCAGGGGAGAGATGGTCAGGGGTGCTTTATGACTTCTGAGGCTGTGTGACAGACAAGCTCATCACCCTAGCTCCACGAGGCACATGGCACCCAGAAGGCTATGAGATTGCGTCTGCGGGAAATCCGTATTTCTATGGACTGAGTCAGGGCTAAATTCGACATTAGGACGATGCAATGGTGAATTTCATCACCATTAAATCACTCTTTAGACCTTGTAAATGTTCCTAATGATATTTTTGGTAGGTTGGAGTAAGCTGTCTACATCTGAGGTGTATTACTTTAAACCTACATTAACAGACTCATAAAATAAGGTGTTGGCTGGCTAATCCCCTGTAGTCATACCCTCAGAAGTATCCAGGCAGCAGAATGAACCAGAGTTATGAGTAAGTGTCCTGAGGTAGCCCCGAGGGCACAGACCCTGACCATATGTGTCACTTGGAGGAGACGTGAGGATGAGTGGAGCTGTGTACCTGGGACCAAGCATTCCCCTCCTCAAAGGCTCTATAATCTACAGACTCTGGACTCCTGAGACCCTGGAAAAACAATCCACGATCTGAAGCCACTCCTCTCAAGGACTGGACATTAACATCCTTATTGGGAGGCATCATGGGGAGGCCAACCTGGGGCAAGGGGCACCCACTCATCACCTGGATGTGCTGCACACAGATTGTACATCATCACAGGTGGCATCGTGGGGTTTGCTTTTTTTAATTGAGGCACAGGAACAATGTTTGGCAATGGGTCAGAATGTTAGAAATTAAGACTATCCTGGAGCCAGGATTTTCATAATTATCTCATGTAGTATCTCATGATACATGGGGCAATACAATGTCTATTCAGGGCACAGTCTCTGCCTGCGAAATCTGATTCTACCCTTTACTGGCCTTTCTAGCTTCTTAGGCCCAACTCAACAGTTGCCTCACTTGGCTCCTGGAAAACTGATAGCAGAACTTCCAGTTTCTTCTCCAGAAACTATTAATACAATCAGCCCTTCAGGATGAGCTACTTAGAGACTTTCCCCTGAAGATGTCCTCTCTTCCCCTTTCCCCCACCTCCTCCCTCCCTCTATACTGACCTCTGTTCCTGATCTGAACCAACTTGAGCCTAGATTTCTCCTTCCTGCTCCTGCCTTTCTCCCATTTGCCTTTCTTTTCTGGCTCCTCTCTTCAAGCATACATCTAAGACCCCTGAGCTCTCTAACTTTGCTCTCTATCCTATTGAATATTAAAGTCCACAGCTGGCTCTAATCTATAAGAGGTGCTCCCAGGTATATTCATGCTTCAGAGGAGGACAAGTGTCCAATGCCCTGCTCCATTTGGGGCCAGCTTAGCTGAACTGGGCTTCCCTGGTGGCTCAGAGGTTAAAACGTCTGCCTTGCAATGCAGGAGATGTGGGTTCAATCCCTGGGTCAGGAAGATTCCCCTGGAGAAGGAAATGGCAACCCACTCTAGTATTCTTGCCTGGAGAATCCCATGGACAGAGGAGCCTGGTGGGCTACAGTCCATGGGGTCTCAAAGAGTTGGACATGACTGAGAGACTTCACTTTAGCTGAACAGGTGGGGACTCCACAAACTTGCAAAACAGCCCTCCAGGAAGCCTTCCCCCACAAGCCAGATCCCACTGATGGTCTCCTTTCCTAACCTTCTGTAGTAATCTCTGTCTGTGCCATACGCATCAACCATTCATTCATTCACTCAACGAATACTTCTTGAGCTCCTATATGTGATGAAGCCCTTGATGAACACAACAAAGTCCCTGTCCCCATTCTCACATTCCTGTGGAGGAGTCGAATGATAATCAAACAAAAAAACAAATAATAAAACTAAGTAGTATGACATAAATAGAGCAGGGTAAGGGTCTACCATGGCAGGGTTTGGTTGAATGGGAATAGATGTATTAAGTTACAGCGCTCAAGAGATGTGACACCCAAGCAGACCTAAATGATGATCAAAAGCTAACTATGTGAAGAAGATCTGTGGGTAGAAGTGTTCCAAATATAAGGAGCAGCAGGTGCAAAGGCCCAGGACAGTATCAAGAATGACGTGTTGCAGATACAACAAGAAGTTCTGTGAGGCTGCCACACAGGATCCTGGAGGGAGGGTCAGGGTCCAGATCATTCTCCACTTCGCCTTTCTGACGTCTGGAGCCAAATAACTCTTCGTTGTTGGGTGCTGTCCTGTGCATTGCAGTATGCTTAGCTGTATCCCTGGACTCTGCCAGCTAGATGCTGGTATCAGTCCCCTACTCTCTCCATGTGTGACAATCATGTGTTTGTCATTTTTGATGTTTCCAAATGTCCCCTGGGTTAAGAACCACTGAAATAAGGCCATGGCAAGAGTATGGATGTTATTCTATGTGTAATTGGAGGGTTAAGAGCTAGGAAATAATGTGACATGATTTATATCTTTAAAAGGGCACTCTGCTGTTAGGTTAAAAGGTTGTAGGGAACAAGAGCAGAGGCAGGGAATCCAGGAGGAAGTCTCTGTAGTAATCTGGCTGAGAGATGGTAATCTAGACTAAGAGGCAGTAGTGGGATGTGAGAAGTGCCCAGGTTCAGTATTTAGTTTGAAACCAAGAAGACTTGCTGGTGGATTGAATAGAAAAGGTGATGAGCTACTATGTGTAAAACATAATTAACGAGAACCGCTGTACAGCACAGGGACCTCTGCTTGGTGCTCTGTGGTGACCTGAAGGGGGCGGAAATCCAAAGAAGAGGGGATAAATGTGTACCTATGAATGATTCACTTTGCTGTGCAGAAGAAACTGACACAGCAGTGTAAAGCAACTATACTCTAGTTTAAAGAAGCACTGGGTTGTTTGGATGGGCTTCCCTGGTGGGTCAGGAAGTAAAGAGTCTGCCTGTAATGTGGGAGACCTGAGTTTGATCCCTGGATTGGGAAGATTCCCTGGAGAAGGGAACAGTTACCCACTACAATATTATGGCCTGGAGAATTTCATGGACAGAAGAACCTGGCAGGCTACAGTCCATAGGGTTGCAAAGAGTTGGACAAAACTGAGAGACTTTCACTTTCAGGTTGTTTGGCTAAATAGTCCAAGAACTATAGAAAATATAATACTAGTAGGTCCCAGCAAGAATACTAGAGTGGGTTGCCATTTCCTTCTCCAGGGGGTCTTCCCGACCCAGGGGTCAAACCCAGGTCTCCCACATTGCAGGCAGATGCTTTAACCTCTGAGCCACCAGGGAAGCCCTAGTTGGCTTAAGAGTAAGATTCTCCAAGGGAGAAACTGTACACTGTTTCTGGTTGTGTCCCTATAAACTAGCAGAAAGAACACTGTAGAATGTTGGTTGAATTAGTAAACATGAATAAGTGAATGAGAAAAAAATAAAGGTGATGAGGAAGGTCTAATCAAGGATAATTTCCTGATTTGGGGTCTGAGCAGCTGGGAATAATGACATCATTGCCTAAAATGGGGAAGACTAAAATTAGACTTGGAAAAGAGTAGTTCAGGGGTCAACAACTCTAAATCTGAGATGTCCATTAGATGTTCAAGTAGATAGGGCGATAGAACCTGAGAGCCTGGAGCCCGGGGTGAGGGCCAGACCAGAAAGAGACATCAGAAGATGTAGAACCTATTTAATGCCTGGAGAGGCTGAGATAGACCATCTAGGAAGAGAGGAAAACAGATAAGAAAGGACCCTGGGCTGAGCTCCAGGCACTCCTATATTTAGAGGTCAGGAGAAGGGAAAGCTGGCAGAGGAGACAGAGGGGCCGTTAGGAAGCTTCACGCCCTGGAAGCATCCTGCAACCACATCTGCCTTGGACTGTCCTCAGCCAGGTCACCAGCTAAGCAGAGAGCCCTTCGGGTACTCATCCATGATTAGTGCCAAGGACCACCACAAAGCCAGGTTTTGGACAAGCCAAGGACTTAGCAGGAGTCATGTTGTTTAATCTTGACATCAAGAAGTAAGTGCTACTAGCCCCATTTCACAGCTGAGCAAGCTAGAAATTGGAGAGCTGCCGGAACTTGCCCTGGTCACATGTGTTTTCAGCCCCACTCCTGGGCCTGCAGCTTTGGAGAGTCTGATTCCACATCGATGCTCTTTCTACGGTGCCCTTGGCCTCTGCCTCGCAGGGGCCCGCTCAGTGCCTGGCACAGGCCTCTGTTCCCACCGTGGCAGGAGCAGCTTGTTTCTTCCCAGGATTATGTGAAGTGCTTTCACATCTGCTACTGCCTTTGAGACGGGCAGGGGGAAGCTGGGATGGCACACACAGAGCAAGTGACGGTCAAGGTCCCTCACCTAACTCAGGGTAGAGCCAACGCTGGAGCCTGGAGCCTCAAAGTCCTTTTCCAGGGTTCTCACATCTCACCTCTTATACCTACAGTCAAGGTGTCTCCCCAGCTGGCAACCGTATTCAAGGCAGAAGGTCATTCCTGTATCCAGGGGCAAACTTATCACTCTCATTTTACAGATTAAGAAACAGAGGCTCAGAGAGGCTCTATGATTTGTCCAAGTCACACAGCTCAGAAGCTGACCCAGAAATAAATCCCCATTCTCCTAGCTCCCAGTATGACAGAGCTGAAATAAATAATCTATATCTGACAACCATTTTTCTTTCTTACATAACAAGTTTCCCAATCCATAAAAGAAATAAGCTTCAGACAGGTTTCTGGAATTTTCACAAGTATGAGTGTTGCCAGTCATAATTCTGGTTCATAATCATTAAAGAAGTGAAAATGAGTAGAATGTGGATATTCTGTGTACTGTGCCAACTTAAAATTACTTTCGTTATGCTTAGTCATAAAGGTGATTTAAAAATAACCTACAACAAATAATATTTGTTGCTTTATTAAGCCCTCTAGTTTCTGACATGTCCCACTCTTTTTTAGAAAAATTCAAAACAATACTCAAAAGTTCCACTCCCAGAATATTTTCTTTCATTTCCAAGATAAATGGAAATGGAGATGCTGACACATGGGTGTGAAATCTGGAGTCAGGTTTTGGTGTCTGACCTCCTCAAAAAAGAAAATGAAAACATTTCTAAGTGTTCACACTTTCCCCGCAGAAGGATAGATGCAATACCCTTGAACCCAGATGAAAAGAAAGGTAATTCATTTCATGCATAAGAAACATTCTTGGTGGTGTGTCATGTTCTGGGACAATTGATTCCATTTGTCATTGCAAGTTTCAGAAAGGATGGAAATATGCTTTTTTCCCTCCCCTTTTGGGCACAGAAAATGTAAGTCAGCCTCTGCTTTTTCCTAAACAACAACAGCTCAGGTGCAACAGTGATGGATTTAACAGCCTCTTAGCTGCTTTGTTAATGATCTGGTCAAGATCCCGATGCTTCGCTCAATATAATCCACCTGCTTAAGGAGCAAGGGGCTGTATATGATGTGACAAATGTCTCTCTTCTGCTCTAAATGTTATTATTTTTTTAAAGATTTTTTGATGCGGACCATTTTTAAAGTCTTTATTGAATTTGCTACCATATTGTTTCTGTTTTCTCTTTTGGTTCTTTGGCCGCGAGGCATGTGGGATCTCAGCTTCCCAACCAGGGATGGAAAATGCAGCCCCTGCATTAGAAGGCGAAGTCTTAACCACTGGACTGCCAGGGAATGTTCTTTAACATGTTCTTTAATGTTCTATAAATGTTCTCTAACATGTGCAACTGGCCTGATGGCATGAATTTTACAGGGGATGGTGGGATGAGTTGTGGTAAAGAAGACTCTTACAGAGATGAAAATTATAACACGCCCACTTTCTCCCTGTAAGCCCCCCTGCCTTGCAACCTCAAATACAGATGTCTTAACTGCCTAGAAACGAGCATTAAATCTTTGGTCTGGACAGGAATTCAGCATTTGAGGAGATGTCACTAATAATCCTCTTTGAATCTGAGTGGTGAAAATGGGGCCCCGGTGGGGGTGGGGAGTTGCATTTTACAGAGAGAGCACTGGAATGAGCCCCAGGGGAGCACAGGGAACACAAGAGGCAGAAGGTGAAGCTTCCGCCTGAACAAAGAGGCAGCAGTTTGTCATGGCTGATCTGTCCTCAGGGGACGGCATTAGCCAGGCTCTCAAGAAAACTGGGCCATGTCACCTTTGTGGCCTCTGGTATGGGTCATTCTTCCGCGTGCCCTCAGCTGGAGAGGGGAGGTCTGGGGTCAGGGACAGACTGGGCCAGGTTGAGGGCTGGAGTCAGGATTAGGGTTTGGCTTACCTGAAGCCGTCAGCTCCAAGGCCCACACTAGGAGCCTGTAAGCTGTTTATAGCAGGAGAGAAATTGAAATCCTCCGCAATGGGGCAGCCTGGAGCCTTGCTCACAAGAAAATGTTAGGCTCCCTGCTCTGGGCAGGGACTTCTTAAGAATTTGACAATGTCAACATTTTAATAGTATCTTAGCCCTGTAGTCCTTATAAAAATATACTGAGAAGGAAAGGATGTGATTTGTGGGAACAGAAGCTCCTTCCAGAGTCACTGTACCACCACATTAAGACCAAAGAATTTGTCCCGGTCACAAGGCCGGGGAAGGCTGTGATGCTGTGATACCCCACTGATGGTTCTCAGTGACAGGGAGGGGGATGTCTTGGGCCCTTGGGACAACTATTGTCATGATGATGTCCAGGGAACAGAATCACAGAAAGATGCCTCTGCCAACATGAAATAGAAGAAAGAGGGTAGAAAGGTAGGGATACAGACAACATACCATGCTACTGTTTCTTGGCTAGGCTGGCTAGAGATCTCAGAGACAAAAACATTTAGGGAGGTCATCATTCTAATGAGGCTGAGTAGTCTGAAAGAAGAAGATAAAGAAGGAGTAGGCAGAGGGGGAAAGGAGACCATTGATGACTGACAGTGGCTCTTGCTTACTGAGGTCTCCTTGATGGCAGACCCAGTACTAAGCACTTCATACATCTTTGTCATTTAATCTACACAATAGCCCTATGAGGGGGCAATTAGTCTGACCTTGCAAATGAGGAAACTGATGCTTAGAGAACTTAAATTCCCTAAGATCATACAGCTAGGAATCACAGAGCTGGGACTTAACCCCAAGCTTGTCTGGCTTCAGAGCAATGCCCTTTTCTAAACCATGCTGTTGTCTGTGCCAAGAGCTTTTCAACTTTTTTAACCATGACTCATAGTGAAAAAATACATTTTCCGTCATGATCCAGTTTGCACACATATTGTGTAAACATATATACAATTAAAACAAAGTTTTCACACATATTTCCCTTTATTCCATGCAATGCATGTTGACTTTTTTAAATTTTACTCTATTTCTTTCTTTAAAAAAAAAAAGTTGTACCACTTAATTGATTTCTCATCTCCCTAATAGGTCCCAACCTGTAGTTTGAAAACCATTTTCCCTTACTTTATTCTATGACAGTGGATTTGAAATTTTTTCAGCTTATTGCTGCTTGATCCCTTTGGATGCTGGGCTGTATCTCTGTTTCTGAAGCAAGCTGCTAATCATGTACCCTGGACCATCCCTCTGGTNAACCTGTAGTTTGAAAACAATTTTCCCTTACTTTATTCTATGACAGTGGATTTGAAATTTTTTCAGCTTATTGCTGCTTGATCCCTTTGGATGCTGGGCTGTATCTCTGTTTCTGAAGCAAGCTGCTAATCATGTACCCTGGACCATCCCTCTGGTGAGGGGACATCATTAATCAAATATTTCAGAAATTACAAATATCTGACAAAGCCATTCACTTGGAAAAGAGTCAGTCCAGGAAACCATCCAGAAAACATAATCGCTGATCTCAGGCACCGACTAGTAATATTTTAAGCAATTGATGCATGCTTTTGCAAAAGAAACTATTTTCTCTGCTTTCAGAACTTACAGGACACATCTGCTCTGAGGGGACCATGCACAGCCACTATCTAACAATAAGTGTCGAAGGAAAAGAACAGCGCGAGGGTCTGTGAAGACTGTCACTCCATCAAGAGTAGTGTTGTCTTTCTCAGTTTTGGGTGAGTACACCCAGGATCTGAAATTTGATTGCTTTGCAGTGGAGTGCATATGTCTCCACCCTGGTTTAAATTTGGGGTGATTTTGTTTCAGCAGCTAGGGGCAGGGACAGGGTTGATTGAATCAGATTTCGATCATGAAAAGTAAGGTCCTGATCAGGTGGCTTCAGCACAAGTCAGCCCGAGGAGCCGCGGACTCAGTGACTTCACTCCAAACAATGTGCATGCTAATTGAGAAAACATGTTCCTGTGATGGCCTCATGCAAAAATCCAGATTTATAAATTTTTTTTTTATTCCTAAGAATTCCTTGAATATTTGCCATGCGTGTCTATACAGCCTCCCGGAGTACTTTTCCTTCTTATGGAGTAGAGTTCTGTTTTTCTGCTGTTGGCCCAGGTCAGGTTTTTTAAGTGTGGGATTCTGATAGAGCAAGCGGGAACGCAGTCTCGGGCCTTGGGGAGAAGCGGGAAGAGGGCAGGAGGGGAGAAAAACAGCCTACAAGCACTGTCCTTCTCTGGGGACAGGAAAAGCAATTGAAGCCCAAGTCCTCGGAAAGCCACCGTTCACTAAGCTCAGTGAATGGCCCTTCTTCATGTTTTTGGTCCTTCATGCCCTCTGGACTGGCTAAACCCCACCTGCCCAACATTAGGACAGAACTCAGGCTCATTGGGCACTGCCAATGTTCCAAGCTCTGAACTAAGTAAGGGCTTTCCAGCCCTCCTTCATCTCACCCTCGCAACTTTCCCCTGAGACTCGCATTATGAGTCCCTTTTACAGATGAGGAAACTGAGGCTTAGAGTCATTATGCGGTTACAGAGCCAATAAGAGACAGAGATTGGGCCTGAAGCTGGTTCTGTTTTATGCCAGGTTCTGTTTTCTGCTTTTATACAATCCTACCTGCCTGCAGGACATTCCCTTCCTCTAGGAAGCCTTCCTAGAGGACACTGGTCATTCAGGCCTCTCAGAGTCGATGGGAACTTCTTCAGCTAGTTTCCATTTTGATACTGCTCTCAGTTTCTCCAAGTGTGTCTATCTGGATAGTAAGATGAAACTGCAGGCAGGTTTTGTTGATCTGCATGAATGCTTTGAAAAGTGAAGGATCTATACACTCAAGCACAAAGTCTGAATTCTTGGAAAAGTTGGAAGATCTGGCCACATTGGGTCTACAAACCTGCAAAGCAACAGATTGTCTGTCCTTTTCTGATGGGGCATACCCTCTCTAGTTCTCTGCAGCCCCCACTAGCCTAAGTCTTACCTAATTTATATTATCTGATGAGCCTCTGAGGGCTTCCCTGGTGGCTCAGAGGTTAAAGCGTCTGCCTCTAATGTGGGAGACCCAGGTTCGATCCCTGGGTCGGGAAGATCCCCTGGAGAAGGAAATGGCAATCCACTCCAGAATTCTTGCCTGGAGAATCCCACGGACGGAGAAGCCTAGTAGGTTACAGTCCACGGGGTCGCAAAGAGTCGGACACGACTGAGCGACTGAACTGAACTGATGAGCCTCTGAAGCCATTTAAATTTTGATTTGAGAGCAAGCTCCTTGGGCAGAATTGGTATTTATTATGACTCTCCACAGGGCCCAGACCCTTGGTTAGCATATTAATCAAGATGCTCATTGGAAGAAGGCAGATCCATCCATGGCCTGATGTTGCCTTCCCAGGGTGGGGACTGTTTCCCCTTTAACCACAGGTTATATGCTATTTAGCAACAGCTGCCCAGCCACTGACCCTTGGGGTGGGAGAGCATGGATGCCCGGCTGAAATAGAAAATTTCACTTCCTCCTCTTCCTTCTCTTGTGAACTTGATAAGACATATAAAATCCTAAGGAAATGAGTTGTTCGAGGGAGAAGTTGTTATGTGGGGTAAGGAACCGAAACATTCTTAAAGCTGCCAGTACAAATGGCCATTCTCAAGAAATGCCTTATTTAGAGAGCATTACATAACATCTCTGAGACACAAGTCTGAGAAGTTTGCCTCTGAAAGAAAATTGCAGGAGAATATCTCTGAGTTTCCTTTCACTCTGATATTATGAGGCCGAGGTAGTTCAGAAGATGAAATGTTTGGTTAAAATTCTCTCCCAATGAGAATGTTAATTACAGAAAGTCAAAATGAAGGTGGGTAAATTCCTAGAGAAGATTCAATGCTTCCAGAAAGATTTCTTCTCCCAGGGCAACAAAGCTTTACACGTACAGAGGCATAAAAAAATGCAAAAATAATGTTGCTCAATCTGAAGTGAAAAGCATTCCTCAGATCAGTACCACTGAGGGAGAGAACAACAGAAAAGAACTCGTGTTTGTTGAGTGCCTGCTCAACTGTGTGCCAGGCCTGTGCTGGTATCCCACCAATATCACCTTCTTGAGGTGCCCAGCCCAACAGAGCAGATCCTACTGTTACCTCTGTTTCACAGAAGAGGAACACCAGGTACCAGAGACGCCCTCATGCATCTCTGCTTTCCTGGCGCTCATCTCCCTCCTCCCTGCTTCCTTAGTCCAGCAGCCTTCAGGAGCATAACTGCTCTTTCTTTTGAACAGTCCAAAGGGAATCTGCCTGTCTCAGCATCTCCCGTACAGCATGGGGGCTCAATACCTGGTTACTGACAAGGATGAGATGGCACCATAGCGTGCTAACCTCCAAGCCAGGTCTGTGCTGGGCTGTGCTGAGTTGCTCAGTCTCAAAGAGTCTGACTCTTTGAGACCCCAAGGACTGTAGCCTGCCAGGCTCCTCTGCCCATGGGAATTCTCCAGGCAAAAATACTAGAATGGGTTGCTGTGCGCTTCTCCAGGGGATCTTTCCTAAGCCAGGTCTCTGAGTCTGAGTCTGAAGTCGCTCAGTCGTGTCCGACTCTTTGCGACCCCATGGACTGTAGCCTATCAGGCTCCTCCGTCCATGGGATTTTCCAGGCAAGAGTGCTGGAGTGGATTGCCATTTCCTTCTCCAGGGGGATCTTCCCGACCCAGGAATCGAACCCAGGTCTCCCCCATTGCAGGCAGACGCTTTACCGTCTGAGCCACCAGGGAAGCCCTGCTTGGGTCCAAACACGGGATGGCGTTTCACTAGACTGGAGAAGTGAGAAATGCAAGTCACTTTAACCACACGTCAGATCCACAGTGACTGGGGACTTAGGCAGTACCTCCCTCTCTGGACCTGGGCTGAGCTCTCATGGTTTCCAGCAGGCAGCCCTCCATGGGCTCACTTGGGAATGGGAATGTGTGTGGTGTTCAGACAGATGATATATTCCACCAACCTGGCTACTGAGGGGACAGCCAAGGGAAATGGGAAAATCAGCCCATCTGTGTACCAAGTAGCACATACTTTGTGGTTACTGGGAGCCTATTCTGTAGCAGTGGATTTTAACTGCCCTTAGTATGGAACAGCTTCTGGGGGAAGCTTGGGCTGTTCATCCTCACTGACTTCAGAGCCAGATCATTCCACTTGCAGAGCTCTCCACCTGCAGAGGCCACCGCAGGCAGTGCCAAAACCTCTCCATCTGCTTACCCCAGTGGGGAATTTTCAGGGAAACCCTGACTGTCTGATTGACTAATACTACTACTAATAAAAAGATTTTCCGCGTGAGAAAGAGGTTGGCCAAACTTGGGCAATTCAAAAAGCATTGTTGCTAGTCCTACTTGACAGATTGCATCACCAGACCAGTCTCAGTCTCATCTGGGAAGCTCCTTACATCTCTGATGTCCTTTTTTCTTTTTTTAGCTTCATTAAGAATCAACTATGAACCCTGCCAGTTCTACTTCTTTGGTAGCTTTCCCACTTCAGCAACTTGGGGGTGTTGCTGTTGTTTAGTCACAAAGTCATGTCCAACTCTTTTGCAACCCCATGGACTATAACCCACCAGGTTCCTCTGTCCATGGGATTTCCCAGGACAAGAATACTGGAATGGGTTGCCATTCCCTACTCCAGGGGTTTGGGAGTGGGGAAAATCCCATGGACAGAGGAGCCTGGTAGGCTGCAGTCCATGGGGTCGCTAGGAGTTGGACACGACTGAGTGACTTCACTTTCACTTTTCACTTTCCTGCATTGGAGAAGGAAATGGCAACCCACTCCAGTGTTCTTGCCTGGAGAATCCCAGGGACGGGGGAGTCTGGTGGGCTGCCGTCTATGGGGTTGCACAGAGTCGGACACGACTGAAGCAACTTAGCAGCAGCAGCAGCAGCAGCAAGCAATAAAAGCCTTCAAAGAAATTATTCGTCTTAGCCCTTTACACTATGAATAACCCAAATGGCCCTATTTTTTGTCATCCAGTGAGACCTTGTGGCAGAGGTAAGGATAAGTGAGAACAAACCCAGTGCTATATGCACCATCCCTCCAGTTACATTGTTAGCCTACTTTTTCGATTTAAATGTCACATTATTGATTCCCATTTACTCTCACAGCTTGGGCACGGTTGTATTAATTTGATATCAACATGTGCCCACGTTGTATTAAGTGTTGTCAGTGCTGGGGAAGGCTCTGCTTCCTCGCTCTTTCATTCAAAGAAGCGACCTCCTGGTGCTACAGTGTGATCCATTTAGTAAAGGAGAGAAGGATTTCCTCCCAGTGCTGTGGACACCCGGGGCAGGTAGTCTGCCGGTATTTTTAATAGCATATGGCAGAGAAGGAAGCCGCCATGCTCTAATACCACCAGTCCCTTCCCCCCAACTCTTTCTGGTTTTCTTTTCATGTGGGCCATTTGTAGTCACACTCCACTGACAAAAGCAAAGGATGATGCCTGGCAGGACCACAGCACTGAGTTTCCTGAACCCTGATACACTGTCTCTTGGAGGATGAAGCCCAGGGCTGGTTCTCTGAAGCCCCAATTCAGTGATTAAGAAGAAGATGGCCTGACCATAAGGCCTGAAAGAAAGGTCCTTATTGGTAATTGTCAACGGAGTTCTCAACTGGGAGCAGTATTTCCCTTTTAATAAGCATTTAGCCTTCCATGGGGGAGAGGGGATTTTGGTTTGTCACCATTTCTGTCATTTTGGCAGGTGGGGCAGGAATACTCAACTTCCAGCATTACAGAAATAAGTCACCCTTAACCAACAATCTTCTCCAAATGCCAACAGCCCCATTGAGACACACTGTTAATACACTACCTTTCTCCCATAGGTTGGGAAAGTGAAGGCTGCGAAGTTTAGTGACTCGCTCAAGATCACAAAGTTATTTTCCCTTCTGTCTTACAACTCAAAAACTACCACAAGAAGTTTACCCAAAATACAGGAGAGAAACATTAAGAGATCATTTCAGTATAATTTCTCTTGAGGCAAACAACCTCTAGGAATTCCTCCAAAACGTGTAAGGTAACCAACCCATAGAAGAGTAATGAAAAACTCATGAAGCATAAGATCTTTTTTTATTATGTGATTTCACTGTTCTGGTCTTGGCTAAATTTTGTGGCTCAAGGTCTATCATCTTGGCTTAAATAGGACAATTCCATCCCTATGCATAACCAGCCGAAAGGTCAATGACCACAAAGCCTCAGCTTCTCCAGCTGCGTTTCTGCCTCAGGGCCATCTCGATTTTGTTACATTTGGAGATTGGATGCTAACCATCTCCCCACTGTCAGGAAGCAAGGTCCCTGGCAATGGACTGGGGAAGGGTCTTTCCCTCTTCCTTTACTTGCTAGAGGCCACTGAATGCTGTTCTGTCAAACTGGCCCAGAGCTGATTTCTCAGGACTGGCTGAGCCTAGGAGCTGACAGTTTAGTTGATGGTTTGCAAGTTCAGAGGTGCCAGTCAAAGAAAGAGAAACCCTCTGGGAACATGGGTTGTTTGCTCAGAGATATCCAGACTTTATATGAGTCCTCAGCAAGCCTTCCACCGCCTGCTGAGGGCAGAGTGTCATTTCTGTGTCTCCAGTGCAGTTGCCACTGAAATAAGGCACTCCATGAATGTGCAGCCAAAGTGCTCAGCACTCATTTAAAAGGAAAGTTGTGTGATTTTCTCATCAGTTTAATCTCAGCAATGATGAGAAACTTCCCTCGGGCTCCAGCCCTGCCCTGCCGTGCCCTACCCTCCCTGCTGATGTCGGCAGCTGGGGCCCCCTTCCTGGACACTGCACAGATTTTTCTCTGGAAGAGGAGAGTGTGAAGCCTCATTCCTTGCTCCTTCTGCCCCTCTAGGTTGAGGACATCTGTGGTGGGAAGTAGGAGAAGGTGAGAACCCCACTCGTGGACAAAGGTTAAGGATATGGAAAATCCCTAGTACCAGGATGGCTGCCCCGAGTGGAGCCAATTTTCCAATTCTCTAGTGGGTCTGGGGAGTTTTAGGGTGAGATGGCTGTCCAGAGATGGCGTGGCGCTAGCAGCTGCTATAAAATCCTCTGAGATACTTCTACAGTCCTATCAGTACATGTGTCCCCGGTCCCCAAGACCTTGGTTCCCCATTTCCCTTGGTGCCTCCTAACATTTTTCCCTTCAAGGTTGCCCTTTTTCCCCACCTGCACAAAAACACTGGCAAAAGCCTGGGGGAGGATTTTGGTGGCATGTGACGTTAATCCCAGCCCCCTTCAAGGACCAGAGTCTGAGGAACATTCATTTCCTCTCTGAGTCAACACCAGCAGGCCAGCCTCAGACCCCAGACCACTCTCACTCACCCCCCAACCCCAGTCCTCAGTTACCTCAATGTCTGGGAACAATGACCATGGTGGATTGACATTCAGGTTGCCCAGGCTGACCTCTGACCTCTCCACAAAAGAGACCCTTCCAGACCGAATGAAGTCCTTGTTCAGTGGGTCTTCAGAAGGGGAAAGTTTCAGACATTGGATAGGAAATAGCAAACACTGAGCAGGAAGGGCTGGCAGGGCCCAACGGCTGTTGTCCTTCTGCACCACGTTGAGAAGAAGAAGCAGTCCCCTCCGGCAGACTTAAGTGACAGCTTCAAGAGTCCGAAGACCCTGGAGAAAAGATACTGGTGGGTCTGCCAGTGCCCTTTCTGAATTTAAGAATGTAGCTGGCCATACATATGTGGGGAACGGGGGGTGGGGAGCAGCGTTGGCACTGCAGTGGGTGCGCCCAGAGGATGGAGCCAGAACAATTAATCAAGTGCCTTTTCTCCAGGATTTCCATTGGCCTCAGATGACAGAGGGGGCAGAGATACCCAGGAGAGTCCTATTTTGGTTTCCAGCTGGGAACGTGCACTAAGTTTTCCTTAATACCCATAGCACCCAAAGGCTTTGCAGTAATACACTTTAATGCATGAAACACCCATAAATTATCCGACAAACTGTTACAACTTCCAACCAGGAACAACTTGGAAAAACCAGCCTAGCAAGCACGCTCTTTTTTAATCTCTCAAGTCACTAGAGAAGAAAAAGTTCAAGCAGAAAACACCTTCCATGAGAATCTCAGAAATTTTTTTTTTTTTTTTGGAAAGCAAAAGGAGAGTTGTAATCAGAGTGAAGCCGCTTGTTTATGATTGCTCAAAGATGCTGCTCCTTGACCCCAAGTCCTGTCTCTCCCTCCTCCGGGTCTTTGCCGCCTGGACCTAAGGCGCTGCCCGCCCCACCCCTTCATGTCAACTTCTCCTACACCTGGCAGCAGACAGCTGGAGGTGAGGCGTGTGACCCACGTAGCAGGACCTTCCATGGAGGTTGATCAGCAGGCTTCTTCTGTCAACGCCTGGGGCCATCACTCAGGACTCCCAACCCTCCAGCGACCCTGGCTCCACTCGCTGCACCAGGTCCAGAGCCCCCTGCCCGGTTCGTCCCGATACCTGGGAGCAGCGTCCCGGGGGCAGCGTAGCACACGCTAGTCTGGGCGCACACCGCAGCCCGCGCTCGCCGCGCATTTGCCCTCCGCGGGGCAGACCACCACTCTTGCTGTCCAGGAGCGCTCACAGCCCGCGCATCCCTCTCACCCCGCTCCTTTACTCTCCCTCACTTGCGCGCTGTCCCCCTTCTAACCCTCGAGCTAGTCTCTGGCACCGTGGTGCCGCGACTGCAGGCGCCAGAGTTGCCTCCCGGACTTCCGACCATCCATCGGGAGATCGGGAACTCCACGACCTGATAGAGCGCTACTCCCCACGACTCGCCCGCCAGCAGAGGCTCCCGCGCTCCCGCACCCACTCGGGACGCTCCTCTCACCGCCGCTCTTCAGCCCGCGGGACCTCGGGGGCGGTGGTGCCCGGAGATCTCGCCAGACCGCGATCCCTGCATACCCTCCCGCTGGAGCCTAGCCACGCCGGCCCGCGCCCGTGCCCGCGCTGCACCCCTCTCGGGCTGAGCTCGGGGCAGCCTGACTCACCGCTGCGCTCCCCTCCGGCTCCCAGCGCTCTCTGCTGTGCCGGAGCGCCGAGCTGCTCAACACAGGCTTCTTGAATTCTTTAGCCCCTCCTCCCTGAGTCACCCACTCCAAATCCTTTCCCCCACTCCAACCCTCCCCGGCCCCAGCCCCGCACCTGCTCTAGCCAGCGGAGGTGCCCGCCAGCGGGGGCTCCTGGGGAGGAGAGAGGTTGGTCGATCTTGCCCCGGGAAGGCTGACTGGACCGGGCCTGGGAGGGGTTCAACCCTCCAGAGGTCAAAAGGAAGCGCACGCGGTTGGAGGGGCCGCGCGCAGAACCCGGCCGGCTGGGGATTTTCTGAGACACCAGGCTGGGGTGCTGGTTGCCGACGCCCACGGGCCGACAGGCTCGGGGTGGGTGGATATGCCCGGCTGACCACGCACCCCCCACCTCCCCACGCTTTCCTTCAGCATTGCCTGCAGCCAGCGCCTGGAGCTCGGCGGGAGTGTCCGTCCCCGCGGACGTCACCTTCCCTGCCCTAGGCTTCTGCTCCTCCTGCTCCTGGCAGCCAAAAGAGACAAGTCCAGAAACCCCTTTCTCCCGGGACGCCTCCTGTCACCCTGGGAGAAAAAGAGTACCGAGGGGAGCTCTGCAAGATGAAGGTGCAGAGGCTTCTCTGACACGAGGGAGGGCTGTGGCCCTGAGAACCCTATCCCCCTAGAAGACCCTTGAGGGCAAGGGCAAGTCCTCTGTAGAGAGAAGGCGCAGAGCACTTAGGCATCAGGACCTAGAATCAGAGCCTTCACTTAATCAGAGCCCTGACTCAGGAAACTTCCTTCCTGGAGTCCCTGAAGTGAAGTGGCTCAGTCGTGTCTGACTCTTTGAGACCCGTGGACTGTAGCCCACCAAGCTCCTCCGTCCATGGGATTCTCCAGGCAAGAATACTGGAGTGGGTTGCCATTTCCTTCTCCAGGGGATCTTCCCGACCCAGGGATCGAACCCAGGTCTCCCACTTGCGGGCAGACGCTTTAACCTCTGCGCCACCAGGAAAGCCCGATCCTTCTGAAGTTGTAGTCATGTTTGTCTGTGTGATGCCTGCATTTTTCTGGATAGAGGGTGCGCAGCTTTCATCAATGTTGCAAGAGTTCTGTGACTCTAAACTGACCTAGGAAGACAGCCTTCCACCCCACCCCAAGCCTTACCCATATTCTTCTTTTCTTCCACCATCTGTGCTTTCTGTGGGATGGGATCTCCTGGATCACCCTCCAAGATTTCTTGGGTTCTGTGCAGTCACAGCTTGACGGGGGAAGCATGTCTGACCCATGGCCCATACTGGCAAGGCAAAAATACCCCCAAAGTCAGATTTTCACTAAATGTGCATCATTAATTGTAATAGTGTTCTGGGGGGTTCATATGTCTTTGGAAATTCATTCCACCAACCCCTCTGGTGTTGAGCTTATAGACGTGTTTCTTCAGTTCTTCCTTGAGCAAACTGAATGCTGAACCCCTACTCTACCTGATACCACAAGGGAGGAAGGCATGTGAGGAGAGAGGGAGAGGGACAGACCGAGTCTCCCCTTATGGGTGAAGCCATGCCGCCACAATCAATGTGAAGGTCACCCACGAGTGCCAGACTTGGTGAGGCATAGGGATTCCTGCTGTAAGTACAGAGGTGGCCCTTGTTTCCCCAGTGGAGGGCACTTGAACAAGGTGAGGCTCTGCTTTGGCACTTGACACAGATTGATCTGAGGTTACCACTTCTTTCTGTTTTTGTCTTTGCCCCCGTACCTAGGTTTACCCATTTACCTGAGAAGGATGAGGTAGGAAGAAAGCCTCAGACTTGGAAGGGAGCTTCAGCTTTGACATGACCTCGTTATTTCCCAGCAAAGGCTTATCCACTTGAGTTGTTCAGATACACACTGGTGGAGGAACACCCCTAGGAGGTGAGTGTAAGTGACCAGAGCCGCCATGAATGGCCCTTTCTGTAGACGTGGCATCAGAGTAGGGTGATCCATTAGGTAACGTACCAGTCAGTTAAACAAAGGAATTTCCAGACAATAGGACAAATTCATTCATCAATCATATCATGTATAAACTTGTTTGAAAGCGCGAGCCCTAAGCCTTACATAATCGCTGCCCAAGAATTCAGGGATGAAGTTGAAATTTTTAGAATAACAGAGTATTTGGTTGTTGAATGCAGACCTTTTGTGTTATCACCCAGAAGGATAAAAGGTTTTGGGGGCACTTGTGGTTCTTTTTTATGTAGAATGTAAAGAGGGAGATTTAAAAGTAAACAGGATACAAGCCTGGATACCCCATTCCCCAAACTGTTGATCATATTCTGATGGCACATGTTGGTTTAATAAGCACTCCTTTCCGTCCCTGTATGTCCCTGAGTTTTAAGGATCTTGAGTAAATTATAACATGTAAATAACAAACACACATTCCAGAGATTGATCATTGAGCACCTACAATGTGCCAGGGGCTTCCCAGGTAGTTCAGTGGCAAAAAATTTGCCTGCCAAGTAGGAGATTCAGGTTCGATCCCTGAGTCAGGAAGACCCCCTGAGGAGGAAATGGCAACCCACTCTGGTATTCTTGCCTGGGAAATCCCATGGACAGAGGAGACTGGCAGACTACAGTCCATTGGGTCACAAAAGAGTCAGACACAATTAGCGGCTGAACAGCTTTGTGCAAGTCTGTGAGATGACCATGGTACCTGATCAAAGAGCTCGTGTTCTTGTGGTGGCTGGTTATTAGATCCTGGCTGTGTTCATCACCATCTCTCCTGGTCCTAGCACCAGGCCTGGCACACAGTAGGTGTTCAGTGAATGCTTTTTGAAGCCCACAATGTTCATAGCCATGCACGGCTGTCAGCGCATCCACATTGCATTGGTTCCCAGCAGATTCCAGGTCAGACCGGCCTTGGCACACAGACACATAACCAGATGTCTCTTCTCTTGCTTCTTCCACTTTCATGAGGATCCAAACAGAAACGACTTCCTCTTGGCCACTGAAACGAGGACCTTGAAGCCTGGACCAGCTACATTTATAGGAATCCAAACAGCTGAGAGGGCAGCAGGCAGAAGGAATGGTGCAGACAAGCAGAGGATAAGAATGTTTTCTGTACTAGATTTTCTCGAAAGCTTTTTATCCAGGGTATCAAAATAACCAGCAGCTGATGCGTTTGCTGCCTCGGAGGACAGATTGTGGAGTGCGCAGTAATTGTTGTTATTTCTGAGGATTCAGAAGCCTGCAGCCATCGAGTGCCTTGTCAACAGCAACACTCAGCCTAGCACAAAGCTCATGTCTCTCCCTTGCTTCATTCCAGAAGGCCAGGACCAAGCGCATATGCTATTTAAAACACCAGGAGGCTCAGCAGTGATCTATCGGCACTGATGGAATCACCGGATCTGCTCTCAGTACGTGTGAAACGGAAATATTGTCCCAATTGCTGGAGGAAGTGATAACTTCAGTTCAAAGATTTTTTTTCTCTTCCTGCTGATCAGAGTGCAGAAACACTACAGAAGAGGAAACATCTTATAATGCTGAGTGAGATGACACAGTTATAGAATCATGGAGATGATCGCTCCAGCCACCTCGCTTATGCAGGAGAGGAGATGATCACTCCAGCCACCTTGCTTATGCAGGAGGAGGACACGTCTCAGAAGAACAAGGGTGCAGACCAAGTACAGACAACCAGGGGCAGGACCAGAACTCAGGTCTCTTGACTTCTAGGCAAGTCTTCTTGATATCACACTTTCTGGCTGAGGAAAAGACCTCCCGACCCTGGGTGGAGTGGGGAAGCTGATAAAGGAGGAGAGAACATTGCAGCTGGGGGGCTCCCCTATCTCCTCTGGAGGACTGTGTCTACCTCTTCTTTGATATCTCCTTTCTTCCTCTCTGATCTCTTCACTTTCTCCATCTCCAAGGTCTCTTCCCTTTTGCTGTGAGCACTCAGTTGCCTTTTCTCTTTTAATGAAACAACTGGCCCTTCTGCAGCAGAATCACTGGATTTCTCAACTTCCTTTTACTACCAAATTCCTCAGCAAAGTCATCGACACTCACCATTTCCTTGGCTCCCCTTAACTCCCTGCAGTCTGGTTCCCATCTTGTTCCCTTTCCCTTCTCCCTACTGAACTGATACTGTCTCCTTCAAGGTCACAGTTGCAATAACCACGCTACCACCAGTATCATGATGGCAGCGTCTATTGAGCGCATCCTTGTTTCAGGCCTGGACCCAGGCCCGATCAGTAGCCATCATCCATTTGTAGATAAGGAAGCTGAAGGCCTAGGAGGTGCTTCTCTTGCTCTGCCTAAGTCAACGGCTGAGCAGAGATGTGACCCAAGCCTGTGGTGCTCTTGCTGTTAAACACCGTGCCTCTTCCTCCTTTTGGCCAGGTTCAGCAGACTATGCCAGTCCTTGGCTTCTTCTCCAATGACCTCCAGCCTCTAACATTTTCTTTTCCAGGCTCTTGTGGCTACATCCTGGCTTGCCATCTAGCTCTCTGATTTCTCTGTCTGCCCTCGGAATGCAACTTGCCCCCAAAGGCTTAGTCCATGACTTTACTTTCTTTGCCATGTTCATTCTTGCAGGTGTCCCCTCCTTGTTTTATGATTCCACCCCCTGCTTCAACTCTGACCTCTCACGCATGCCCCTCAGTCATTGACATTGAGTGTCGCTATGTGCCAGGTGCTCCCCGGGTTCTTGTTTTAGACCATGTATACTGACACCGGCAAGGGCTCTGCTGCCATCCCCCCATCCCCCTCAGCACGTCCACCCAAAGTCTTTGTTCTTAACTCAAGCTGCAGCAACCCTGCGGATCTCATCCTTGGAACCAGTCAGAGAGCCTAGCTGGACTCAGAGCAGTTCAGCTCTTCTCCATTGGGGGCACCGCAGCCCAGGAAAGCCACCAGCTTGCAACTAGGAAGATTTCATTTCTCTAAGGTGGCACGACCTTGGGAGAAAGATCTATCCCCTTTGAGGCATAAATATAATAACTTGTAGTTATAGAGTTAAATATATTAAATAAGTAATTTCCGAACACCTACGATGGGCCAGTCCTGTTTTAGGGGCCAGAGATTAAGCAAGTAAACAAAATAGCCTCTGGTTGTATGGAACTTAAATGCTAATAAGTTTTTTCACCCACTTCTGTTGTTGCCGTTTAGTCGTGTCTAAGTCACGTCTAATTCTTTGAGACACCGTGGACTGCAGCCCCGCAGGCTCCTCTGTCCATGAAATTTCCCAGGCAAGGATGCTTGAGTGCGTTGCCATTTCCTTCTCCAGGGGATCTTTTCAATCCAGGGATCAAACCCACATCTCCTGCATTGGCTGGTGGATTCTTTACCACTGAGCCACCAGGGAAGCCCTTATTAAATAGTTATTTAATATACATTATATTCCAGGCTCATAAAAATAAAATTGTGACTTGGTTGAGCCTGATTTGGAAAGGAGCGTGAGACAGACACAGAAATCAGCCACGATGAAACAGGCAGTGACCTCTTTAGGTGCAGGTCGAGCGAGTCTCCTAGGGGACTGGAGTCTCCCCTCTGCTCTCGTGATGCAAACAGCTGTGAGACTCCAACTCCCCAGAATGGTCCAGCTCTGTCCCCAGGAGGGCTTTCAGTGACCTGATGACACCACACAGACCACCCAGATCTCATCCTCGTGGGCGTTGTGTTCAGACCCCTCTGAGGCTCTCCTGCTCCCCACCCACTAGGGTGGTGCTCAGTGCTCCTCATGGGCCCCCACACCACTGCGGCTACCCTGGAGTCTACACCCAGGTCTCCAGTCTCCAGTCCCCACCAGGCCGGTGTCAGGCATTTCTGCTGGGATCACTGCAGAGATACTCTGGGGTAGCGCCCCCCAAAGTCTGTCTGGAGAGAGTTACGGCTGCTCTTTCCTGCCCCGTGGTGCCATGTTGACAGTTAGGATCCGTGATGCTAAGGCACAGGCCGGGACCTCACGCCTTCTTTGTGGTGCTCCTGTGGAGGAGTCTGGGCTGGGTGGCTCTCTGTCACCTCAGTGGCCTAACTCAGTGCATTTATTACAGTCCTGTTTTGGGGCAGGATCTGTGTTAGGGACAAGAAAACAGAGGTCAAGGAGAGTGTTTCCTGCCACATAGAAACTTGCTATCCTGTGGGAAAGCAGATGTGTAAACTGATAAGATACAGCCCAGGGAAGATATGGAAGCACTGGGAATGAAGCATTTGACCCACTAGGAGCTTCAGAGTCTCTTCATTATCATCCATTGCAGTAACATAAATTCTCTGTTCCTTAAAGCCCTGTGTCATCCGGCCTCTCACGCCTCTTCATCTCCCCCTCCTGCAGCTTCCTTTTCTTTCCTACAGCTCCAGCCTCAGTGATCTTTTTTTCAGTTCATTTAATAAGCTGTGCTGGCATCTCCAGGCCCCATATTCCTTTTTCAGTGCTTCAAAAACCATCACTCCCCCAGTCCCATCTTGCCCCTTTCTATTCCTTTGAGACTCACCTCCTGGAATCTTAGATGATACTTCTAATGGGGTGCTTTCCTTGACCCCCTAAGCAAAGAGTGAGTGCCCTTCCTAGGTACTTCTGAGGCACTCTGTATTGCACATGGCAAATGCCTGCTGCTGCTGCTGCTAAGTCGCTTCAGTCGTGTCCGACTCTGTGCGACCCCATAGACAGCAGCCCACCAGGCTCCCCCGTCCCTGGGATTCTCCAGGCAAGAACACTGGAGTGGGTTGCCATTTCCTTCTCCAATGCATGAAAGTGAAAAGTGAAAGTGAAGTTGCTCATTCGAGTCCGACTCTTATGCCTAAATATATGTAAATGAGCTTAGCTAGGGCATGAGTAAGAGCTAGGGAAGAATGTTGGGAAACACCTCATTGTAGACAGAGGGAAAACTTGAACTAAGGTGTGCAGGAACAGTGTGGTACGTCCAGGACACTGCAGCCAGTTCAGAATGAATGGGGCACAAAGTGGCAGAAGATGAAGCCGGAGGAGTCACAGGTGAGGTCACGGAGGGTGTGGATCACCTGGGGGGTATAGTCATTCTCAAGCAAAATGGTCATCCCTCAATGTCATCTCTCATGAGGAGGGAAGGAGCTAGGGTATTTACCCTCCAACCCCTATTTGAAGTCATTTGAAGGCTATTTGGGGAGAGGGGAGAATAGTCCCCCACCACTAGGAGTCTGCCTCTTGTTCTCATCTGAACCTGCTTCTGCAGCCAGAGAAAGCCCCCGGGTGCTTGTAGAAGAAAGGCCATCAGATGCACCTGGATGGTGAGATCTGAGGCCCTGGGGGTACCTTGGGGGTACCCAATGTGTAAGCAGCAGCAGTACCTTGTGCTACATACACAGTGTTACCCTGATGCTCCGATGTCTTCCACTCTCTCCTCCCGGTTTGCTCTACTTGGAGGGAAACATAAAGTTCACATACAGGTGAACAATGACAATGATGGCCTAAGCTGTTACTAGGAACTAAGTGTAGAGAGGAGACACGTTCAAAAGAAATGTAAAAGTAAGGTCGCCAGGATGTGGGAGTGGCTGGATGAGGGGATAAGGGAGAGAAAGGGGTCTCCTGGATGTCCCCTGGCTTCCCGATTTGCCTGACCAAATAAATGTTTCTGCCAACTATCGAGATGGTGTCAATTTTGGAGCCTGCGGGTGGGCTAGGAAGCTGAGATCTTCAGTATAGGATTTGGGGATGGTGGGGGGGACCTGTGGAACATTTAGGGGCATATGTACAACACAGAAGTCTGGAGGTCAGGAAAGATGCCAGGAAAGTGGCCATCTCTGAATACTCCACGCAGGCTGAAGGGAGCCAGAGGCATTATCTCAAAGTCTCTACTGAGAACTCCCCACCCCCAATGCCACACTCTCATTTCTCTGCTGTTTTGGCACCAAAACAAACCCGGGGCATCTCTCAGAGGCCTGAACCGAGGGAAGTAGGCCGCATGCTCCAGTATTCTCTGATTCTCTCCTACCTCTTTCTGTAATACTCATCCTACCCTTTGGGGTAGGCCCAAGAAGAAGGGAAAAGGAGGACCCTGGCCAGTAGTCACCTGTCTGGCCTGTCTTTGCCCTGCCCACTCTCCTCTGCAAGCCTGAAGGCAAAAGCTTTGTCCTCCTCCTTCCCTCAGCCAGTCTCCTCTCAGGTCACACCCTGAGCTCTCCCCACCTTAGGCCTGTAGTGAAACTCTGATCAAGAGCTCCAAGTCTGCTTTTGATATTTTAATGGAGCTTAAGGAATTCAGAAAGCTCCCCCACCCTTCCTTTTTGATTCTGAGAATGCTTGGCTTTCAAAACCATTGTCTTGCTGTGGACTCAAAAATCCTATTCTGGATGGAAAGCTGAATGTTGGTTTTTTCTTTCTCTTTGCATCCTGGCTGCAACAATCCCAAAAGTCTCCTATGAAAACCACTTGCCTCTGGAAGAACAGGGAGAAGTCGAATACTGGGAGTGCAGAAGAAAGCATGTGTGCCCATCCTTGTTACAGTCACATAATAGGCAGTAGTCTACCATCCCCACTAAACTATAAAATCTCAGGAACTGTTGCCTAGTACTCCGCATAACACCCAGAGTATAGAAGATCCTCAACAAATGCATATTATTGAATGAATCAGTTGAAATTCAGAGAGTTTAAATAACCAGATTGAGGTTCACACACCTAATTTGTGGGCTCCAAAATCCACGCCCTCCGCCTTGCACCTTTTTGTTGTTCAGTCACTAAGTCATGTGACTTAGTGACTCTTTGTCACCATGGACTACTGCACACCAGGCCCCTGTCCCTCACCATCTCCTGGAATTTGCCCAAGTTCATGTCCATTGAATCAGTAATGCTATCCAACCGTCTCATCCTCAGCCGCCCTCTTCTCCTTTGGCTTTCAGTTTTCCCTGCATCAGGGTCTTTTCCATTGAATCGGCTGTTCACTTCAGGTGGCCTAAGTATTGGAGTAATCCATTGCACCTCACTGACGAGTATTTTGGAAAATCCTTAAAGAAAACAAAACTTAAGTACTTAAAATCATTTTTGTCAGTCTGGTAGAAGCTAAGAAAACTGTAGACCACTCAGGTGTGCTGGCACATTTAACAGTTTAATTACACCGTAGCCCTGGTCATGCTCCCTTAGCCCACTCAGTCCTGGGCTGTATTCCTGTTAAGTGAGTGGCAGTGTGGGAGTGACAGGGAGTTCCTGTTGAGATGCTGAGATGCAGCAGGTGGGAACACACATCACCCTTGCATCTTTATGACAAGAGTCTTGGCGACAGCAGGACTTCATGTTTGCCCAACTGTGAGCCTGGGAAAACCTGCCTCCCTTTGGGGAACCAGCAACCCCCCTTAGGTATCCATTTCTACTCTCAGGAAATGGCCTGGGACAGTCACCAGCCCTGAACTGAAATGGACTAAAATCCATTGGTTCTCTCAGGGTATCTGCATTGTAGTGGGCAACGGAGCTGACTCAGAACATGGCAGAGCTAAGTTGTAAATTAAGTGAAGGGGAAACTTGAGGGAACCCAGGATCTGGGGTGGGGGGAGCTGAAATAATTTCATATTTGTTCATGGAGATATTGTATAGGCATCCATGGCTCATGATTCTCTGGGCCTTGGCACATGCTCTTTCCTCTTCCTGGGACATTTTCCTGCTGAGTCACCTTCACTAAGCTGACCCTGCCTGTCTCCGAGGCCTCAGTGCAGACGTGACTTGGAGGCAGCTTGACTTCCCAAGTCTGGTGTATGTTCCTTCTCTGTGGCCCCCTCAGCCCCTCTGATTGGGGCTCTGCAGCATCTGCACTGGATTATAAAGGCCTGTCTACCTGTCAGTCTCCCTCCTTTCTCTCCCAGCAAGCTTCTCTCAGGAGTAGCAGGGGCCGTGCCATCCTCAGTACCTGACACTCTGCCTGCACACAGTAGGCACTCCATTTTTTATTGTTGTTTAACTGCTTGTTTACTGCATGCTCCTCAGTTCTTCGTTTGCCTTCCCATGGATGTAAGTGGAACATGCATCGTCACAGTCTCTTTATTAGCTTACACTTTTCCCGAAGAGAAGCACACACACACACAAAAACGCCTGGTTTTCAGAACCGGAAAGATCTGGGTTCACGATTCCAGTTCCTTCACTTGCAACTTAAGACTCATGTGTATGCTAAGCCACTTCAGTGGTGTCAGACTCTGCGACCCTGTGGACCGTAGCCCTCCAGGCTCCTCTGTCCACGGGATTCTCTAGGGAAGGATGCTGGAGTGGGTTGCCGTGCCTTCCTCCAGGGGATCTTCCCGACCCAGGGACCAACCCATGTCTCTTCTGTCCCCTAAGGCTCTGTTGGGTGGGTGCTCAATGCAGACTTGGGTGCATCCCCCCTCCTTCGCACCTGCAGGCACGCACGCTCCATGCAGACATGCCCCACACTCCGCCTGCCTGCCCTGGCTGAGCTGGATGGATTGTAACAGTACGTGGGAGGCCAGGGGGAGGTTTGAGTGACCATCACAAAGTTAGAGAAAGAGGGGCTGCCGGATACTAGAGGACAAGAGGCCGGGCTGCAGACCGGAACTTCTCTTCTCCAGAATTCCTGCTTCTCTGGGCAGCGGAACGTCCTCAGCCTGTCTTTCCGCCCTCATTCTGCCAGCCTGCAGAGCTCTTTTACTTTTTTTCCCAGGATGGAGATTCATTTATTGGCATTCTAATTTTAAAAGTTCTCCATGTGCAGAGCTGACTTTGGTCTTCAGCAGGAGTTTATTTCTTCCTATTAGCATCACATTATACCGTCTCTGACAGATTAATCACAGCTATTGTTGTACTGTTTATTCTACACACTGCTTAATTTTACTTTCAAAATCTTGTTTTAAATAAGAAGGAAGTGCAGGAGGGGAAGGCGTTTTCCTGACAGACAGGCTTCTGCAGCCCTACTGAGCAGGTATGTGTCCTGCTGCCTGCCAGGCCGTGTTTCCAGGAGTTCAAGTCCCAGCCCCAGGGAGAAAGTCAGTCCTGGGCTTACAGGATGTCATGGGAGGACTGGGAAGACCTTAGTTGAAGCTGAGTTAGATAGTTCTCTAAGAAATTTTCTTCTTTGTCTTTTTGGGAAAGTAGCTTGTGTTTGTGTTATATAGCATAAAGCATGTGATTGATGTTTGATCGAAGACTGTATTGGCATGAGGCTTGGGCCTGTGACCTTCAAAATTCCTTTATCTTAGGATGGAGTCCAGGCTACCTCAACCACTTACTACCGTTGTGACTTTGGGCAGGTCACTTAACCTCTCTGAGCATCAGACTCCTCAGAGGAGGGAGATGCCCTCTGGGGGAGGAAGATCTGGTGGGCACAGGGGAACACTGGGAGGTTTTAAACAAGACAATGGAGGGAAAGCACTTGGGATGTTCGCTGGCACAGGATGAGTGTTCAGTGAAGGGAATCATCGTTTGATTCTGCAGACGCATTTCCTTCCACCCAGATGAAGCTGGGGTGACGAAGCAGGGAGACGCGGAGTGCACCAACTTGACCGTTGTTCACAGAGCCCACCCTGGTTTGGAAAGAGTAACTTTGAGACCACAGAATCCAGAAACACATTGCAACCTCACCATTTAGCCTCAAATTCTGGACCCAGAGCCAGATACCAAGCCAGTTTGGAGCAGCAAGTTCATTTTTAAAAAAAAGAAAGAAAGAAGAAGAAAGAAAAGCATTTTGTGGTGAGGGGAAAAATGCTTGCCCAAGAGGCCCGAGAAGAAAAGATCTTATGTGTGATGTCGTCCTTCTGGATTGAGATGAAATAAGGAACTACTTTGCTACCAGGTTCTTAGGATGAGCAAAGAGCTGGTTTAAACTCTGCCTCTGATGTGTACTTTGGTCCAGGTAAATCTTCCTTAAGCCACCTGGTGTCAATATCAGTATCATACGGTCAGGCCTGATTGTGTGGTTAAGGTAATAAGAAGCCCTCCTGAACCCCTTTGGAAATGACTCTGTTGTCACAGAGGACTGGCAGTTGCTAAAGTTCTCTTATCCTTGTGATGGAACCTAGGATCCATCAAGGCCTGGAGCCAGAAGTGGCAAAAGTGGGAAAAAGAAAACAAACAAACATTAAAATCTCTATAGGACAAAGCCACCATTCCCATTTGGAATTCTATATGAGGTCCCATCAGAATCGAGTTCAAAGGGTTATGTTGGAATCTTGTCATTTCAAACAGCAAGCCTTCTGAGATCAGGTATTCAGCTTTTTTTTTTTTTTTTTTAACAAACATTAAAATCTCTATAGGACAAAGCCACCATTCCCATTTGGAATTCTATATGAGGTCCCATCAGAATCGAGTTCAAAGGGTTATGTTGGAATCTTGTCATTTCAAACAGCAAGCCTTCTGAGATCAGGTATTCAGCTTTTTTTTTTTTTTTCAATTTCTGCATCATTGGCAGATCTGAGTACACACCGAATGTGGTAAAATTATTCCAAGAAACGGGCCACTGTTTGGGATCATCCATTATTGAGAAATCTTTATTGTGATGGGACTTAAATACTGTTCTTTAATAACAGCTGGGGTCTGTTGAGGGGGAATAAAGGTATATAAATGGGGGTAAAAACTGAAGACAGCACATATGGCATTGTCATTAGTGGAATTTAGAAAGCACTTAATATATGAAACAGGCCATGTGTCCAGGAGCAGCACACAATGTCACATTGTTCCAAGTGTGGCTTTAGTGATCTTTCCAAACTTCTTGCATGTGTGCAGGGAAAGACAAAAGTGGTTTGCTTGGAAGAAAGGGAAGTTTACCCAGGCCGTCAAGTGCAGTGTTCGTAGATCGCTCAACAGAAGAATGAGGCACAAATTATGCCTTTTTATGAGGACATTTCTTTTCCAACAAAAGCAAAATCACTGGAAACACTTAGTTAGCCTTATTTTTATAGGCTTTGATATACTTTTTGGCACTTTTGTATAATACAGATATTCATTTAAACTTCAGAAGGAAAAGTTAACATTTTTTCAGTTTATTCTACACATTTTTTCAATACTGGGACCTGATAAACATTACAAGCTGTCCCTTGACTGCCAGTGGCTCTGAGAGTGGCTATTTGGCCTCTAAAGCTGTGAATTTCTTTTGCCATGTTTTTCTTTCGGGGATTATTCTTTACTTTCTTCTTAGAAGCAGAGATTCTGGTCCAAACCTGCTTGTTGACTCTCACCATTCTGCCACACGTGGGAAATGGCAGATTTCACTAACTACCTAAAAAGGTGGTTTGGCTTCCTTAGACCCTGGACTAGGTCTAAGGCAGAAGTCACCAAAAATGGCCATGGTCCAAGATTTGCCAAAGTCAGAGAAGAGTTTCGATGGTAACGGTTTCAAATAGCTATTTTAAAAGGTACAACTAATAATAAAAATCGAATAAAAATTATAGTCAGGCACTTTGCAGATTTAAAGCCTGACATAAAAATGCAGCATCAAATGATTCTAGTTAGCGTGCCAGGATGCAATGTGCCAGGATACCAAGAGGAGTGTTGGCACTGTCTGTTTTTAGCTGTGCCCGACCCAGGGGGAGCCGTGCAAAGAATGCTTTGTAGGAAGAGTGGCACAAAGCTGGCAGGGCAGGGAAACAGCAAACAAGACAGAGGGAAGAAGGGACTTGAATGTGCCCCATGCTTGCTAACTGTCAGACACACTCACAGGCAGAGTTGAACAGGATATATTCTTAGTTCCTTTTAATACTTTTTCTTCTCAGGTATGGGCTTTGCCTCAGGACCTGTAAAGTCAAGGTTAATGTGACAGAAGATTCTCAACCTTGAAGGGGGATACTCTTGAGTCCTGCTCAGGACTGGTCCACACAGAATAGTGAAGGAGTCACTGGCTCTCCTTTGCATCCCTCCAAAGTGCATGCACAGCCAGAAGCCCTCTACACAGCCTGGACAAGAGGCAGAGGAGAAGGCAATGAGCTCTGAGTCAGGAGTCCTCTCCGGGTCTCGGCTGGATTCTAATTTTCTACATGACCTTGGGCAAAATCATTTACCTCTTTGGACCTCTGTTTCTTTTCAAATGAAATAAGAGGCTTGGACTAGATAATTTCAAGGGTGTCTCTGAGTTGCTAAAATAAATCAATCCACATTAAAGAACCTCTCTAGTGGATATTTTCATTTTGAAATAAACTGCCTAGAAAGGGCAATGCTTATCCAAGAAGAATGACTCTTTAATAGTGAAATTTCAGGCATCTGCCTGCCAAAAGAAAAATAGAGTTCTTTTTTGAAATGTGTGTGTATGTTGCATGAAGGGGTTGGTTTGGAGGGTTGAGGGCTTTTTTTTGTCCTTCTAGTTGACCATACCATAAACCTTGGAGTCATATTCCACTTTCTCTCCGCTAATATCCAATTCATTTGCAAATTCTGATGGCTCAATTGCATGTATCTGGAATCTGATCACTTTTTGTTATTTCCAATATTACTGATGATTGATTGACCATCATCTGCATCTCTCATCTGGTGATGCAATACTCCCTTAACTGCTTTCTCTGATTTCAACCTGTTTCTGAATATCAGCCGCTGCCAGACTAATCCTGCCAGAACAGGTCTTCCCTCTTGGAATCTGTACTTGTCAGTTTGGGCTAGATTATGCTGAGGTAACAAACACCACCAAAATCTGAGTGGCTTAACCCAAGAAAGCTTACTTCTTATTCAAAGTTTCTATCTGAAAGTGACCACATCACCTCTGCTCCCATTCTGTTGACTGAGCAAGGCACATGGCCACACACAGCTTCAGACGGACAAGGAAGAGTAATCCTATCCTGAGGTCAGAAGGGGATAGACGGGAAATATATGTCAGAAAGCATTATGGCTCCCGGCCAGCCCAGGAGGCACCAGTGGTACAGAATCCACCTTCCAATACAGGAGATGCAAGAGACCCAGGTTTGATGCCTGGGTTGCGAGAATCCCCTGGCAATCCAGTCCAGTATTCTTGCCTAGAAAATTCCATGGACAGGAGCCTGGCAGGCTACACTCCATGGGATCTCAGAGTTGGACATGACTGAATGACTGACTGATTGATAATGGCTGCCACAACTCCCATCACTCAGAAAACATCCCAGGTCCGTGTCATGCCTTCATCAGCCCTGTGGGGCATGATTTCCCAACCCCTTACCTTTGTCTCAACTCCTTCAGTTTCCTTCTCCCTCCACTGCAGCTGCTGCACGCTCCAGGCAGGCTCCCTGTGACGTTGTGACTTATAACAGGAAATATATATTTGGTCCTTGACCCATTTCTGGCACAAAATCTGTAAAACTCTTGGAATTGCCTGTGATGGGAGCCATAAAGGTGTCTCTTGTTTTGTTAATGAGATGACTTTTGCACCCCACCTAAGGATGGAAGCTGGTTACCAGGAAAGTCAATCTCACAATTGGAGGGTTGGGACCTGCAATCCCACCCCTGACTTCTGCAGAGGGGAGAGAAGCTGGCGGTTGAATCAATTGCCAATGGCCAGGGATCAGTCATGTCTATATAATGAAGCCTCCATGAAAACCCACTAGGATGGGCTCAGAGAGCTTCTGGTTGTGAACACATGGATTTCAGGGGAATGGTACCCTAGGAGGGTTGCATGGAAGCTTGGCAACCTTTCTTTACATCTTGCTGTGTGCATCTCTTCCAACTGGCTGTTCCTGAGTTACAGGCTTTTATAATAAACCAATAATCCAGGAACTAAAAATGTTTCTCAGAGTTTTGTGAGTTGCTTTAGCAAATTAATCAAACCTAATGAAGGAGTCATTGGAATCTCCTGTCTATAGGTCAGAAGAAGCATAGGAGACAAGCTGGGTTTATGAATGGGGTCTGAGGTTGTGGGGGAGAGGAGTCTTGTAGAACTGAACCTTTAGCCTATGGATTCTGTGGCTATCTCTGCAGAGATAGTGTCAGGTTTGAGTTGAATTTTAAGAGCCTGAGCTGGTGTCAGGGAATTGCTGGGTGGTGTGGGAAGCCCTCACCCTCCCATGCTGAAATTGGGTGCAGAATCTTCACTCCCTGTCATGGCCTTTGCACTCGCTATCTGCTCCTCAGAATGTTCTCCCCACCACCAGATGTCTGTATAACTCACTTCCTCACTTCCTTCAAGTCTTTGCTAGTGTCCCTTCATAATGAGGATTTTCCTGACCCCTATAATTAAAACCGCAAACCACTCTCTCCCACACATACCCCCTAGCATTTCCTATCCTGCTTCCCTGTTTTTTCTTTCCTACTGAACTTATCACCTCCTATGGTGAGTATAACTGACATTGATTTTGTGGAGTGTGATCACTGAAAGCATGAGCTCTGTTCAAGTCCAGGACTCCTCCACTTCCTGGCTGCTGATCTTGGGGGGGTTACGTGGCCTCTCTGTGCCTCACTTTCCTTGTCTGTAAATTGTACTTAACAATAGTGCCTACTTCATAGGTGGGCAGGCTGCCCTGGTGGCTGTTTACCTGATGAAGGAGACGTGGGTTCAATTCTTGGGTTGGGAAGATACCCTGGAGAAGGAACTGGCAATCCACTCCAGTTTTCTTGCCTGGGAAATTCCATGGAGAGAGGAGACTGGTGGGCTACAGTCCATGGGGTTGCAAAGAGTCGGACACAAGTTGGTGACTAAAACAACAAACAACCTAGAGTGGAGAAAGTGAAATATGGAAGCACTGAGATCAGTGGCTGGCACACAGCATGAGGGCTTGTTATTCTTATTTGTTGTCTCACTTGCTGCCTTAGGCTGTCAGCTCCATTGGGCAGTGATTTTTGTCCTTTCTCAGCCCTGGTCCCAGAGCAGCATTGGGTATCAAGTGGCACAGCACAAATACTGGTTGCACGAGTGAGTGAATGACTATTCAGACAAGTGGAGCATTGGGCAAGCTGGCCAGCACTCTGGGCCCTAAGTCCCCAGGCCTTGGCATGAGGAGGCCTGCAGAGGATCCAGCACCCCCTGCCAGGCCAGACTGCACAGGCTCAGGGTCCTTGAAACACTTGCCTCCACCCCTGCTCAGGACTTCCCTGAATGTAATGGTGTGTGATGGATGGCTGGGTTCATTTTATTGGAATTATCCTGATGCTGTATGCTGGGGTTAATGGTGACCTCCTCCAAGAGGGCTTATGCTATACCCAAGTCTGCTGCGCCCAGAGCCTCTGCCCTGCAGCAGCCCACTGCTGACCCCTACCTCCACAGGAGAGACTCACACACAGTTCTGGCTCAGTCTCTGTGGGGTCTCTGGGTCCTGGTGCGCACAAGGTTTGTATGAGCCCCCTGAGCGTCCCTGGCGGGAATGGGGTTTGATTCTAAACTCAAATTTGCCCCTTCTACCATCTTGCTGGGGCTTCTCTTTTGCCTTTGGATGTGGTGTGTCTCCTCAAAGTCTCTCCAGTGCCGCACAGCTGCCACTCCAGAGCCTACCGTCTTGCCAAGGCTTCTCCTTTGCCCCTGGATATGGGGTATCTCCTCACAGCCACTTCAGTGCCGCACAGCCAGAGCCAGACATCCTGGAGTGTGAAGTCAAGTGGGCCTTAGGAAGCATCACTACAAATAAAGCTAGTGGAGGTGATGCAATTCCAGTTGAGCTATTTCAAATCTTAAAAGATGCTGCTGCTAAAGCACTACACTCAATCTGCCAGCAAATTTGGAAAACTCAGCTGTGGCCACAGGACTGGAAAAGGTCAGTTCATTCCAATCCCAAAGAAAAGCAATGCCAAAGAATGCTCAAACTACCGCACAATTGCATTCATCTCACACACTAGTAAAGTAATGCTCAAAATTCCCCAAGCCAGGCTTCAACAGTACATGAACCATGAACTTCCAAATGTTCAAGCTGGATTTAGAAAAGGCAGAAGAACCAGAGATCAAATTGCCAACATCCATTGGGTTATCAAAAAAGCAAGAGAGTTCCAGAAAAACATCTACTTCTGCTTTATTGAAGCCTTTGACTGTGTGGATCATAACAAACTGTGGAAAATTCTGAAAGAAATGGGAATACCAGACAACCTGACCTGCCTCTTGAGAAATCTGTGTGCAGATCAAGAAGCAACAGTTAGAACTGGACATGGAACAATAGACTGGTTCCAATTCGGGAAAGGAGTACATCAAGGCTGTATATTGTCACCTTGCTTATTTAACTTATATGCAGAGTACATCATGAGAAATGCTGGGATGGATGAAGCAAAAGCTGGAATCAAGTTTGCCGGGAGAAATATCAATAACCTCAGATATGCAGATGATGCCACCATTATGGCAGAAAGTGAAGAAGAACTAAAGAGCCTCTTGATGAAAGTGAAAGAGGAGAGTGAAAAAGTTGGCTTAAAACTCAACATTCAGAAGATGAAGATCATGGCATCCGGTCCCATCACTTTGTGGCAAATAGATGGGGAAACAGTGGAAACAGTGACAGACTTTGTTTTGGGGGGCTCCAAAATCACTGCAGATGGTGACTGCAGCCATGAAATTAAAAGATGCTTACTTCTTGGAAGAAAAGTTATGACCAACCTAGACAGCATATTAAAAAGCAGAGACATTACTATGCCAACAAAGATCCATCTAGTCAAAGCTATGGTTTTTCCAGTAGTCATGTATGGATGTAAGAGTTGGACTATAAAGAAAGCAGAGTACCAAAGAATTGGTGCTTTTGAACTGTGGTGTTGGAGAAGACTCTTGAGAGTCCCTTGGACTGCAAGAAGATCCAACCAGTTCATCCTAAAGGAAATCAGTCCAGAATATTCATTGGAAGGAGTGATGCTGAAGCTGAAACTCCACTACTTTGGCCACCTGATGCGAAGAACTGACTCATTGGAAAAGACCCCGATGCTGGGAAAGATTGAAGGTAAGAGGAGAAGGGGACAACAGAAGATGAGATGGTTGGATGGCATCACCAACTCAATGGATGTGAGTTAGAGTAAACTCCGGGAGTTGGTGATGGGCAGGGAGGCCTGACGTGCTGTAATCCATGGGGTCGCAAAGTGTTGGACACAACTGAAAAACTGAACTGAACTGAACCTGATGCTCTTTGAATCTGAATCTAAAAATGGATCCCAGAGTGCAGAAGACTGAGCTGCCCTATAAAGGCAAACACTTCTCTGGGCATCAGCCGCAACTGAGGCCTTGAACCCTGCATTCCCATGGTGAGGGTCATGCCTGCCCCTCGGCAAACTGGCCACTTGCCATCATGTTGGTTTGTCTCTGGTGTGTTGCTATGGGGACCTCTGAAGAAAGCCCAGCAGCCATCACTAGTCCAGATACACAAGTAGAAGTTTAATATAAGGTCGTTCAAGGAATGACCCGCCAGATTCGGAATTGCATTGAGTAGAAGTCAAACTTTTCAGCTCCTCTCCAGTATGTGGCAGGGAATTTTGATCCCCCAACGTGTGGGAAATTACAGAGAGAGCTATCAGAACCTCCTTCTTCCCTTATAATTGGACAAATTAACTTAACAACACAAACTCAAAATATCTTAATAAGGAGCATCTGGATTCCTGGGACGTGGTAACTGTCTGCAGTCCAGCATATCAGACCTTCCCAGGTGGATCAGCTGCCTGCGGGGTACTCAGGGCAAAGTCAACAATTTCCTGATCTGTCCCATCTTGGATGCACCGGAGCTTGCTGTGGTGGGACTGGCTTAGAATTACAAAGCAAAGTGTAGATACTGAGGGAAAATTCTTGGCTGTGGGGCTATGTGAGGGTGGTTTATGTTCTTAAATATGTTACATATGGCAGTGTTTGAGGAGTGTAGTGGTGAGGGGAGGCCCCGGGGGAGTATCAGGTACCATCATCATCCTTCATTCTGGGCTCCATTCTGTTTGCCAGCATCTGATTCTGAGTGAGGTCGATGAGGGGGTGGCGAGGGGAGGGGAATCTCCTTCTTGTTTGCTGCTACTACTACTCACTACTTGCAACCTCCAGGCCCCAAGGGCACGAAGTCAGTGGCATGGAGTGTGTCCATGGTGGACGGGAGCTAAGAAGGAGACTCACACAGCGCCTTCCTTTTCCACCTTGGAATCTGCCACGGGGAAATGATGGTGAATGTGTTTGCTCAGATGGGTACATGGTTGTGTTTTACTTGCTGGGTATCCCCCCTTAGCCTACACCATGCCTGTTTTGACGCCTCCTATTAGGAAAACAGAGAGAGCTGTGCTGTGAATGGTTTGGGGGCTTGGCCCTGACAACAACTGTGAAGCTTACCTGTCCTCATACTTTTCTATTCCCTTCCCAACCCTTTTGTTTCTCAAAAGATTGCAGGACCTAGGCAAGTTCCTTATTTTGTTTTTGGGGAATTTTTTCATTTTTATGTATTTATTTGGCTGTGTTGAGTCTTAGTTACGGCGTGTGGGCTTGAGTACCCACAGCATGTGAGGTCTTAGTTCCTGGGATCGGGATCAAAACTGCATCCCCTGCAATGGAAGGTGGATTTTTAACCACTGGACCACCAGGGAAGTCCCCCTTATTTTGTTCTTAAATGTCAGTTTCCTCCTCTGTAAAAGGGTGTCAGTAATAGTACACCTGTCCATACAGTTGCTGGGAGAATTCAGTGAGATAATTCCCACAACGAATGTCTGATGTCACCAATACCACCTCTCCCGAAAGGCTCTGGCATCTCTAAGGTACATGTTCATAGATTTAAGCTAGTGTCTTCCAGATGTTTGCCTTTGAACTTGAAGAACTGAGCAGTGTGACTTGTGAAAAGAGTTTTGGCACCCTGAGAGCATTTGGGGGAGATGCTTCTGGGAATGAGGTTCAAGTGTCCCTAGAAACACACAAGGGAGAGGATTACCTATTATTTCCAGAAAAGATGCTCTCTGCTTCCTTCCTGAGAGGGTGAAATAGGACCAACAAGCACTTGTAAGTCCTTTGCAATCTGCCCCCTCCCATCTTTTATGATGGAAAAGAGTCTCATTATTTAAAGGCAGAAATTATGTCCTCCTTGCCTTAGTTGCCCTACTTTGAGATGTTTATGTCAAGATCGTATTCATACATCCTAATGTTTTCAGCTAG
The DNA here is from genome assembly GCA_006410635.1 of Cephalophus harveyi. Lineage (NCBI taxonomy): Eukaryota > Metazoa > Chordata > Mammalia > Artiodactyla > Bovidae > Cephalophus > Cephalophus harveyi. The sequence continues at coordinate 189,752 of SJYT01040430.1, forward strand.
AAGAGAATGTTCTAAAAGATTACCATGAGTGCCCCTGGCTGAAGGAAACCTCTGAGTTCCCAGCCTGTTGAAGAAAAAATTCCTAATAAGCACAACTTTAGTTCTAGTACTAATTGAGTATCAGCTTTTATCAACAACTCAAATAAAATCTCCAAATCAACAAATCAGAACAATTCATGTACAATATATGCCTACTTTGGCATCAGTCCTGATGGCCTCCCCCGTGGGGTAGAAGCTGCCAATGAGAACCGTTTAACTTAGCTGGAACGTCATGCTAACTGGTAGCGTAGAGATGCACAGGGGCCTGACCCTTGATCTGACGGCAACCATATTGAACCCGAGTTTTGTTTGTTGGCTCCAGGACCATTGGTTCCTGAAGTCTTTCTGCTGTCGTATCGCTGCAGGGCTATTTGTTTTATGGAATTTGTTGTTCAGGGAGAAACATAGTCTGGGGAAATGAATTTAAAGAGATTTAATCTTATAAGGATAGACTCATATGGAAAAACATTGTTGGGAAAAGTTTTGTTGTTGTTATTGTTTTGTTTTTTTAGGATTCTTCTGCAGTTACTGCTATAGATTTTCAAGTCAGGGCTGTGTGTACGGTCATGCTCACACACATTTAACGATGCTACTGAGGCCTCACTTTACAAAAGGCCAATGGGCCACAACCTAAACTTACAGAGAAATTAAGGGAGTGTTTTTTTTTTTTTTTTTTTCATAGATGCATTTCACAATGCTCCTTTAAGTGTCCCCATATTTGAAAATATAATCCACTGGTCTCAAATTCAGTTTAATACACACTAAAAGGAATAAGCACACGGTGAAAAGTGAGGCACATCTGTAATGATTTAATTAGACAAATTTTGATAAACCAACCCTATTACCAAACCCCATGAACTGAGTTTCAGAACTTAAGGCACATACGGTATGAATTTTCATCCTAACAAACTCTACCATTTAACTTATTTGGGATAAAACATCTCAAAGCTTAATAGTAAATTCAGTGTGCAAGGCTATTGAGACACATCACAGTGGTTTATTTGTGGGCATTCATCTGCTCCTTTGCTGACTCTCTTTTCTTGGTCCTGGGGGGGTTTGCTTTTGAGGTCTAACCTGGCTTCCACCCAGGCTCCACTAACCTGCTGTGCTCTTTGTGTCTTCAGCCCCCACACTCCCACCTCATTTTGTGTTCTTTGGGTGGGGCTAGGCCCACAGAATCAGAGTGAAGCACGTGGCCAAGGCCAAAGGCAGTCAGCATGTCATATTCTCTGGCCACAGAGATTGGTTGAGGAATAGGCACGTTTCCCTATCAGAGCCAATGAGATGTAATGGGATCTTGCTGGGATTTCTGGAATAGAAGGAGATGCCTCCATCTAGACTGCCCTTCCAACTTGAATCTGGCAGGCAATGTAGCCTCACTGGGGCATAAACTTTTCTGAGAATGGAGCCTTGAGAGAGTAAGGAGAGCTCAAATACTGGGTGAGAGAAACAAGATTCTAATGACCAGCTCTGAACGCCGGTAGCCAGCCATACCGAAGCCATACCTGTGTCTTTGCCAGCTCAGGCTGCAATAACAAAATACCATAAACCAGGTGGCTTAAACAACAAAATTTTGTTTCTCACAGTTCTGAAGACTAGAAGCCCAACGTCCTAGAGCCAATTTGATCAGGTTCTGGTGAAAGCTCTCTTCCCGGCTTGCATATTGCTGCCTTCTTGCTGAATCCTCACATGGCAAAGAGAGAAGGAGAGAGAGAAGGCTTGCTGATCTCTTATAAAGGCACTGTTCTCATCCCTAGGACCCCACCCTCATGACCTCATCTAAACCTAATTAGCCTCAAAGGCCCTACCTCCAAATACCATTACAACGAGGGCTAGGGTTTCAACATATGAATTTGGGGAGAACACAAACATTAAGTCTGTGACAGCCAGCCTCGAGACTTGTAAGTTGTGTGGACCTGTAAATTAACATTTTGCTTTAGACTAACTTAGGCTAGGCTCTTAGTCACTTGCAGCTGAGCCTTCACTGATAAAGAAATACATCTTGGAGACAGACATATTCAAGCCTCACCCATTAAGAGTTTCCATTTGCTCCAGGATTAAAGCTACTTCTTTCTCCTCCACCCCACTTTCCTTCCCCTCCTCCCAAGCCCAGGTGTGCCCCATATTGGAACATGCTGTATCAGAGTATTGGGTCCTAAGTTGCTTTGTATACCTGCTTCCTGGCCAAAAGTTAATGTGACTAATTACTCTGATAGAAAGGCTATGAAAAGATTTAGGCTAAGGATTTATTTTCATTTTCCGCCAGGTTTTCCTCCTCTGTGACTTCCACGATAAATCTTCATATACTTTGAATTTGTTTTGAGCCATAAATGGTTCCATAGATCTAGTCTCGTAAAGATTACATTGCTTGCTATTTTTCAGAGTGTCTAGAATAAAAAAAAAGGGCAACCAGAGAGCTATTTGATGATCTAGAATGTAGTAGTGGACAACCGTGTTTCTGGCCAAAACATTCCAACTTGCAAGGTTGTTTATATTCAATAGTTAAAACGGGGGCACATGCACAAGTGGCTGTTTCCGCTGCAGTACTGGAGTCTTTGGCAGTCACTGTCAATCTTGTTTCCAGGATGGATGGGGAACCTGAGAAATGTCTGATCATTTTCTAAAAATAAAATATGGCAGGTGGTGGAAAAGCTGGCTTTTGAAGTCAGGTAGACCTGGGTTTGAATCCTAACTCCATTGTGGAACCTCAACAAGTCACTTCACTTCTCTTAGTTTCTTCATCTGTAAATTGGGAATAATCATAATACTTCCCCCATGGAGCTGCTATGGGGATTTTAAAGTACCTAAAACATAGCCTGACAGACAAACACACAATAATTTCCTCCTTCCTTCCCTCCACCATAATGAAACAAACAATGAATCCAAAGTCAGGAAATCCTAGATCAAGCCCTGGCTCTATTCCCAATCACTATGACACTGGTAGCAGAAATGATATCATTATTGCTATTTCACAGGTTAGGAAAATAAGGATTAGAGACTTGGACAAAGCCAAAAGGTAGTAAATGGAATTGGGAATTGAATCCAGCTCGAAAATCAAGGCAGATTCCATCCATCTGTACACCCTCTCATCCATCCATCCATCCATCTACCCATCCAACCATCCATCCATTCATCCATTTATTAAACAAATATTTAGTTAAGTATCTACCCTGCACCAGGCAACATATCATACTTAGGTTATAACAGAGAACAAAATAGTCCCTGCCTTCAAGGAATCTAATGGTGTGTGGAATCCAGTCATTTCCTTTCTGCCTCATAGTGTAGTTTTGAAACTCACACAAGAGAAGAGATGTGAAAATGATTTGTTAAGTATAAAGCACAATAAAATGTAAAATATTATTATTCTGTGTTAAAACATATTGCCTATACAATAAGGTTTCCCCTAACGATGATTTGAAGCTGAGAAAATACCTAACAGGCGAAAGTGAGTCTCTCAGTTGTGTCCAACTCTTTGTGGCCCTAGGGAGGGAGTGTATAGTCCATGGAATTCTCTAGGCCAGAATACTGCAGTGGATAGTCTTTGCCTTCTCCAGGGGATCTTCTCAACCCAGGGATTGAACACAGGTCTCCCACATTGCAGGCGGATTTTTTACCAGCTGAGCCACAAGGGAATCCCAACAGACAGGTGAAGGGGGTTAGGAAAGTTGAAAGATCTTATTTCAAGTCCTCAAGCTCTGAAAAAAGACCTCAGGGCTGAACCCAGACGTGGCCCTAGGCAAACTATACAGAGGTCCCCGCGTCTGAATCTCAGCGCCTGAGGAGATATTCTGGACCGTGCTTCTCCTCCTTCAGCATCTGCCTTAAGTCTGGCGGCGGCAGTGTCTGGGATCTGACTCTCTCCTTGCCACCTGACCTTCACAAGGATGCTTTCTTTAGACTATCTGCTGTTTCTTGCTTCTGGCATCTGCCTGGGCCCTGCATCTGACATCCCTTTGTCTCTCCTCTCTTGCCTGTCCCTGGCACCCAGATCCAAGGACAGACTCACCGGCACCCTGGTTGTCCTGTAAGGCAGTTTCAACGTTAGGAACATTAGGAAGGAAACCCAATTGTAGAAAAGCATATTTTTTAAAAATATGCTTCCATTTGGCCACTATTCATTCATCAGCATCTGACTGCCTGCCACTGGAGGAGGTCCTGGCCTTTAGGACACCCACCTTGTGTGGCGACTTATGAACACTGGGCTCTCAGTGAGCCTCAAAGGAGTGACTGGGAATGATTTGGGGGATGAGAGAAGCACAGGGCATGGCCTTTGTCTGGTCAGAGTGGGGCCTTGGGGTCACTTGGTTTTGTTGTCAAGCTATGCCCTGGTGGTCCTGAGATGGGGCCGCTCCATCCGTCAGGCTTCCTGTTGCTGACAGGTGTCTCCTCAAGGTCCCCATGCCTGCGTGTGCGCTAAACCCCTTCAGTCGTGTCCAGCTCTTTGCGATTCTATGGACTGTAGCCCGCTAGACTCCTCTGTCCATGGGACATCCCAGGCGAGAATACTGGAGTGAGTTGCCATTTCCTTCTCCAGGGGATCTTCCCAACCCAGGGATGGAACCTGTGTCTCCTGCGCTCCTGCATTGCAGGCAGATTCTTTACTGCCAAGTCACCAGGGAAGCCCCAAGGCTCCCGTGCGCTCCTCAAAGAGGACTGGGTACCCTCTCCTGAGCATCTCCTTGAAGGGAAGGAGACTGGGCTGGGATGAAACCTTGCTGCTCTCTGAGGCAGAGGACCCAGACCCCGGGGTCTGAGTGCTGCCTTCCTCCTTTCCCTCGAGCTCCTCCAAAGTGGAGCCTGGTGAGGCCATGTGGCCCTTCCTCATGTCCAGCACACAGTATCGTCACCTGCGGAGCACACCATCCATCCTGCAGGCCTGCCTCCAAGGGGCTCTTCCACGTTGGTGATTGCTGCTCTCTGAGGCAGGGGACCCAGACCCCGGGGTCTGAGTGCTGCCTTCCTCCTTTCCCTCGAGCTCCTCCAAAGTGGAGCCTGGTGAGGCCATGTGGCCCTTCCTCATGTCCAGCACACAGTATCGTCACCTGCGGAGCACACCATCCATCCTGCAGGCCTGCCTCCAAGGGGCTCTTCCACGTTGGTGAAAAATCCTATCGTCCTAGGGCCCCAGGTAAAGGGCGACTCCTTGTGTTCCCCAAAGTCCTCAACTAGAACCTGTGCTGCCTTTTAATATATGGCTGGGAAAAAGAAAAATGAACATTCCCAGTATTTTCCCATCCCCATTCCCTCTTCTACCAAGAAGACCTTAAATGAAGAGGGGAGGGGAGCGTCATACCAGAGGCAAGTTTGCAGTGAGAATCTCTGAGTCTATTTTCGTCCAGAACCATCTGGACACAAATCAAGAATCTAATTTTTCCCACTACTTTCTCTTTTTTCCCCCCTTTGTACTTTAGCTGACTCTGAGAGCACAGAGTCTGAAACCAAGTCTGGACCACAGAATTCCACTAAAACTTAAAGAATAAACAGAAAGAAAATGTCACAGAGTTCCACGGATGATTGCCCCCACCTACAGTGCCCGTGGCAGCCGGGGCCCTTCCAAGGACATTCTAGTACAGTGGCAAGGAGCGGGTGAGAAGGGCAATGGTTGGCCCCTCCTGCTGGTGCCTTGCACCTGAGGCTGTGGCTGAAGGGTGCTGTGAGCACGTCCCTTAAAGGAGGAATCTCAGTCCAGCCACGTGATCACCATCAGCCAACCCTCACCGAGTGCTCCCTGCCTGCCAGCAGGGTGAGTCCAGCCTGCTCACTTGCTACAGGAGCCTCGCTGAGCTGCAGTACACAGTGACAGAGACCTCAATGGAGGCCTCAAATAGCACCCAGTTCCTTCCCTGGCCTGGAGCATTTCCCCTTCTCCCCCTGGTTGAAGCCCAGGCCAGTCACACACCTTGAGGTGTCAGCACAGTAGATTTCCTTAACATTCAATTGGGTTGGCCAAAAAGTTTGATTGCTTTTTTTCCATAAGATGTTATGGAAAATCCCAAATGAACTTTTTGGCCAACCCAATAGAAGGGGAGGGTTTCATACCAGCGAGGTTTGGGTGGAGCGGCAGATTTTTCCTTAAAGTTGTTTGTGCCAGACAACTTTGGCTTAAAAAGGAAGTACCTGAAGTTCTAGGCTGGACCTCTTGTATAATAATAACCATTGACTCTGGGGTCTGAATATCAGGAAACTAGCTTTATGCTCTGTTGGTTTATCTAGCAGAACCAGATAGATGAGAGCAGGGGCTTTATCTTTTGTGTCTGGGGGAGGCAGTTGTTGAGAAAACAGCAAGGATGGACACAGTCTGGTCCACCAGTCTTACTCTCCTTGCTGGCTGTCAACATCTTCCTGAGCTCCTGCCTGGGGTGGGACACTGCTTCTGGTACTCTGGGACTCCTGGTACGCCCAGCCCACTGGGCTGTCTTGGGCAGGACACTTGCTTCCGCCAGAGTGAAACATATTAGGGAGCTCCTCATTGGATTAAGCCTCTGGGAAGAGGCGAGGAGCCAGCTGGCTGCTTGATGGGCCTCTGGTTGCCAGCAGGACAGATGTATCAAGTCAGGTTTATAGGAGAAGTTTTCCCAGACTGCTATGTCCAAACTTCTGTCCATCCTGCTGTAACCTCTGTGGTCAGATGGATGAAAACCAGACCAGTCCGGCCTTGGACCAGAGCTATACAGATAAGAACTCAAAGAAGAAACTAAAGGAGTGTACTTTTTCCACTTGAGCAGAAAAACCAGGGACTGTAGGAACTGGGAGTGGCTACTGCATGTGATTTGAGGTGACAAGATAACAAGTGGATACGGGGACACTTGCTCAGAGGAGCGTCACCAGAATGTTCCATGCCATCCTAGACCTGGGACTTTCTGGATATAGAAATGACCATAAAAAGAAACCAGGCAGATTCCCATGCAGAAAAAGTGACCTCTCCTCTGAATTCCACGCTTGGAAAAATACTTATTTAGAGGAAGGCAAAAAAAGTCTACACACAGCAAAACCTGGCTCTTTAGATGGTTCAGCCAAAGAACATGGCAGAAGCTGAGCCTGGAGAATAAGCCTGCAGAGTGCACACTGCTGGGTGGGTTGTTCTGTCTTCTGAGTTCCTTGGCCTTGAAAGTGTGATTCTGAGATCATGGATGTGAAGAAATCTATCTTATTCCAACCAGTTGTATTGAAAAGTGTGTTGAGTCATGGTGGGTCACTCCTCTATGCTTGAGGCAGCCTGGATGGGTTCTTTGGAACCAAAGTGGCCTTGGGATCTCCACCCAGCTGTGGTCTCCACCATGAATGGCAAGTGAGGGGAGCAGGAGATGGCTTGCTCACAGAACAATCATCAGTGGAGAAAATTGCTTTAAAAAACAAAGGTTATTAGATCAGGCAAATGTAACAGACTGGACTGTAGAGGTTAGTATAACAGAAAAGTAGTATCGATGTGATATTTAAACTCTAGGATTTTATATTATTTTAGCAGCCGCTATAAATCGTCTTAAACGTAAAGAAACCTTATCAGTAAGTTCCCTGGTGGCTCAGAGGTTAAAGCGTCTGCCTGCAATGCAGGGGACCTGGGTTCGATCCCTGGGTCGGGAAGATCCCCTGGAGAAGGAAATGGCAACCCACTCCAGTATTCTTGCCTGGAGAATCCCATGGACATAGGAGCTTGGTGGGCTACAGTCCAAGGGGTTGCAAAGAGTTGGACACGACTGAGCGATTTCACTTTGTTTTCCCTTTATTATTTTCTTTCCTCTGGTTTGCTAGCTTTCCACTTTATGTTTAAAAGGTAGTTAGATTTCTGATTAGGATAAAAGAAACTTTTCTTTACAAACCTTTTAAACTTTTTTTTAAATTTTGAAATTATTTTAAACTTAGAGAAAAAGTTGCAAAAATAGTGGAGAGTTTTCTTCATCTAGCATCCCCTACTCTTATATCTTATATAATAATCATACATTGATATAAGCTAAGAAATGAACATCGGCATAGTACAATGAACCAAACTACAGACTTCCTCCCACACTAGTACTTTTTCTGGTTCAGCATCAAATCCAGGCTCCCATATTGCATTTAATTATCATGACTCCTTAGGTTCCTCTAATCTGGAACCTCTAATAAGTCTTTCCTTGACTTTTACAACCTTAATATACTTTTTAAAACTTCTTGAGGTAACTATAGATTCACATACTGTTGTAAGAAATATTAACAATACAGAGAGATCCCTGTACACTTGACCTGATTTCCCTCAGTAGTAGCACTTTGCATAATTAGAGCACAAAAAACATGACCAGGAAATAGACATTGTACAATCCATGGACTTTATTCAGGTTTCATTAGTTCTACATGGACTTGTGTGTATCTGTGTGTATATATATGCATGTATGTTTAATTCTATTCAGTTTTATCATGGGTGGTTTTGTGTGGCCACCATCAAAAAGAATTCAGTCATAAGGATCCCTTATGGTACCCAAGGAGGGAGCTGCCTTTACTCCCTTCCTTTCCCACCCCCTAACCCCTAGCAAACATGAATCTGTTCTCTATATCTATAGTTCTGTCATTTCAAGAATGCCATATAAATAGACTCTTATAGAATGTGACCTCTCAAAATCGCTTTTTTTCACTCAGCAAAATTCCCTTGAGGTCCATCCAAGTTGTTTCATTTATCAATTGTTTGTTCATTTTCCTTACTGTGTGCTCCATTGTACAATGTCCCCTGGTTTATTTAAGCGTTGGTCCATTGAAGGACATTTGAACAACCTCAACTCTTTTGAAGGCTACAGCCCAGGTTTATGCAGAATGGCTCTTCATTTGAGTTGGTCTGATGTCTTCTCATGATTAGACTGTGGTAGGCATTTTTGGCATGAATATCTTAAGAATGATGTACACTTCTGGGTTCATCATATCAGGAAGCACATGAAGTCAATATATCTCATTACTGGTGATTGTTAACCTTGATCAATGGGTTAAGAGGTGTCTACCACATTTTTCTACCACAAAATTTTTGCAAAATTTTCAAAATTTTTGTATTTTCTTTTGTAATTAATACATATCTTGGGAAAGATAGCTCTGCTTAAAAGAACTTTGGTAAGTATGGAGTGCATTCCCAGCTTTTTTTGTTTAACTTATCCTGCAAGTCTATACCTAAACCCCTTGAACACATGGCTCAAAGCAGAGCCAGAGCTTGTCATGAGGTGGCAGCGATGGAGAAGGCATTGTCTGAAGAGGAAACCAAACATGCTTCTTAGGCATGTTTTACCATGGCAAATCCAGAGAGGAAAGGCCTAACTAGGAATGCTGACACTCTGGGTTAGGACACACTTTTTGGTAGTTTTTTCATGCAGGGCTTGGCAGCAACCTGGATGGCAAAGTATTTGTCCCTGTGGAAGTGAAAGAGGCTGAAAGTGTGCAATGGTGGCCCCATTCAGATTGCAGACAGGAACAGTGGTGAGTTACCTGCCTAACCAGGGACCCATTTGCTTCTGCTTGTCTTGTTATACTGGAGGAGGGGTGCCCGTTACCTTAGGTCAGCCTCTCCTCCGTGGGGTCTCAAAGAGTCGGACACAACTGAAGCGACTTAGCACACACGCACACATGAAGGGCTGTTGAAGTAAAATATTTTTACTTGCACAGAAGGAGACTCCATCAAGATGGCAAAAACACCTTTTCACTGTGAGGAATTTCTTATGAAACATTGTGATTATGTTCCATTGAGAAAAGGTGGGGTGAGCATTGTTTTGAATATGTTAGGTTTAGTATTTGAGTATGTGCTAGTTTAGGATGCCAAGAATTGCAGACAGCTTTATAATGCTCTGTACAACTTGACCATACAAATGCTTTAATGGTGAATCTTAAATATAAATATCTCATATTAGATAAGGCAATCAAGCCAGCACTGATGAAACCTCAGATTCTGATGTAATAGCCACGGTGGACACAGCCTCAGGAAAAGTAAGCCTGTTTCTCATCAAAGGAGCTGATGAGGAGCCCTAGAAGATGCCAGAACCTGGTCTCAGCCCAGGTTACTGCAGTGGATGCTACATTCATTCTGTTTAAATGATGCACCAAGACCCAATCCCGTTCCTTTGGTTCTCCCTGGACAAGAGCTTTGGCAAAGACCCACATGCATCTGAATTTCAGTCCAAAGGATCCATTAGCACCTCATTTGTCACCCATCCCTAAGGACCATGATAACATCCTGTCTTGGGATCAGGGCTGGAAGAGTAAGGAAATAGGCCGTTGGAGCTATTTCTTTCTTTGTCTACTGACCCAAGAAAGAGATTGCTTTTCCTTTTTATTAATGTTCTGACTTTAAAAATTGGCTACTTTGGTCGGGTTGTGCTGATGGGTTAGAGACACTAAGAAGATACTATCTTTATTTTCTTTGAATAAATTAGGAACCATATTCAAATTTAATGTCTTCCACTATGAAGGGTGACATTGACAAAAGCTAGCCATGTGGTTTTTGCCACAGTTTTAGGAATGCCCCAGCAATCAGATTCTGGCAGTTAGCGCAGGACGCTCTCCGCAAGTTTGGGAGTCCCTATCTTAGTTCATAACACATAGGGCTTTATGCTGTTTTAACAATTTGTATGGTCTGAAAACTATGAGTGCTTTTGTATCCTTCCTGTTTCACCCTCTTTTTCCCACTCAACTTGGCTGAGTACTCAGCAATTTCTGTCTTTAAAACTTTTAATAACTGCTCTACTTATCAATTTTATCATCTTTGCATCCCAAAGAGGCTTAGATTGGCTTCCCAGAGGTTCCAGTGAAGGGTGTATCGTGGAAACTGCTTGCTGGGTAAAGGATTTTAATGAATACGATTTAATTTAGATGTTTCCTGTTTTCAAACTTTGCTTCACCAACTCTCTTTGCTTCACAAATTTAACATGACTTTTCCTGATCCTCTCATGATGTTGAAAATACACATTTTACCATAACTGGTAAGGTTATTCTGTTTTGCTTACTTGTTTCCAAACATGTGCAGATCTGGAGAAATGCCATACAACTTCAAAAATGACACTATCATTACCATATTCAAGGTGAAACAAGAAAGCTGATGGCAGTAACTGTTATAGCAGTTTCACTCTCTGCTGCTCACTCTCTATTTCTCACGAAATCTTTGCCTGACTCTTAGATAAACTATTAAACATGGGCTTCATACAGATCTGAGCTCAAATCCTGGCTGCTCTACTTACAAGCTCTGAGACCTTGGGGAGTTTTTTAAGCCCTCTGCCTTAGTCAGGATTGGCCAAGCTATGCTGTGGTAACAAACCATCTCAGCATTTCAATGGCTTCAAACAAGAAAGCTTTAATTCTTGCTCAAGCAAAGACTGACACAAGTCTGCCAACTCTCCAGCACAGCTGTTCTGTTTGGGATGGCTCAACATTAACTCTCCACATCCATGCTGGTTTCCATGATGACCGTGACAAACGAAAGACTGGTGGTGAGTTAAGCATCAGGAATGAAATGTTCCTATCCAGCAGTAGCTCACATCACTGCTGGTGGTGCTTTACTGACCAAAGTAGATATGGCCACAACTAATATCGGCATGGCAGAGAATAGCTACTCACATGTGTCCAGAAAGAGAGTAGAATTGGATACTGGTGAAGAGTAGTAATGCCATGTTCTCTGACTCTCATTTTCCTCCTCAGTAAAATGGGGGTCATACTTATCACAATGTATATAAGTCAGTAGGATAATGCATACAAAATGCTTAACATTCAAACTGCAAAGACTCAATAACTGGTAGCTTTTAATATATACATTTTGGGAAATAGAATGAAAGTAATTTCACTCTATTTTGCATGAAGGGAAAAAAAGTTTAGTTAATTAATTAATTTTATTAATTTAATAAATGAGCTCTGCACAATATTTCCAATGCAAGCACCATCATGCATAATGGCTCTTTGAGCTGCTTGAGTTCAGGATATAATCTTTGCATCATGCAAAGAGAAGAGTGTGAAGGCATACATCAAGATACTTGCATTAGTTACCTCTAGTTGTGAAGTCATGAGTAATTTAGTTCACCTTTTAATAAATTCTGATTTTTCTGAACTTTCCACCATGAACACATATCACATTTTTATAGTCTATTATGATATAGATACTCTTATTATCCCATTTTACAGTTAAAGAAATCAACACCCAGAGAGATTAAGTAATTTGGCCAGATAATAAATGGCAAGGATTTGTACATGAATTGGAAAATCATAAATATTCTTTTTAAGAGTATAACATATTAATGACCTTGACATTAAGTGCACAGTATGTGCCAAGCATTGTATTAGGCCCTGTGGAGGACACCAAGTTGAGAAAAATACAGCCTCAAGGACCCTACCGTCTTGTAGGGGAGGTAAGCCACATAACAGACACAAGAATTGTATAAAGTACAAGTCAGTAAATTAGAGACAATTGTTCAAGGGCAGGAACTGGTCTTTTCTTATTCAGGACTGGCATAGAGTCACTGCTTTATACATATTTGCTGAATGAGTAAATGAATAAGTAGAATTTCAGTTCAGTTCAGTTCAGTTCAGTCGCTCAGTCGTGTCCGACTCTTTGCGACCCCATGAATCGCAGCACGCCAGGCCTCCCTGTTCATCACCATCTCTCGGAGTTCACTCAGACTCACATCCATCGAGTCAGTGATGCCATCCAGCCATCTCATCCTCGGTCGTCCCCTTCTCCTCCTGCCCCCAATCCCTCCCAGCATCAGAGTCTTCTCCAATGAGTCAACTCTTCGCATGAGGTGGCCAAAGTACTGGAGCTTCAGCTTCAGCATCATTCCTTCCAAAGAAATCCCAGGGTTGATCTCCTTCAGAAGTAGAATTTCAGAGCATCTTATTTTACTGATGTCTACTAGGGCTTCCCTGGTGGCTCAGACGGTAAAGCGTCTGCCTGCAATGCGGGAGACCTGGGTTCGATTCCTGGGTCGGGAAGATCCCCTGGAGAAGGAAATGGCAATCCACTCCAGCACTCTTGCCTAGAAAATCCCATGGATGGAGGAGCCTGATAGGCTACAGTCCATGGGGTCGCAAAGAGTCGGACGCGACTTCAGACTCAGAATTTTACTGATGAGAATATGAGGGTCTAGAGAGGTTACTTGCTTATTGGAATCATGCAGCTATTTAGTGGGTGATACTGAGACTGATTGTCAGCCTCTTGCTTTCTTCTCCAGACAGCTGTACCAACTTGTCCAGAGGAGTGACTAACTCTGGGATGGGGCAGACTGAGCCAAATTCTGCTTTGCCATGTCAGAGTTGGTGGTGTTGCCCTGATTCATTCTGTATCATCTGACCCTGAAATATCTCTCATCAAGGCCACCCAGGACCTCCATGTTGCTTCATCCTGTGGGTACTTCACTGTCTTCATGTTACATGAACTTTCAACAGACTTCAACAGAGTTGACTACTTCCTCCTTGAAATACTTTCTCCTCCAGACTTCTCTGACAGCACAGTGACCTATATCTCTCTTGATCATTTTGTCTGATCTCCTTTGCTGAATTCTCTTTTTCTAGCTGGCCACTAGTTGGTTAAGCTTCTCAGGGGCTGATCTTTTCTCTGTTAATATACTCTGTCTATGTAATCCCCACCAGTCACATGGTTCAACTGCTATCTGATGCAGGTGACAGGCAAATTTATATCTCCATCCCGTCTTTCTCCTTAGTTCCAGATCTCTATGTCCAAATGCTTACTTGACATTTTCACCTAGACACCTATTCTGTATCTCAAACTACCTTCCTGAACTCAAATCCATTTTTTCCTCCATTCTTCCACAGCTCAATAAGTGGCAATAGAAACCTCCCAGTTGGTCAAGATTACCTAGGAATTATTTTGAATGTTCCCTTCTCTGAACTGTCACATCTAATCTACCAGTAAGCTCTACTACCTTCTCTTTCCAAAATATGTCTCAAATATATCCGCTTCTTTTATTTCCACTGCCCTCATCTGAATTCTTGCTTGGACAACTTCAATAACTCTTAACTGGCTACCTGCTTCTATTTTTGTTCCTATTCTAACTCATTCTCCACATAACAATGCGAATGATCCTTTTAAAATGTAAATCAGATCTTGTTCCGTTTCATTTAGAATGAGATCCAACTCCTTACATGGAAAAGCTGGCATGTGCCAACCTCTCTGGCTTTCCACACTCCTCTCCCTCCCCACTTCCTGTCCCTAGTCACCCTGAAATCCTTCCTGCTGAGGTTCCTTTTTCATTGGAACATTCTTCTAGTGGTGTGCTGGAAAGGGCTTCTACAGGCTTGCCAGAGTCAAAAGTGTACCTTTCTTCCCTGCTCTGCATTTAGTGATGTCGTGTTGGTATCTGGAAACTGGTGGTGGTGTATTTACACTGTGAAAAACAGCAAAACTACAAATCAGAGTTTCTTTCTTTCTTTCTTTTAGAGCTTGCTTTCCTTTTTTTCTTCTTTTTTTGAGAGCCAATTAATCAGAACTCCACTGCCCTTCCCCAGCTCAGGATTTAATTCAAATGTTACTTTTTAAAAAACTTTTTATTTTGTGTTAGGGTATAGCCGATTAACAATGTTGTGACTGTTTCAGGTGAACAGCAAAGGGACTCAGCTATACATATACATGTATCCATTCTCCCCCAAACTCCCTTCCCATCCAGGTTGCCACAGAACATCAGATGTTACTTAAGTGATGGTTTCCTGACCACTCTTATCCAAATAGCCTTCTCTCCTGTCTCCTAGTCTGTGTATAGTATTATCACCCTGCTAACTTCATTCATAACACTTAACCTATCAACGTGGCGCATATTGGTTGACTTAACTGTCTCTCCCACTAAAATGTTAGCTTTGGTAAAGCGGGAAAATATCTGGTGTGTTTTTTGCTCTATCCTCGAATGGTAGTACCTGGCACACAGGTACTTGATGAATACACGTTGAAAACTGAATAATAAGCTCCTGTCTTGCATCCACCAATCATCTTCACACTGATCCTGGTATGCTTCCTCTGGATATCCCCTCAACTGCTCCACTCAAGCTCCTTATTTAACCCTCTCAGAAGTTATCATCATTGCCTGTGTCGCAGAAGATATGGAGCTCATCATTTGTGGCCCCTCACCAATCAGCTGCTATTCACACCATGTTCTTCCTTTCTTCCCACACCAGGAAATGGTCTCCACATTTATTAGCCATCCACTGGGCAAAGGTAGGTTCCATACGTCCCTTGTCATCAAGAATAGGTCAGATGAGGAACAGGGGGCTTCCCAGGTGGCACTAGTGGTAGAGAGCCTGCCTGCCTATGCAGGAGACATGAGAGACTCAGGTCTGACCCCCTGAGTCGGGAAGATCTCCTGGGGGAGGGCATGGCAACCCACTCCAGTATGCTTGCCTGGAGAATCCCACCGACAGAGGAGCCTGGCAGGCTACAGTCCACACGGGTGCAAAGAGTCTGACACGACTGAAGCGACTAAGCACACACACACACACACACACACGAGGAAACTGATTCTTCCATTGTATTCCATTATGCCACTCTTCATTTATTCACTAATTTAACCAGTGTCTATTTTATACCCCATTATAGTACGAAACTTCAAGCTGTGAACTTTCAAAGATGTGAACATGTGTTTGCACGTCCAGTCTTGTAAGTTGGTTCATGTATCTGGCTTAAATTGTTACTTGCGTGCATCCCCTACAAGTGATTATGCTTTTATGTACTTTATCATACAGTACTATATAGAGAACAGTAGTACAATGTCTTTATCTCAAGCTGAGGATGTCCGGAAGTGAGCATGAAAGCAGTGATGATGTAGCTGGTACTACTTTTCAAGGTACTTTTCAAGGTACTGTACTGTAAGATTAAAAATGTATCCTTTATTTTTTTGTGTTTTTTAATGTATTATTTGTGTGAAAAGTATTATAAACCTATTGTGGTACAGTACTATATAATGAATTGTGTTAGTTGGGTACCTACTCTAACTTTGTTGAGCTTAAGAACAAATTGGATTTACAAATTGAATTCTCTACTTGGAATGGAACTTGCTCATATGTAGGGGACTTACTGTACCTTCCAGGCTTCACTAGTAAGTATAGTTTGCTGTTGAAGCCATCGAAGGGCATCTAATCCACTCTTACTTGGGTCATTAAATTGTATGTCAAGAAAGTGCTATTTAGACACAGCATAGTTTGAGTAAGGCATTTAACAAATTTCTCATATCTTTTGAACAAAGCGGAAATTAGACCAGTGATAGCTGATTGAAGGATCAGGGTGTTAATTAATGAACTGATACAAACTTCGGAAGGGGAAAGAGTTTTTAATGGCTTGTCCAGGTGTTCCATATTGAGAGCTATATTACACAATGTTTTCATCAAAAGCTTAAATAAAGATATAGATTATATGTTCGGTAGGTTTTCAACTGAAAATAAGCTTGAAGAGAAAACTATGTTTGTTGACAGAATTGGCAAAAACAAAATGAAACAAAACAAAAAACCCTCCAGTACAATGAAAAGAAAAAAAAAATGAGATTTAAATGCAAATGCTACATTTTAGTTCCAAAAGTCAAATGGACAAATACTAAATCTATAAATAGATATGACTTAACTTTTATGGAAATAAAAACCTTTGAAGTATAAGGCAAAAATTGGCAAGTCAAGAGTAAGGCCATATTACAGGAAGGAAGAAGAAAGGGGGACGTGTAGATTCCTCTCTATCTGTCCATATCACTCCTCAGGCCACAGGAGAAGTTTTAACATATAAGTGATAACATACAATATTTGTCTTTCTCATCTTACTTATTTCATTCTCTAGACCGAATATTCTCTAGGTCCATCTCTGTTGTTGCAAATGGCAAAATTTAATTCTTTTTACAGCTGAATAATATTCTATTATGTACATGTGTGTACCACATTTTCTTTATCCGTTTGTCTGTTGGTGAAACATAGGTTGCTTCTATAGCTTGCCTATGATAGATAATGCTGCTATGAACACTGGGGTGCTTGTATCTTTTCAAAGTAGTGTTTCCATTTTTTTTTTTTTTTCAGATAGATACCCTGGAGTGGAATTGCTGGATCATATGGTAGTTCTCTTTTTAGTTTTTTGAGGCACTTCCATGCTATTTTCCATAGTGGC